>CM032634.1:9504998-9890025 GCA_019097785.1 Fraxinus excelsior | reverse complement strand
TAAAAAAAAAAAAAAAAAAAAATTCACTTTAATGAACAATTTTCATGTAAAATAAGGCCAAATGTGAACAAAAAGATCCAAAATTTTAAAATTTTTTGGGTAGAAAATTATACCAATCAAACACACTTAATTAACAATTCCCTGAAAAATAAATTCTAAGCAATTATTTTCTCTGGAATTCATTTTCTTTCCACCATTGCAATCAAACGGACCCTTAGACAAGCCTGAAAAATGGCATATTTCTAGACAGACTACCAAAAAAAAAAAAACAAAAAGAAAGAAAAATCCAACTATGACATATGCAAAATGAAGCCGTAATTGATAACACTCCGATGAACATTATCTCGCCTATAATGCTCTAACCAGGGGTGGATCCAGGACTGAATCCAAGATCGGGCTAAAAAAAATTTCAAGCTAGACTAAATGAAATAAATAAATAAATAATACATAAAAAATTAATTTTTCTACAAAAAATAAAAAAAAAATTTACACCTTAAAACTAAATGGGCGCCGGGGGTTAGACCGAGCTATAACTCGACTTAGTTCCCATACATCCACCCATGGCTCCAACAAAGACGTAGTATTCACCACTTCGTACCCAAGAGTGTGCCAGACACACCACGATCCCATTCACTGGCGAACCTGGGGGGCACGTGCCTCCCCTATATTCTGGGTAATTTTTAATTATTAAAACAAAATGAAAAAGAAAGAATACCTTCATTTCTCCTCCATACTCCTGTAATTCCCTCTGCCGTGCCCTTCCGTCTGCTCTCTGTCTCTCATTCTCTCCGGAAAGGCCGAAACCAATTTGCTCTATTACGTCGCTCCAAACTCTCTCCGCCCATCCTCAAGCCTATCTAGCCTCTCCCACGGGGCTAACGAGTCACTGATGGACTCCAAGAAGTTGGAAGTTGCTGGCACCAGCCGCACCATTCCGCGCCTCCAACTTCCATACTCCGCCCGGCACCTGCCGCCAGTGCTTCTCTCTGACGTCTCTCGATCTACTCTGAGTCTCTGGTGAGGTAAGTTCTTCTGCCATTCCACCAAATTTAGCGAAATAATTTAGAAATTGTTGCGTTAAGCAATTTGTGTATAATGTGTTTGTGTATTTGTGTTTCTTAATTCTTATTGAGGTAAATAAATTGTGTTAATTTATTTAGTTTAATTGTGTTTTCTGATTTAGGGATTTAGCCATTTAGGGGTTTTTTTTTTTTTTTTTTGATTTAGGGATTTAGGGTTTTATTGGAAATTGATAGTTATGAATTCTTAATTAGGGATGTTAGGGATTTAGGAGAAGGCAATTGCCAATTTTGATTTAGGGAATTCTATTGCGATTGATTTTTTTTTTTGTATCAGTTGTAGACAAATACTTTAAACGTATGTCTATGATTTCTTGTGATAAACAAAATACCGACGAAAGGAATGTTCGAGACAAAAATGATAAAAATAATGTTGATGTTGGAGAAGTTGGGGATGTTGGAGGAGTCGGGTATTTTGATGTTACAAATCTTGTTGCCGATCCTGGATTGAGAGTTCCAATACAAAATTATGATATTAAAGATCGTGATGTGACTCGAAGAGCGTACGTACAAAGGGGTCCTTGTCAGCCTCGCAATCATGCGTTTCCACCCACGAGAATGAGTAATAAAGATAGGGGATTTGTGTTTCATAGGATGATGAGTATCCTACCTGGTTGGAGTATAGTGTAGTGAAAGATGCAATTTTTTGTTTTTATTGCTATCTTTTCAATTTGAGTGAGTTTTCCTTTTATTAACGATTGAGTCTCAAATTGGAAAAAGAAAGAAGTGCTTAGAAAACATGTTGGGGCTTCAAGTAGTGCACACAATCAGTTTCGAGTAAAATATGAATTGTTCAAGAATCAAGAGCAAAGTATTCGATCATGTCTCGTTAAGCAATCTAATCAAGCTCGGAAAGATTATAGAATTCGATTGAGTGCGTCAATTGATTATGTTCGATTTCTTCTATGACAAGATATGGCCTTTTGAGGACATGATGAATCTGAAGATTCGAACAACCAAGGAAACTTTCTTGAACTCCTACATTGGTTGTGTGATCATAATGCTGAGATTACGATCGTTGCTTTGACGAATGCATCTGAGAATTTCAAATTAACATCATCACGGGTGCAGAAAGATATTTGAGTGCTATTGCTCCGGAATGTCTAAATGTGGTTATGAAAGATGTTCGTGATAGTTTCTTTTCAATTTTAGTTGATGAATCTTGAGACATTTCAGTTAAGGAGCAAATGTCGATTGTCATTCATTACGTGAAGAATAGGTATGTACTGGAACATTTTGTTGGTGTCCGCATGTTTCGAGTACCACAGCTATTTCACTTAAGGGTGCAATTGATCAATTCTTCTCAATGCATAGCTTAAGTATATCTAATTTGCGAGGTCAATGATATGATGGAGCTAGTATAATGGCCTCAAAGCACTTATTTTGAAAGAAAATCCAAGTGAATACTATATTCATTGCTTTGCTCATCAACTTCAATTAGCTCTTGTAGCTGTGGCACAAAAACATTCGAAGATTGAAACTTTTTTCACTACAGTACATAAATTGGTGAATGTTGCCGGTGGATCGGCTAAACTGAGTGATCTTATTCGAGAGAAGCAAATGTTGAAAGTTCTTGAATCACTAAGTGTTGGTGAATTATCAAGTGGACAAGGTCTCAATCAAGAAACTACTCTTCAACGTCCTCGTGATACACGTTGGAGCTTTCACTATGGTTGTTTAATTAACTTGATTCTCATGTTTTCAACCATAGTCGACGTTATTGAAATGATTGCGACTGACACTACAAGTACCGGAACAAGAGGTGATGCTTGTATTTCACTTGAGTTGATGTTAAAAAAATTTGAATTTGCATTTAATTTACATCTCATGAACAAGATTTTAGGGATTTCAAATGAATTGTCGAAAGCATTACAACGAAAAGATCAGAATATTGTCAATGCCATGAGATTGATGCAATTATGTAAAGTATGACTCCAAAAGATGAGAGATGATGGATGTGAGTCTTTTTTTGAAATTGTTTGTTCGTTTTGTAAAGCTCATGAAATCAATGTTCCTAATATAGTTGATATGTTCACAACTCTAGGTCATTTACGGCGTGAGACGGTGATAAATTTGCATCATTATCATGTGGAAATGTTTTATGCTATCATTGATATGAAACTTCAGGAGCTGAATGATCATTTTTCTGAGGTAAATAGTGACTTACTCATTTGTGTTGCGTGTGTGTTTCCAAATAATTCATTGGATTCTTTTGACAAGAACAAAGTGATTCGATTATGTCAGTATTATCCGGTAGATTTTGACGCAAGAGATATCTCAGAACTTGATAGTCAACTAGATACATATATTCTTGACATGCGCACATTCGAAGACTTTGAAGGATTACAAGGCATTAGTGACTTTGCACAGAAGTTGGTTGCGACGAACAAAAATGA
The DNA here is from genome assembly GCA_019097785.1 of Fraxinus excelsior. NCBI lineage: Eukaryota > Viridiplantae > Streptophyta > Magnoliopsida > Lamiales > Oleaceae > Fraxinus > Fraxinus excelsior. The sequence goes on along the minus strand of CM032634.1, from coordinate 9,886,550 downwards.
AGTGTATCAATTAGTCTACAAGCTTGTGGCATTAACCTTAGTTCTTCATGTGGCTATTGCTACAGTCGAGAGATCATTTTCTATCAAAAATCGTTTGCGCAATCGAATTGGAGATCAATAGTTGAATGATAGTTTGATTACATATATCGAGTAAAATGTATTTGACAAGATTGAAAATAATGTAATTATGGAACTTTATCAAAATATGAGAACACGTAGAGAACAATTGTAATAAAATATCTCTTACTTTAATTTTTTCGTTACTTTTGATTGTGCCCCTAACATAAAAAGTTTGCGTCCGCCCCTGGTCCCATTGGTTGAGAATAAAAAAAAAAATGTTACTGTTTATTAGACAGAGTTAAAATAATCATCCCATCAAAACGGTGCCGTATTAGATGACGGTCAAAATAAACAATTTCCTTGATTTTTAAGCTTCTTTTAATATAGATGGGGAATAAGTAAAACAAATTAACACATTCAAACATTTTTATAAAAAAGCTTATTAGTTATGAATAAGTTTAATTTACTTAATTATAAGCTAAGTCAATCTATCCAAATTAATTTTTTATTTTTTTATTTTGTTGGGATGTATTGGGACATGTTTGAATGACGAAGATCACATCCATAATCAAAGATTTCCTCCAGGCGTCAGCCACCATGAGGAAAGTTTTTTTTCTGATAAATAATTGTATTACCAATATTATTTTCGTTTATTTATATAAATCCCATGTGCAAAATCTATATACTGTCTACTCATGTATCTCTATCCATATTGTATATTATCCAAAACGTATCAATAATATTATTTTGTGATAAATCACCATTCATTGTATCACCAATTATCTATTTGATCTGGATTAAAAATCTGATTTTAATTCAAGTCAAAATCAAAATCAAAGTCAAACAATCAATATGAACCACATCTTTCATGAATTCCACAACTTTTCAATCACACATTTCAAAAACTTTTATCACAATATACTAAAAATCTAATTTTAATCATCACCAAACACTCTCTAAGGGTGTGTTTGAGGCACATTATTTTGAAAGAGTGCATTCTGAAATAGTAGATTGAAGGAAAATGTGTGGTGAAAAAGAAGGAAAAGTTATTGATGTGATGAAAAATATTATTTTATTGAAAAATATGTTGTTAAAAAATGAGTAGAATAATAAGAATGAAAATTTTAATGTGTACCAAACATAAACTAAATTTATTCTAATAGATTCTCGTACATACACCAAATCTTTATGTTAATTATAATTAATGTAATCTACGAATAAATTATTGTTTTGAAGAGATACAAAGTCAGATGTAATAAATGCGACATTTTAACATTTCACAGAAACATGCCGCGTATTCATATTTAAAACAAAATTTAAACCTTAGTTTTACACTTGGCTTGCACATATTATGGTAGGCTACCTAATTGAAGACTAAAGAGCATATTGATTTTTGTCAGTTTGTCATTGTACGGTAAAAAGCATTAATTTGTATATTTTGAGTTGATTATGTTGTCTAAAAAATTGAAGGTAGTAGAAAAATATTTATTTATTTATATTTTATCTTTTATACATGATTGATATGCCAGGTTGATTCATTTTTGGTCACAAGACTCGATACATCTATGTTTCATAGATTAGAGACAATTATACGTCCAATCATATTATAACCTTAACATATCTTTTTAAAAAATTTTATATTGTTGGACATAAGATGATTTTTATTCAAGAATAAAATCTTAAGCCACGCAACATGCTGAACTCTCACATCGATTCGAGCCAAGTAAGAATAGGTATTTGACCATGAAAAATCAAGAAATATAGGCATCCTTACGGGGCCAATGTTTAAAATAAAATTCCAATGGCGTATTGATGAAATGAAAATTTTCAGTGAATTCGATTTATTCCTTTAAAAACCTCAACACAAAACCTAACTCCAATTTGGATTCATTTTGATCTCATCAAAGAGACATGAAATTTATTTGTTTATATTTCATCTTAAACTAGATCAACTACAATCTTACTATGCTTAAAAAAATGACAAATTTATTTGTTTATATTTCATCTTTGACACTGTACTAGTAATTATCCTAATGTTAACATTCATGACCTATAGGGAGTTGACATTGACAAATCTATCTTATTTCGTGCTTTTGGACACGCATGGAAAATCAAACCTATATATTTAATATCTTGTCTCATCCCACAAATACATGGTACATAGTTTATAAATTAGAGGGCTAAAACCTGTCAATAGTTCAACCATGGCATCGGCTACAATAATTCAAGAAATCAGGTACAATTATAGCTTGTAACTTGTAATCATATCACATTAATTGATTTTTTTTTTTTTGTTAGATTCATCTATTGTTTTTACTATCTAACAAAAAGTATGTTCGGAATTTGTAGTGTTTTTTCTGCAACATGGAATGTCGGAGGAGAGACTCCCAGCCATGGTCTCAACCTTAAGGATTTCTTGCAGGTGGAGTGCTCTTCAGACATATATGTATTGGGGTAGGGTACTATTCACTTATAATTTTTTCCTGTTAACTTATAAATTTTTAATATTCCAAGCTTTTAGTTATCGTCTAGAATAAGAAAATCGAAGGGAAAATTCACTGGTCAATGTCATGTGTTCGTGTTCATCACATAGGGACAATATTCGATAGTATAACACATGATATTTCAGCTTATTTTCTGCATAGTGTGTACAACCCACCTTACTAAAGCATGAGAGAACGGGTAGCATAGCGGCCTTATTGGATCAGAAAATTGATGGAGAAATAGACTGACATTAGATTCCAGGGACAAGATATTGGCTTTCTTTTTCATTTTTTTAATTCTTTTCTTTCTTTAATCATTACTGTATCCACCTTATTAATGCTTATTCAATGTTAGTTTTCAGGAAATTGTTCCATTAAGCGCCGGGAATGTTCTTGCGATAGAAGACAACAAACCCGCTCTGAAATGGCAAGCACTCATAAGCCATGCACTCAACAAACCCTATCATGATTCTACGCAATCTTCTTCTTCTTATTCAGGCTCCTCCGATTCAAAAAGCACAAAAAATTCGAAGGCAAAAATCTTTCATAAGACATCACTAAAAGTCCTAATAGAAAACCTCAGAGCAGACAGTAACCATCTGAAGGCCTGTAATTGCTCAAATTCAAGAAGAAATATTTCTTTACCGGAAAAATTGAATTACCAGATTATAGCAAGCAAGCAAATGGTAGGTATCTTTCTGACAATCTGGGCTCGTGTCGAATTGGTGAAAGATATTGGTCATCTCAGAATCTCTTGCATGGGAAGAGGAATCCTGGGTTGTCTTGGCAACAAGGTTGGTTGAATGTAGACACCCTTTCAATACAAACATATGTGCCAACAGCGACGGATTTTTTTAGAAGGAACATTTCAGCAGTTAATAGCGACAAAATATTCAACAAAAAAACCATGAATATATATTTTTTTTTTTTTACAAAGAAATAAAATTACTGACCGATTAATCCACTGCTACGTTCGTCCAAAATAGATTGATATGTTTTTAAGGGGGACAAAAGTAAATAAAGAAACAACAAAAATGAAGCCACGGAATTATCTGTTGCTATATTCGTTTTTAAATAGTAAACTCATGGATAAAAATTCGGTCAACAATTTAATAAAAAGAATAAAAAGGAAAGTATTAAAGACAGAAATATTTCACAGGCACTTTCTCTAAAATATGTGAAATTTTTTCCCATCACTAGTTGACCAAAAAAAAAAAAAAAATCCATTTCCCACAATTCTTTATTAACTTGAGTCAAGAATATGTTTCTTTTTCTCCACTTCGTTTTGTTTATTGTTACATCTACAGCAAGATCAAAGGCAAGATTTTTAACAAACATAAAATTTCGTGTTAAAATACACTAGGCCGTGGGCGCAGTTAGACTTTAGCGTACCATGAAGAATATCATCATTAACTGCTTCACTTTTAATAGTCTAAATATTTATATGAATTATTTAAAAAGTCAGAGAGTTTGATTATGTTGCAGGGGTGTATATCAATAAGCTTGACATTGCACCAAACGAGCTTTTGCTTTATGTGTTGTCACTTGGCTTCTGGGGAGAAGGAGGAAGACCAACTCAGAAGAAATTCTGATGTAGCTGAAATTCTCAAGAACACTAGATTTTCCAGCAGGGTTTGCAAAAATAAAAAACGTCAAATACCAGAAAGAATTCTTGATCACAAGTAAGTTTTATTCAACCGAATTTTACTTTCAAATATGTTAGGATATCCTTACTTTTTTGAAGCAATTTTTTTAAGAATAACACTTAACAGACTTTTAAGCTTATCTAAATATTGGCTCTTCTTTTGTGAACCAAAAAATTTTCAGCAGTGTGATTTGGCTTGGTGACTTGAATTATCGAGTGGCTTTGCGCTATGAGGAAACGAGGCTTCTGTTAGAGGACAATGATTGGAGCTCCCTCTTAGAGAAAGATCAGGTTGGTGCATAGTTTAGAACTAGATGGTAATAATTATAACAAGTAGACATTGGTAAGTAATAGTATATATGACTAGACGAAGATAAGAATTTATTTTTTCCACTTAAATATTGTTCAATCTTATCTGGTCTTTTCCCAACACGCGGTAAAAAATGAGTGAGAGCAAATTTTTTAAGTATTATTCTCACCTACTTAACAATAAAAAACTAGAAAAATATTTTCTTTTCATATCATGGCAAGGATCAATACAAGTCAAAAACAAACATCACCTACATAGCATTACTCCTAAGTTTATGGTCCCAATAATTCTTGAGAAGTCAGCAAGAAAGTTAATGATAAGTACTTATAGTACTCAAATTAATTTATTTAAAAAAATTCTTGTTTTAAGGGTTAAAGAACAATGCTATGTATACAAGGGAGTTTTACACGGAAATGTATGAACTTTCACTCTATAGATCTTCATTGGGTGTTGGACAAAAAAATAAAATAAAAAATATAAATGCCGTCATCTCAGCACTTGTAAAGCTGCCTACACAATTAATCTGTACAAATAGCTTATCTTGAGGTTAAATTTTTAGATGGAATATAAAGTGGTTTGATATCATAACACAGCAAACAAACGCCCTCTCATTTATCAAAATTGTCTGCGAATCAAGCATTTGGTGAAACAATAAATTTAAAAGCGCGTGAAAAAAGATGTATGGAAGATAAAATCTGAATCAATAAAAATATGTTGTCCTTCATAGAGGGCTATCTTGAAAAATTTGCCAATTTTTTATTGTCAAACTCGTGCATGCAGCTGAACATGGTGAGGGAAGCAGGGAATGTCTTTAAAGGATGGAATGAGGGTAAGATATTGTTTGCCCCCACTTACAAGTACTCACATAATTCAGACTCCTATGTTGGAGAGACTGCCAACTCGAAGAAGAAACGAAGAACCCCTTCATGGTATATCTCCGTCCCCTCTCAAAATTTATTTGCTTTGAATCAAACTTCGCTTAAGTTAGGTTGCACAAGAACTTCTAAAAAGATAGGCATTCTGTTTTGAAACTAAATTTTTTTCACAGAAATTTTAAGAAACATTTCCTAAACTTGAAAAGAAATCTCCTTTTCTTGTGGAATTTGAAAACTATTTCGAAACTTTACGAGAAATTTAGACCAGTATTTTTGAATAATTTAGTTAGAATTTGCACTTCGTTCTTGGATTTGTTGCGAGTTCAACAAAGAATTAATTTAATTCATGTCCTATTTTTGTGCAACCTAAACTTTCAAATGTCTTCAACAAGCTCTCGTGCCATATCGAATAGCTTACACATACATAATTTTCATAAATGAATTTACAAAGACGTTTGAACTCTAAACTTCATTCATCCAAAAACCTAATGCATTAGGCATGGAGTAAATCGGAATTTATTCTTCAACATTCACACAACTGAGTAAAAATGTAATCTTCAATATGGTTTCAATATGGTTTTGATATTTACTCCAGGTGTGACAGAATATTATGGCGAGGCAATGGCATTAAACAATTAGCTTACATACGCAAGGAAACAAAGTTTTCTGACCATAGACCTGTGTGTGCTGTCTTTGCTGTGGAGGTAGAGATGAAGAACAAAAGCCCTTCAAAATTTATAAAGGGTTTTTTATTGCACGAGCACAAAAATAGAATATACATGAAGACCGCGTATGTCCCTTAAGCATGTCTCGTATGCAGTATATAGTGTTGTACCGTGCAGTCTAAAACACGTGAAACCTGCATTGAAGGCCCAACATGAGTTATACTTAGATTATAGAAAAATTAATAGTTCTCATGTCATTAAGTAAAAGAAGATATTCCTCAATCTATCGTTTCTCTAGATCGCACTAGGCAAGTCGGATTCTTTTTTCTTCGACTATGGCCTAGCACTTGTCATTAAATTTGTCTACACTACTCACATACCATGTTAAATTAGTCACCTCATCTAGATATCAGCTAATTAAGCTTTTGGAAAAAATTGAAGAATCCTTGGCTGTCATCTTATCTTGTAATGACTCAGAGTTGTGCTTGATATTTGCTAATAAAAGAATCACCTTCCTCTACATAGCATTTACAACGTCATGATAGTTCTTGAACTTTCCATATATAGGAAATAAATAGAAAGAGATAGACTAGAAGTCTAGAAATGACATCTGTTATGTCAATGACACCAAAGGGGTATTAAATGAATGAAATTGGGACATGGATAGAATATAATGAAATAGAGCCACTTTGAGGTTCCCTATGAAATGAGACATGGAAGGGCTTATTTTACACTGAAATTTCATAAAAATGAGACGAAGTGTACCTGGTTTGCACCAAGGACACTGCTGGTAATGTTTGCCTTCATAATTCAAGCACTGCGCCTCAAAATAACGTTACAATTGGAAGCTCTATTGTTTGTGGAAACAAGATCCCTATTAAGAATGTTGATTCCAAAATTTGTGGGAAGGATATGAAGATTGCTTCAGTTCAAATGGCTGAATCAAAGGAAGAACTAATTGGAATCACAACTGCTCCTCAGAAAAGCAGCAATTCAAGAACCGGCCTCAACCACTCTTTCGGACAAATTGGTTCGGATGTGAGATAAGAACCTAAGGTCCCGAGCTTGAAAAAATGTGGAGAAAAATATTAATGGGAAGAAAAAAGTATGAAAGGGGAAATTGAAATGTTACAAGAACAAAGCAGATAAGAGTTCTGGAAACTGTCACCTGATCATCGAGCTTGTCTTCATTATGAAGCTTAACCATCTCCCTGAGTCCTGCTACAAAAGAACCAAGGGCAGAAATATCATCATCTCCATGGAAGTTGTCCTCGTCTTTTACTTCATCGGGAAAACTGCTACCGTGGGAAGACTGTGAATCATATTTGGTGTTCTTACCAGTTACCCTTGCGTAGTAGAGCAATTAGAGTTCCAAACAGGGGTTTGCCTGTTGTAGGAATCTAAAAACTCACAAGCAATTCAAAGGCAGTGAAATTTCTCATTAGAATCTTAGAATCCTAACTTGCAATGAGTCAAACAGAAATTTATACTCAAGAACCCCAAATATGCTGCAATAATTCTGCTTCCAGGCAACCTAATTAAAAAAAGAAAATAACCGAAGAAGAGTTCAGAAAAAAATCAACAGATTGGAACACATTAATATCAGTAACTGAACTTTTGAAATTTCATAACACTAACCACATAATTCTTGACATTCAAGAGTGTTAGAATCATTGCCTATTCAAATTTACATCAAACTACAAAATAAAAGAACAAGCACATCACCACCTCCTAAAACTTGATTTCTTGAAACCCCCTCTCTTGAATCAATTTTCATCAACAGTCGGTTTGGATTGGGGAATATCCTTAAAATCTAGAATTTTTACCTTTTTGTTCGCCTTCTTGATATCAAGACTCATTTCCTCGAGCTTCCTTTTTGTGGCCTCGAAATTTATTTCATCCAAACTCAAACCCTTTTTGCCTCTGTTCTTGTTTTCTCCACCAAAAGCCATTGGTTGAATAATCCCACAACCCTTTTCCTAAGCACCAAGATTTATGGGCTTCGAAGGTGCCAACGTAACTCCATCAAATTGATCATCAAGTTCTTCATCCATGGGACTCTCGCAACTGAAGGAGTCGTGAATTAGTCTAGGGTTTGGGATATTTTTGGTTATATCATTTGTGTCCATATATATAATTTAATTTGGAAAAAAAGTACAAAACTTTTCGCAACGTTCAGAAAACTTTACAAAAAGTAATCTTTTCGTAACATTCAAAGAAGGTTGCCAAAAGTGAGCGTCAAAAAGTAAACTTTCCGCAACGGTAACTGAACTCAAAAAACGTTGCCAAAAGTGAACGTCAAAAAGCAAACTTTTTGCAGCGGTAACTGAACGTTACTATAGAACCAGATTTCAACAATGTTCAAAAAGCGTTGCAAAAACTTAAAATTTTTGTAACATTTATAAAACGTTGCAAAATGACATTAGCAACATTTATTTAAAAAAATGTTGCAGAAGCTCAATTATGTTAGCCAATAGCAACATTTATTTGCTAAAATGTTGCGATAGACCCATTTAGCAACATTTAATCAATGAATGTTGCCTTTGCCTGTTGTAAAAGGCTATTTTTGGTGTAGTGGATCATATTTAGACATACTAAGAAGACATAGGAACCAACTAAATATTTAATGAGCCATGCTTGATGTACACTCAAAAGCATGACACGCCTTCACAATAGAGGGGAGAAGCGGGTCCCCCCCTCTATTGTGAGGCGAATGTAAAACTTGGTGTACAAATAGTTTTTTTTTTTTTTTTTTTTTTTTTTCTTTCATATTTAATACACTTGACTAGATTCAAATACCATGAGACACTTGATTCTAATACATGAATGGAATCCTATGAAACTCTTGACTAGATTCAAATACATGAAAGGGATTTACGGTACACTTGACTAGATTTAATACATAAATTATTATAGAAAATATGACGGCCAAATTCAATTTATTCCAACAATGCCTCTCGTAAAACGAATTTGCTTTTGACTCCCAAACCTGCAACATTCTTAAAAAAAGAAAAAAAACAAAAAAGTGTCCTCAAGAGCTTTTGTAAAAACACATCAAGTTGTTCTTCGTTTCGACAATATTCAATGTTGATTTCACCATCATTAACAAGCTTCCTTAAAAAATGAATGAAGAAGGATGGTTGAACTATTATTACAATACAATGTTGTAGGACTTTCTTGCTTGAATTTCATGATTTCTAGTACACCTTTTACCCACAAATTTGATATCCCGCAGAAGAAGCTGCGCGTCGGTGGTTGAAAGCGCCACTTCCAAGATTAAAAACATAACCGGAAGTGCTTTGGGAATCATCAATACTTCCAACTAAATCACTAACAACAAGTTTGATGGGAACATGTGCGTTGTAGAAAATGCAATAGTCAATTGTTCCTTTGACATATCTTAAAATTCTATTTGCTACCTCTCTATTATTTGAGCAAGGTTTCTCCATAAACCTAATAAAACTCGTCCATAACATAATATCAAGTTGGCTGTGAGATAAATTAGATTTCAAATTAAAGTTCAAAAAATGGTTGGATTGACGAGCTTTCCTTCACCTTCCTTAACTTCAAATTTGTGACACATGGAGTAGTAAGGGATTTGCATGCTCCATCTTGAATTCAAAATTTTATTTGCCATACTCTCTTGAGAAATAAAAACTCGTCTTTGATTGTTGGACTTCAGTGCCCAAAAAATAATGTAATTCTACTCAATCAGTCATTTCAAATTCTTTCTTCGTGAAAATCTTAAAATCAGTAAACATCTCCAAATTATCTCTAGTAATGATAAGATCATTAACATAGATATATTCACCTTAAATTTTCTTTTAATGTAAGGTGTTGTTGAGATGGATATCTTTAAAAATTGAATTTCTCAAAATAGTCAGTAATTCGTCCATGCCATGCACGAGGCGATTGCTTTAACCCATATAAAACCTTATTAAGCTTGCACACTTAGTTTTCCTCGCCCATTGTAACAAATTCAAGTGATTGCTCAAGATAGATTTCTTATTAAAGAAAACCATTCAAAAAAGCTGATTTCACACCTATTTGAAACAATTTGAAACCATTTTGGACAGCAAAAGAAATTATCAGTCGAATTGTATCAAGTCTAGAAACTGGAGCAAATACCTTGTAGTTGTCTTCACTTTTTTTTTGGCTTGTACCCCTTTGAAACCAATATTGGATTAAAAACTTGATTATAACTCCTATCATACAAGGGCTAAATTTGCTTCATTCATGTCTACATTTTGCATCTTCTCCCTCAACGCCAGGGACGGAGCTAGGGGCCCCAACATTATCTGCGGTACACTATTCCTAGTTAATTTGTAATGTATTTTTCAGTTTGCCCCCGCCCCCCGCCACCCCCCCCCCCCCCCCCCCCAAGATTTTGACTCGTCCCAAAATTTTGAAATTTTTTATTTTTTTTTCCATTAATAAATATTGAGCAAATAACTTACACTTTAAAATTCAACCATACAAAAATCTTAGATCTAAACAAAAGATTCAATAGTTACTTAAATAAATAAATAGCCAAAATCCTATAAAAAACCGAAGTTCCCAATTCTCAAGTCCAACTAATTAAAACTCAATTCTCAAGTTGGTTTATGCATAATGCATGTTTACTTGTTTTGTTTAGTGTATAATTTTGATTTCTCATTGAAAGAAAAATGTTGGGATTGTGATTTGTGACTGGTGCACTTTTAAAGTTGATTTCGTCATTTTGTGTGTTCAATCTTAATAAGTCTTATTCATGAATATTTGAATTTAAGAATTAAGTAAAGTAGTTACTGTTAGTTTGTGTAATTATGTTAGTTATTGAATATTTGAATTTAAGAAATAAGTAGTAGAATAGTTAGTAGTAATTGAATTGAACATTGAATTTCAGTACTATTTTGGTATTCAAAATCGTCGTTTTCAATTCTCTTAGTTAAAAAAAAAAAAAATTCGGGGCCCGGGAGGGGGGCCCGCCCCCCTCCACCCCCCGTATTTTAGCCCCCCCCCCCAACTAAAAATCCTGGCTACGTCCCTGCTCAACGCCTCCCCCACAAAACCCACTCCAGCCACAATCCTCCCTCCCTACATCTGGGAAAATAATCAACGAGTTTGGATAATTTATGCTCCAAAGGATTTGCTGTTCATTTCGAATACAATGCCATGTTTTTCCAAGTTTTTAGTCTCACTCCCAGTCTATTGTAGCGACTATAATCCTAAGGAAGAATTGCAGCAGTCATCCCTAACTTTTTAATTTTTGCAAACTTTATCCTAATCTTCCATATGTGTCAACAGAGACCCCCAACCTTTTTATAAGTATGCACCCAAAGTTCAAATGGATGAAAACTATCAATTTGACCGTTAGTTGACCTTAACCACGATTTTGGCTAATTTTAAAATGATAAAATGGTAACTTTAAATTTTTTTACATAAAATAATTAAATAAAAAAACCATTTAATAAAAGAAATCTACCCTCAACTCCCACCCCCCACCCTACCCTCATGAAAAATAGAAAGGCTGATGATTGGCACCTCATTCTTCCCCAATTCCTACCCACACCGATGGGTCCAAAAGGTTGGTCGCCATCGCCTCCCAAAGGTAGCCACCACCACCCAAATATCAATGAACAAAAAGAAATTCCCCACGCTGCCACTCCCAACAAAATGAAAAACTCGTGTCACCACCCAACAAAAAGAAATTCAATCACCTCTTCGATCAAATTTTTGTAATTCACAACCAATCAAGCCATCCAGCAAAAATAAACTCACACTCCCAACATCAAAATAAAAAATCCAATCAAACCCAACAGAAACGGAAGAAACTGGAACTTGATTTGCATGTAGAATTGGGTAGAATTTGAAGCCAAAATTTAAACAATTTGTGAAACAACTGGATCAATTGAAGGTGCACATCATCGTTCGGTGTTGCTGAGGGATTGTGGTTGCCAATTTGTAGGAAAAGAGCTTCGGATTTGTTAATTAGAAGAGGCAGAATTTCCTTAGTTCGCGTGAGATTTAAGCGGAATTACAATCCAAAATTGGGTTGATTAGGAGCATCAATGTGAGCAATCGAGGACACACTAGTGGTTGTATAATACTGGTAACGATTTGTATGTTTCCAATTTTGTGAAAACCCAATTCCAAACCCTGAGTTGAAGGTGATGAAAATGTCTCGTTTTGTTCCTGAGGCAGACCTATATCAATTAAAACTATTTTGAATGATGTCTCAAAATGAATTGGAGCACTTAGGTGAGGCGAATCGACTGGCAATGGTTCATAACCGTGGGTGTTATCGAAGTTATTGAATTTTATTGTTGGACCACACGACTATCATGGTTTTAAGGGCTGATTTTGATATCTATATGGTGTTGTTTGTCCAATTAATTGTGTGAGATGTGTTTGTGGAATGAGTCTACCGACTATGGGAAGAAATTCTAGTGGATTGGTTGGCCAGTGTTTTTTCTTATTTGGGGGTGGGGTGAGGGGTGGAAGATGAGAATTTTATTTTATTTTTTCTTTATTTTAGGGATAATATGCAAATTTACCATTTATCCTTTTTAATTTGGTCAAAATTAGTCAAATATTTTACTTTTTGGTCAATTAACAGGCAAATGCATTGTTTATATCCAATTGGACTTCAGGTGCATATTTATGAAAGGCCAAAGACCTCTGCTAGCACAAATTAAAGGATAAGATAAAGTCGACAAAAAATAAAAAGGTCAAGGACTGCTGCTGCAATTTTTCCTAATCCTTATTCACTTATTTGTGTCAACCTATCTATTGCAGTTTCATAAATTTACTAAAGAAAATTTCTATTCCTGCAAAAAAAAAAAAAAAAAAAACCTATACCTTTTCAAGGATGTTTCAAAAAAGGAGTTACTTAAGTAACATTTATTTAAAAATAAATAAAAATCTTTTGAGAAATTAATACAAAATGTTCGAGGGCATTTGGTTTGTTGTTTCAAAATGTTTTGAGTTTTGTAAAATATCTAAAACTTATTTGGTTTGTTATTTCGAACAATGTATTTTTGAAAACAAAATTAAATTTATAACATAATACTCAAAATATAATTTTCAATTTTTGAGTGTTTCAACAGAAAGACGAGAAATAAGTAAATTTAGTTCCATCTTTCCAAAACTCTACCCCTTGCATAAACCACTTCAACCACGATACACCACTATCCCCACTCACCTCCTCCATGCTACCACACCAAGAGACTATTTGTTGAACAAAGTTGATGAAAAACGAAAATAAAACTAGCAACAAGAAATCGTCAAAATGAAAGGTTTGAACAAAATTATGAATCACCGTTCTCAAACGATATTTGTCACCACCGGGGTAAGTATTTGAAGGCTTTTATGGCAAATAGTTTGTAAGAGTAAACAACCCTTAAGCCAAGTTTGAATCAACCCAAAAAAATTTGGAAAAAGAAACTAAAGAACAAAATTATAAAAACTTGATTTGGTCTTAAATCTTGGATGTAATGGAATCAATTTGATGTTTGTGATATGATTTCAACCATGAAAACTATTCATATATATAAAATCACAATCACCATGCACGAAAATGTGCAAAAAATCAAGCTAAAAGGGTGTAAACCCTTCAAAACGACACCAAAATCGAAAAAACCAATGGGCAAGTTTTTGGCCTCGTAGTACAAATTGGACGCCCATCTAGTTCAACAAAATGGGCACTGTAATTACAACACAAGGCAAGGCAGCTACCCAAGCCATTTTTCAGCCATCACAATTTTTTATTCTTGTTTTGTTTTTGCTTGTTTTTTTCATGGTTAACCATTTTTATCACTTCTAAAATCACTGATCGTTGTTAGTTTGAACAATATCCAACAATTCCTCACTTGTTCAAATATAAAATGAGTACAAACTCAAGTTTAATGACACTTATGCATAAAGTATGGATATCTTTCGATTTAAATCCAACCTTAGTATAAATCTCACAAAATAATCATTGAAATCCTAGGTAACATGAAAGTTTTGAACCTATTATTTCTTGTGATGATACTGGTGAAATTATACACACAAATATAAAGTGATCCACGTTCCATACAATCTCGTTTGGCGCTTTTATAGCCTTGCGCTTCTCATATTCATGAATTTTTAAAAGAGAAACTCCAACTATCTATTGAAGCGGTACCACTTCGAAGTTTATATATGTGAACTTTTAAAGATACTTGATCTATCGATCCAAATTTTATTAAGAGTTATAGAAACTCAACCTTCCTATTTGTGACAACCAATACTTGCAACCTATGATATGATTTTAAAAGAAAAAATAAATGTTGAATCTATCCACTTATTAAATGACTTATTATTACCCTTTGGACCCGAATTATACTTGTTGGTATAGTCAGGTATGGTTGCCTTCATTTGTGGATTTAATTATGAAGTTTTAACCCCATCATACTACTTATTGTTCGCTCTAATTCCATTGTGAGTAGTTTGGTAAACGGATCAGCCAAATTCTCATTCGACTTAACATAAGTGACTTTGATTAATTTCCTCACATAGTTATGTTTTAGACTCATATGTCTATACTTACCGTTATACACTTCTTTGTATGTTCTAGCTTCTTTTTTTATTTAAGCTAATACCACAAATTTGGATTCCATAATTGAGCAAGTAATACATGTTTTTTTATTGGATTTCCAAGAGACCGCACCTCCTCCAAGGGTAAATACCCAATCTAAAGTTGATTTATTCTCACCAACACTAGATAACAAACTAGCATTGGTAAATCCTTCTAATATTGTCGAAAACTTAGAATATTGGAGACCAAGAACCCTCCCGATAGCCTTTCAAAGCTCTTTATTTGGATTGCTAGTAAACTGACTAAGTTTACAAATTGCAAATGCTATGTCGGGTCATGTACATTGCACATCATACATTAGACTCCCGATAGCACTTTCATACTGGAATTGTGCTATAGCTCTTCCATCATTCTTTATAAGTTTCAAATTTGGATCAAATGGACTATTAGTCTCTTTAATGTTCAAATGTTTGAACTTATTAATAACATTCTCAACATTATGTGATTGGCTTAACATATAACCCCCACTAGTCTTGGTGACTTTAATATCAACTTTTAAGCTGAAAAGTTTTGCATCGATTTTAAGCCTCATATTGAGACCAGTTTTGGACATGGAAAACGATTGAATTCGAAGATAGTATCTGAAGCATAGTTGTAGCCCTTTGATTTATCTTTCTAAAGCATCTTAAATCACCTCAATGGGACATTAAAAGATAAGGTTATGATGAAAATACTGAAAATTGTCCGGTGGGAAAACTCTAAACCTATGCGATCGCATAGGGTTATTTTCATGCGGTCGCACATAATCCTTTAGCGACTTTCAGTAACCAATTCAAGTCTTCTATGCGATCGCAACACTTATAATTGTGTGGTGGCATAGAGTATTTATGAGGCACGATTTTCAGTTTCCTAATTTACGTCAAACTCTTATGGAAACAACTTTTTTCTCGACTTTTCAACCCTAAATACACGCCAGAACGCACCAAAAGGCCTCCGACCTATTTTCTCTCTATATTTCTTAGATCTATCATGTGTAACTAACTCTTGGTGCTTGATTAAAGGATATTGAAACCTTGAAAAATATTATAATTGTGAGATCACATATTTTCATTGTTTAATTTATATTTTCAGTATTGAATATTCTTCTATGCATAATTTCATGATTGTCATGTTTTGATTGCTAAGAGATCTATAAGTTTTTCACACATCGCAATCTATAGCTAAGTTAAATCTCAAATTCGTAATTGTTTGAATTATTTAACTTGTGAATCACTAAGATTTGATAATTTTCTGCGATAGAAGTTATTGAATCTTAAGAAAAATGTTTAAATAGATTGAATGCAACCGCTGGTGTTTGTAATATCTAGTTCATCGATTTCTATATTGTTTAAAATTGTTATTAAATTGAATTTTTAGAGCTGATTTGAGATTATTTGATAATTATGGTTAATTAAAATGCTGATTTTTTATTAACTAAAATTAAGGAGAAATATGAATTTATTTCAACGATGAATATTGTGAATGTGAATTGATTATTTTTTTTTGAATTGATGAATGGTTATAAATCTTCAATGGTGGAAGTTGACTTTGATCAAAACTCGTTTTATTGATTTAATATAACTCGTTAATTTACATTGTTATTTGTTATAATATTGATTTCTTTATAAACAAAACCTCACAATCGTTATACGAATCATAAATTGTTGAATTGCACACTCTTCGTGGGATCAACCCTTACTTCATTGCTTCATTAGTTTTAGAGGTTTAAGGATTATTTTTGAGTGGCTACAATAGCACACCACTTCCATGCATCTAATGCAACAATCGAATCACGATTATTTTCTCCTTCTTGTACAGCAGGGGCCCTTTCTTTTAGGAACTTTGCCAAATTCAAAGTAGTAAAATAAAACAACATATTTTGTTGCCATCTTTTAAAATCCATACCTCCAAACGTTTTTCGATATTTCCCCATGTAGGATGTGAGACTTTGACATAGATATGGCCAAAGACAGAACCACATGCTTCGTACCATTTGTTGTTTTACTTGAAATAATCTCAACAAGATTCATTTATGTTATAAACAGAAGTTCAACATACAAAATATAGAAAGAAATGAATAGTACACAAAAGTTTATTCCAAAAATGAAGAAAGAATGTAACAGCCAAAAACAGACATGTATTGTCTTAAGTTTGTTGAGACGTAAGTATATGTAAATAGTTGTTACGTCAAAGAAAATATTCAAGTTTAATTCGTAGGAGCAGAATTAAACTCTAGAAAATGGAAAAAAAAAGGTAAGAAGAAGAAAACAAAATGAAAACCGAAATCCGACGTAAGTGAAAATTCTTTCTTCTTAAGACAATATTGCCCCACAACAGTGCTAACGAACTTCGGCACTTGTCTTCCAAGATACAACGGATACAACTTATGGTAGAAGAATTTCAAACCACAAATAACAACGAACTTAGAAAGAAATTTCCTCTCTATACTAAAATGGTTTTGGAATGACTTTGGAAAGTATTTTGCAAGAGTTTATGATGTAATGTTCAATGCAAATAATATGTTATGTATAATGGATGTCCAAATGGTCCTTAATATAGAAGAGAAAATGTTGTGAGTGAAATGTCACGCCAAACTCAACAACCTTTGCCAAAAGTTGCAGCATTTGCTATCGCTAGTTTGTCACTCGAGTGACAGTGACACATTTTCATCAGAGCTTCTCTCACTAGCCTTTTGTTCGAGTGGTAGGCGAGCGCTGGATATTTCCATTTTTCAACCCGTATTTCTTCTTTTCTATCCAACTTTGAATCGCAATTTCTCATTCATTGGGAATTATTTTGAGATTTTAAATATACCACGATGATCTATTCGACGAGTAAAACAAACTAGTCCAACGGTGACTGTTTTGCTTATTGATATATCCAACGAGTACAAAATGGTATTCTAATGTAAGTGAATCTTGCTGTTGGACATCAACTTCAAATTAGTGTTTCTGATTGTGAGAAGTCAATTATGATATTTAATAGAGAAAAAATCCATTTATGTATATCCAATGTTTCATGGCAGTTAAACATTTTATCGTTCGAAGGTATCAATACAACTCCAACTGTTCCCCGCCTGTTTTTTGAAATGTTTTATATTTTAAAGTCGCATTTAATTTCCCCTCACCTAAATTACAAATAATGGTAGTCCCTAGAATGCCTTATTAACAGTATGATCTTAGAACTGTAACAGATCCATCTCTTTACATTTCCGTCGAAAGTCTCTTCCCATTTCTTCAACGGTCATATTGATGGTCCACATTCATGGGTTCAATTTTAACATTTATGAAATTCAATTTCACCATCAATTGATTGGTAACTTAAGCCATAACTTGATGGGAGTTTTGACTATATAAATTGATGTGTTTTGGTCCCTGAGCTTCACCATCGAAAATACAATATACACCATCAATTAAGAGTGTTGAAAGTTTGGAAGTTCCATTACCTACAGAAAGGAGAGCTTCTGCAACGTCATCAATGGTCAGAGGTATGAATCGATTACTATGATATTTGGGTTTTTCAATCCAATTCATTTCCGCATAATTTCTTTGGATCGATTTTTGTCTTACATTTGGTATCATAGCCATTATATTACCTCTTCCTAGGTATGTTACATCAATCTGCTGAATCAGAATTTATTTTTGTGAAAGTAAATTCAGATTTCTCCATAAAATCATTTTTCTAGACTTTGTGTGGTATTAAACTTGAGTTTTGATGGAGGAAAGTTAAATTTGAGGCGGGTCAGAACTGGGTTGATTTCAACCCGCTAGAGGAAGAAGATGACTGGTTGTTTTCTGAATGAGTGAATTAATTGGGGTTGGATGTTAATAATTTGGTTTGCTTGTAGTTTGTTTACTGGGCCGAATTTATATATTAATTGCTTAGCCCATTTAAAAAATCATAAGTGATTGTTATTGGGCCATTTGGAAAAGATATACAATTGGATATTGGTCCTTTTTCCAGAATTTAATAATTGGGTCGTAACCTATAATTTGATTCTAGGTCATCATTGGGCATGTTAATTACATTATGCTTTCTAAGTATTTAGGGAACAATACGTAAGTCCTGTAGTTACTTTACAACATTTCAAAACTACTGTATATGTTTTTTAGTTTCAAAAATTAGGTTCTAATTTGGAATATTATTTCTAATTTAATTATATATAGAATATATATAATTAATGAATGATTAATTGATGCCTTTAATTTAGGAATCTGTTACATTCAAACGGAATTTTCCAAAAACAATCATATCTCACTGGAAACAGGCCTTCATCTTCTCCGATTTTGACTTGCTGAAATTACAATCGGAAAAATTGTTGTTTCCGACGGTCACAAAATGTGACCTGTGACCTGTAAATCAAAAATCATGTGACCCAATCCTTCAAAAATCAAAATCCTGTAAATCAAAATGTGACTTGTGACACAGTCATCCAAAAATAAAAAATCATGTGACCCAAACCCATGAATCGATGAATTGTGACCTCTGACCATAAATCAAAAACTTGTGACCCAGCCCTATAAAACAGAATTCGAAATGTGACTTGTGACCCAGTCATCCAAAAATAAAAAATCATGTGACCAAAACCCATGAATCGATGAATTGTGACCTCTGACCATAAATCAAAAACCTATGACCCAGCCCTATAAAACAAAATTCGAAATGTGACTTGTGACCCCAGTGAGACTGGATCGGAGTGTGATGCAAACAATGGCATTGCTCACCAAAACCAAGAGGGAAGAAAATTGAAAAAATCTAAAACTTCAGCCCCTTCTTAGGAGTTCTCAACAAGAAAGATTTATCGCGATGAGAGCTATCTTCTTAGTCTGATGAGGGAAAAGGGGACTGCATATGGCTCTGCACCTCAATCAGTTTTAATGTCTATGAGGAATATGATGATTACGGTGTTCTCTTTATGGATCCCTTTGACTCCTTTAATGTGGCTTCTATACCGTCAACTTTCTGCTGCCAATAGTCCAGCCAGAAAACGAAAACCCAGCAACCAGTTGGTTTGCTTTGATGACGTGGATGGTGTTGATGCTGCAAAAGTGGAGCTTATGGAGGTGAGATATCTTCTTACAAAGTCACATCCCTAAATAATTGTTCTAGTTTCATTACCGTAAAAATATTTTCGTATCAGAGGAAATTGTGACTGGTGGTAGAGTGGAGAAGGGGATCAGGAGGCGGCGGCGACGCTGTCGTGGAGAGTGGAGGTAGAGTGGAGAGATGGGAGAGAAATGAATTCTTAGGGTTGGGATATATTTAGGAATTGCTTATTTAAAAATTCTCTCTCCAATCTACACATATAAAACGGATTGATTATAATAAATAAAATATTATTTTTTTAATTTTTTAAAACCTGATTATTGAATTATTAAAGTTAATATTGGAATTATGAAAATGGAAATCTAATACTAGGGGTAGGTGTAATTTCCTCAAGTATTTATGCAATTATTTATGGGGAAATTAGGCTAAATACGGCCCAAAATCAAGAGAATTGATTAATACCCTTCATTACTAATTTAATCATTAATCTTTTTAGTTAACCGTAATTTCTACGTTAAAATAAATGAAAAGAAATCATATACAGCCAAAAGAAGCCGGGTCATTGTTGAACTCAGGCAAAAGTCGCCATAGGAAGATGAAATTAAATAGGTGGCGAGTTTGATTCCGTACTGCGACATCATTGCTGCTTGCGCGCGCGCGCACAGAGAGAGAGAGGAGCGGAAAGTCGGTTTCTTTAACGCGCTTGGGCATATGATGTTCTCTGCGAATGGAATGGATGGATTACAATTGCGACATCATTGCTGCTTGCAGAGAGAGAGAGAAAGTCGATTTCTTTCAGTGAAACGCGCTTGGGCATATGATGTTCTCTGCGAATGGAATGGATGGATTACAGTTGCCACACCAAAAAAATTATCAAATGACAATTCCAATTCTAATTGTTCTTGGGTCTGCAGTAGGGGGCAGAGCCACTTGAGTTCACTACCTATTTTTAAAAGCAAGGAGAAAACCATAAACAACCACATCACAAAAATTTGTTGAAAAATCAATGTTGCACAAATTCATTCCAAATGCCCGATTTCAAATGAAGAAGAAGAAGACGAAGGAAGAGAAACGGGATGAAATCGGAGAGAGTGGGGAAAGAGGGAAGACAGGAGAACGTGGGCAAAGTAGAATTATCCTTCACTTTATTCATCAACTAGTTTCAAGGGAAAGGAAAAAGATTTTGAATATAGTACAAAGGTGTTTGATAAATTACCTGAATGAGTTGGGCATTTTAGTTGAAATTTTGCTTTTATGGTTCTAAGAACGCAGAGTTTGAGCATATTAAATTTCCAGAAATTGACACTTAGGTATTAAGAATAATTGCAATTGATTGAGATAGTTTCCTTTGCTTAAAGTCTTTCGAGCTAATAGATCTAATAGGACCTTAATATCAGTGAACTCATAATGAAATCAAAATAATCGCAAAATATGCTGATCGCGGCTCAAATTTGGGTTTTTGTTTACGAGAAAATCACCATTATACTATTTTTGTCACTTTTTTTTTTTTGAATTTCGTCACTTTAAAAAAAAAAATTTGTCACTTTTTTTAAATCTTCGTCACTTTTTTGAGTTTTTTCACTTTTTTTTTTTTTTTGGAATTTTGTCACTTTTTGAGTGTCACCTTTTTAATCTGTATAACTTCTTTTAGTTTGTCACTTTTTTGAATTCGTCACTTTTTAAAAATTTGTCATTTTTTTAGTTTTTTCGTCACTTTTTAAGTTTTTTTCATTTTTAAGAAGATAAAAAATAAAATAATATGTTATATTTTCCTAACATAATCAGCATGTGGATTGGCTTGGACGTGCTAATTATTTTAATAACATGATTACTGGCGATGCACAAATGGATAATGATATTTTGTTATTTGTCACTTTTTTTGAACTTGTGTCACTTTTTTCTAAAAAAAGTGACAATCTTTATAAAAAAAAAAAAAAAAAAAAAGCGACATTGTGTCACTTTTTTATTTTACACAGTATTTTTTACTTCCTAAAAACATTTCACATGATTTTTCAAAACATCCCTAATTTTAAGGGTATTTTTGTAAGTACCCCATTATTTATTGCCAACTTATAGAATTCAAACATGCAATTTTATTGTTGGGCCAATTATGCAGTTTAATTCTTCAATATTTATTTATTTACTTGTATACCCATATTAATTTTTAATGACACTTTTCACACATGAATGACTTATACAATTTACTCCATATATGTTTAAAATAAATTATGTGAAAAAGTTTACTATTTTTGAATTATATATGTCTAATTAAGCAAATAACTGTTAATGACAATACATTTAAATATTCATAAAAATAAAAACAATAGTCTCGAGATTGGAAAATTTTTATTCTCCCATCACATGTTTTTGCATGATTTTTGCATCATTATACATGAGAATATTTTTTTTAATCATTCCTATCTGTGTTTAACATGATTATTACTTGTCTTTCCTTTGTTATTCGTGACAAAAAGGGAGATATGTGTATTTATTTCAGGGAGTTGATTATATGAGTTGGGGGGAATTTTAATTTTTATCGATAGATGACTTAGGGGGAGTCATTTAATATATTTGCTGGAATTTTATTATTGACATTGTTTTGTGTTTTGTCTATATTGAAATAAAATTCTATAGTTTATTTCTAAATTTATAATTCACATGATATTGCATGTTTCGGTGTTACGCGTGTTTTATTATGTTTTTATTTAACTTAGTTATATGATTTTGATTTTGTTATTTTTTCATTTGTGGTTTCCACATATTTCAGGAAATGGATTGACATATTATTGAAAAAAAATTTGGAAAGTTTATTTTTGGATAGCTGAAACTTATTGAGTTTGAAATAAATATGATTTTGTCAAGGAATGCCAAATGGGGAGATCGTTAAGTCCAAATTATAATTGGTAATTTCTAAATTTGTAATTGGCAATTTTCTTAATCAAAATCAAGTTCTAATTGACTTGTATTATAAGTTATCGAGTTGTAATTAAAGTCAAAATATGAGTTATAGAATCCTAATTCAAGTTAAAAGAGTTGGGTTGGTAGTATAGTTCTTGAATGAGTTCAAGAAAATCACATATGATCATTGGAATGCATTTAGAAGTCCAAAGAGTGTTAAAGAGCCGTACAAGTTATGCTCCAAATTCCGAGTCACAACTTACAATACACGTTTCACATAGAATACAGTGGAATTCAGATAAGGCTATTTCTAGGATAATTGTATTCCTTTGAGTTAGCCTTTCAACACATTTTGAATTATCTCAATCAAATATCAAGAGAAAAATTTATGATAAACATACTAATGATTGCTCATCTTCTACTCGCCTGCCGCTGGCTTGGCGCTCGAGCGGCAGTTCGACGTTCTTAATTCTATTTGCATCAAACACTTGGTTTTTCAATCATTTTTCATCTCAAACACTTTTTCCTATAGATATCATATTCTATAAACGTCAAAAAGTGTGTTGAATCATATTTTCCATAGAGATTATTCATTGGAAAATCCAAAACACATTCATTGATTTAAAGATTCAACCACCATATTATTTAAGGCATTATTTCATCCAAACTTTGATTTGTTGATTTAGCATATTATTTCATATTTAACCACATATCAAAACATACAAGATCTTTTGATCAAATACCAAACCATTTAATCAACAGGAGATAAATTGATACCAGGGATCGGGAGCTGTTGTAGAAGCGCAAATTCAGGTGGACTAAGGTGAGATACCAAGAGTCGGGATCTGGCGTCAAGAGCACATAGTCCAGAAGGGCTAAAGTATAAACTAAGAGTTATGATTTATTTTGAAGGAGCACACCTCCAGCAGGATCGAGGAAGACTGTAGGAATTGAGGTCACAAGTTCTACGAGATAGATGAGTCTGGACTGTACTGTAAGTTTATTTCGATTTATAGTGGATTATTGATTGGCAAAGTGTCTGAATTTTCTACCCAGTTAGGGTTTCTCCGTGATCATCTTTGGTATTATTTACTACTTTAATTATTGATTGTGGTATTCAAATTTAAGATCAATTAACTTATTTGATCTAATCATCTAGAAACAATTAAAAAGTGACTTATTACTTTTATTTATGTAATTCCACACGTGGGTCTAAATAATTTAAAACTTTCAGATGGGATAAAGTTGAAACATTATGCTGAATGTATAGACCAAGTGGGACAATGTAACTGATTTGTCTCTTCACATTCTCGTTGAAGTCTCTTCCCATTTCTTCAACAGTCATATTGATGGTCACATTCATGGGTTCAGTTTCAACATTTATGAAATTCAATTTCACCATCAATTGGTTGGTTACTTAAGCTATAACTTGATGAGAGTTTTGGCTATATAAATGGATGGGTTTTGGTCTCTACGCTTCACCTCCGAAAATACAGTATACACCATCAATTAAGAGTGTTGAAAGTTTGGAAGTTTCATTACCTGTAGAAAGGAGAGCTTCTGCAACATCATCAATGGCCGGAGATATGAATCGATCACTATGATATTTGGGTTTTTCGATCCAATTCATTTTCGCCTAATTGCTTTGGATCGATTTTTGTCTGACAAGAACATGATATTATATATTATAAGAAAGCTAAAATTTTGACTTAGCTTTATAGTCGCGTGAATAAATGGATGATTTAGCTGCATCCAATATTATATTTTGTAATTGAATGGTTTCCTTTGGGGGCAGACCCAGCATCTGGCTTGGCGGCCGCTCGAGCTGGATCCATCGGGAACAATTTTTTTTATTATTGACAGTCGATAAAAGTTTTAAGTTATATATCTGGTGATTCATTTTATTTTCGAACATTTCTTGTAGTGCAATTTGTTAGAGATTATACATTCAAATTATAGGTCTACGGATCGAATCCCTTTCAAGCCAATTTATTATATAATTTTTCTAGTTCTACAATTTTATCAAAATTAATGCAATAGAGAGGGCATTCAAACCGGTAACCCCCTTTAAAATTGTTGAATACTTCATGGCTCTTGTTGAATTTTGAAACTAAATTTAACATAATAATATATATTCCGTTTTAGTGGTTTTAATGCAATTGTAAGGATTCGAACATATGCTCTTCCTTTGATTTATAGAAAACCTGACCACTATGTCGTTTGGTGAATATTGTGTGTGTGTGTGTGTGTGTGTGTGTGTGTGTGTGTGTGTGTGTGTGTGTGTGTATATATATATATATATATATATGTTTAGTTTTAACCAAATAATTATTATATTTTATTTTTAATATTTTATTACGACTGACGGTCATTGGTCAACGACCGCCCGTGCTCACTCAAAATTCTAGATCCGACACTGGCTTCCTTGGTTGATTTTGATTCAAAATGTCAAGCTTTTCTTCCCCAATTCTGATTCTTTCTGCCAAATATGAGTACGAAAATAATTCTCCTCCTTAAAAACTATCAGGGTTGCAATGAAGGTTAACTACATCCAAAAGTTTAAATAAATATCAGTACTAAGATGGAAAGTAGTCATATTTCACTTCATTGTGTTATCATCGGAAAGTTGACGAGCCTTGAGACTAGTATATTTCTGCACGATTATGGTCATTTGCTTCCTTTTGCATTTGATGTTCTAGCCAACTCAACAGCAAACACGATACCGCAAATCTCCTTATGCTCCATGAGTAGGTGAATGTATGCGTTATAATTGATCGTATTTCTTCCTGGATTTGCCATGTTCATTTAGATACTTCCATTTTTTTTCCTGTCCTTCTCTTGCTGTTATTATTATTTTTTTTTTCACGAGTAAGTCCTGTTTTTAAGAATCATTTCACAAATGAATGAGAAATAGGCTTCGATCCTTTTCACTTGATGTATAAATGAGTGACCTGCTGCTGAAACAAAAACTGCGATGATCTTTTAGTACTTCTTAAGGAAGTTTAAAAAAATGTTTCAAAAAAACAAAAAATGAAGAACGAAGATAAAAATTGATAAAATAATTTAAAAATAGAAAACCAACTCCACTTACACCACCTTGCCGTCACCACCACAACACCATCCACCTCCGCCTGTCTCATACTCCACTGGCAACCACCACCTCTCCACCTCAGGCCTCCATGAATTTGGTTTCGCCATGAAATCTAGAATCACGATGAAACAAAACAATTTGGACTAGTTTCAAATATGTGCTTCGGTCAAAATTTATTAAACTTCATTATTAAAAGATATTTTAAATATTACATGCTGATAATATGAAAGAGAGAAACTTACAAATTAATTCAATACATCAAATTTTCCCACCATCTCTTCCTAGAATACAGTTCAAAATTTACAGAAATAATGAAAAATATAATTACACATAGTCGGTAACATAAGGAAATATATCTTCATATTTTAGTCTTGAAAATTAGTAAATTTTCAATCCATCATATCACTAATCCACTTAATGAGGAAGAAAATAATGGAAAATAAAGAACGAAAGATATGCTAAATTGGACTCAGAAAGTTGAGATCAGAGAAAAATAGATAACTTTTATTCTCAAAATCTATTACAAAATAATAATATATGCAAGTCAACTTTTCTACTTATCAAAAAAGGTGTCTATAGGCTAATAACATCACAACATACAAAGATACACAAATGTGTAAATAAATGCAAGCAACGCTGCTATGTGAACAGAAAATTGCTGCTAGAATTTCTACAGAATACATTGTTAGTTTTCTATTGGAA
This sequence comes from Fraxinus excelsior, assembly GCA_019097785.1. Lineage (NCBI taxonomy): Eukaryota > Viridiplantae > Streptophyta > Magnoliopsida > Lamiales > Oleaceae > Fraxinus > Fraxinus excelsior. The sequence continues at coordinate 9,860,197 of CM032634.1, read as the reverse complement.
AATGGATGCAATTCTCCATATACCACTTTGAAGCTCTATAACTCTTAGACATACTTTAAACCAGATAATAAATTACTACCTCCATTCCTTGTTTCTATTTTCATATAGATTAATAAAATGTAATTAATATAGTTGAAAATACATTTTTCTTAATATACCCCTACATTAAATAATAATTTAAATATGAACTGAGGTCATTTCAATGAAAATTGTTGACTCTTAAAATCATACTTCAAAAGAGTTTCTTGAAGTATGATTTTAAGAGTTGAATCTTTAAAATAAAGATGATATTATGTTTAAAGAATCTTTTAGAGATGTTCTTAGAAAAGTAAAAAATATTTATACTTTTAGTAAGGAAAGTGGTCTATAATTTAGAATAAACAAAAAATAAAACTAAACCTATCTTAATGGGACAAATGTAGTACAACTTGTTGAAAAGATAAATGGGTTTAAGTTGCAATGCCAATAACTATGCAAGAAATTAAATTATTCTAGAAAAAGTTATGTTGAAAATACGAATAATGTTATTTAGTATGATTGTTCTATCACACTAGTTTAGGTGTTGCTAAGGGATGTATAGGCTCAATGAAAAATAGAATTAAATGCCTCGGTTAATTGTATTTATTTAATGTTACTTTGTTGTTGAGAATTTAAAGCTCTAATTTTATTTTATTGAGAGCAATCAATTATCAGAGAGGAACAAAACACACAAAATATATAGAAGTTTGTCTCAATATAATACTACATCATCTTTCACGACTAAATTAATAACATTATGATGAAAACAAGTTTACAAGAAAAAATAGCACACGCCTTTTTTTATTTCCTCTATTTTATGATTATAATCCAAACTCCTAATGAGGACTTCTTGTTCACGAGACAAATTATGCAAAAACCGAAATTTACAAAGACACGAATTCCTAAGGCAAAATTTACAATGACACAACTTATCAATCTAAAGTGAACTAGCTCAATCTCTATACTGACTTCATGAAATGGTAATAATTAGTCTCCACAACTTAAGAATCTCTCACTTGAAGATTGATCCAACATCAGTGGCTCCTCTGTAGTGGCAACAACTCATCAATCCTCAAAAAATAAGTCAAACGGAAATCGTACACACCTTTATTTTCCCAATTAGAACAACTTCTTTAACAAGTGAGTCAGATTCTGATTCACTTGAATCTTTTCAAGTATCATGATTCCATCCTCCAAAAGTGATTTGATGAAGTGATAACGAACTTATAGATGCTTCATCCTTATATGATAAATATGATTCATTGCTAAATGAATAATATTGCGAATGTTACCGTGCAATACACTCTTCCCATTCGTGTAACTCAATTTTTATATGAAAGACCACAATAATATCATTTGTTTGCTTGCTTCAATCACAACAAAATACTTTGTCCCAGTAGCAGGAAGAGAAATTATCTTTTGTACCTTAGACACTCAGCTAATTGATGTACCACCTAAAGTGTATAATCAAAAAATTTATTTAAACATATTCAAAAGTAGCTTCATAGTCTCAAAAGTAGATGGAGGTAAAATGGGTGAATAGTGCCTTTTCGTTTTGCAAGCATACTGATTGACACAAGTAGTAAAATGGATTTCTGAGTCCAAATGTCGTTCCACAGCAACTACTATTTACTGTAAATTTTTAAACTAACATAACTTCAACTTAAAATGAGTAATCAATCATCAATTCAAAATATGTTTTGTAAGATTTCACTTAGGTTGTTTAACGTTTATTTAATTCCAATTCATTTAGCCCCTCCATATGCACCAATAATCGAATTAATTAGTCAATTGTAGTTAGCGATCTTTCTCGAATAACACTAAATATATTCATATACCCGAATTTACAATATTTTTATATAAATTCACATACATATGAACGATTTAACCTACATGAATTTTATATAGATTGCATAGCCTAATATCTCGATTTCTTATAATACATATGTTATTTATTGCATGAGTTAGAATCATACATCACGTCTCGATCTCAATACTGTCCTTAAATCAATTGACTGGTGATCAAGCAATTGACTTATTAAACACATAATATATAATTAACACGTATTAAAGTGGCATGAAGTCATGAAATTAAACAAATATTAAAATCCCTAAAGTACATCATCATCCTAACTTAATAATTATTTAACCACTCATAATATCGATATAAAACAAATAAATGATAAAAGACATCATCAGGTTTAATTACAATAAACAAGATTAAAAGAAATAATAATAATCTGATCTATTGTTGATCTTCGCCGCACGAATCCCAACAATGTTATTCGTCTCCCTCATAAAAATCTAAAATTATTACTCTCCCAATTTGTTTTTTCCTCTGCGTCTGCCGTCCAATTTTATCTTTCCTTAGATAGAATTGCCTTCCTTTTTCAATTGATCCAAGCCCAATTAAAGTAATGTTTCACTCCAAGGCCTCACTTCTTCTATGTAATGTACTTTAGTCCTTTGTCTCAAGTCCTTCAATTACTAAATATTGAAAATCAAAGTGAAAAATAATAGAGATTAATGACGGCTGCTACAATTTTCCAAAACCTCTAGATGCTTACACTACCCATCAATGTCAATGGTCTTGATCTTTATTATCTTATTTCGTGGTTAGGCTAGAGATTTGAAAAATCGCATTCATTCTGTCTCAATTATTCCACATAATCTATATCTAAAACATACTTTGATATTTTATATAGGGGTGTAAGCGGTCCGATTTTTGCGATTTTTGACAAATTTTCAAATCAAACCGTTTAAACCGGTTTGAGAAAAATTCAAACCTAAACCAAACCATTTTGAACGGTTTGAAAAATCGCATTCATTCTGTCTCAATTATTCCACATAATCTATATCTAAAACATACTTTGATATTTTATATAATATTAAGTACTCATAAATTACTTTTAAGGCTCGATGTGTAACAAAGGAGTCCAATGACCATCGAGCCGAGTTGAGGGAGAAATATCACATGTGCACACATAAAATAACGGCCAATTACTTTTAAGGCTCGATTAGCTTGAAAACTTAACGGAAGAATGTTATCCTTAAAAGGCGATGTCTATGGAGAATTTGAACTAGTCAAACATTTCATATGTAATGTATGTTGACGAGAAGTATAAGAGAGCAAATGAAATATAATACTGTTTTTCTACTTTTAGCCTCTAGTTTCTAGTCTCTTGGTTGGAGGAGACGTCACATGTCCCCTCCTATGTTTGTATTTTTTTTAATATTTACATTGATTTGTAAAAGAAAAGAAAAATGACAATATGAAAGATCAATGAGGACCGAGAAAATCACATGTCCGACTATGAAACTTAAAAAATCTTATAACTAATTTCAGCATGGCATGACGTGGTGATTAACATAAATTCAAAGTATGAGCAATTCGACGATACAAGTCATTGCCTCTCAAGTGGTTTTCATTATAAATTGACGTCAAGAAATTAAAATTCGAAAGAAATTTTCGAGACTCTTCTGGGCTATTTTCAATTGAAAATTTGGTCCTTGATTAATCAATTTAATATTATATAAACTACGCAGTCTGTGTAAAATAATAATTATTATTATATTTTGTTGACCATGAATTAATAATCTGAAACTAATGAATATATAAGTTGATAATTTAGTAATTCTTTATGTTAAAAATATGAAAATCTAAAGAAAGAAAGCTAAGTGGTGTCTAATCACTCATGTAACAGATGTAAAATTACTTAATTAATTTTCTTAATGGGGTTAGGTAAATTTGACTTCAGAATTAACATATTTTACGTTTGAAGCAATCCTGTCGGCAGGTAACTCGTCCCAGAACCGTAACACATAAAAACACATATGCACACACGCATACTCTTGTGCTCGTTTACACGTATATGCATCTGTTGTCAAAAAATTGATTAGACAATTAAAAAAAAACAAAAGATGACGCAGAACGGAAGTAACAAGATTTACTAGTGTAAATCTTGAAAATAAGAAAAGTGAAATTTTTCAAGAACGAAATTTTATTCAAAATCAATAATGACGGAAAAAACGTCCAAAAGCCTTTAAATATGCATTACAAGAAATCCTAAAAACATAGAAAAGGAAATCGTTCCAAAAATAGTGAAAATCTAAAACAGAAAATACGAAAATTGATCATTCAGAGGCCTAAACAAAGGAATTTGACTAAAGTCACGAGATCTCGGGTTATGTCCCGAGTCCAATTTTTCGGGCCGTTTCCAATCAACCTGCCAAATTTTAGCCCATTCCGACACCGTCGTGATAAATGACAAAACCCCTGATGTGATTTTTCTTTGCCAATTTTCTGTCCAGCACTTCCTCAAACTCCAAAGCTAGTTGTCCTACATCAAAAGGCAAAAACCGATTATAGGATTCCTTCAAATAGATTTCCACAATATTAGTGCTAACAAGATAATCGAACATATGCGTTCCATAATACAAATACAAATGCTTCTTCAAATGTTGGTACATCACATTGTAGATAGCTCGACTGATTCTGTCTGTTATTTAGTAAGATCGAAATATGAGACATCAAAAGAATTTGACTGACTTAAACTTAAAAAACTTGCTTGTTCTTTTGTATAAAAGAACTTCACATGTTATAAAACAACTTAAAAGTCGTAACTTTGAACCCGTTGCATAAGTTCTTTTTATCATCATTTCATTCATTTATTCAATATATATAATTAAAATATAATTAACAAAACTAAAACATAAGAAACTTTCAAAAATAGTTGTACAAGTACATGCATAAGCCCCTGTTTGTTGGGGATTAAAAGCAATTTTTTAATAAATTTTGATAAAAATTGATGAAATATGTGGTTGAAAAGTTTTAGGTCACATAAAATGTGTGATTAAAATTAGTTGTTAACATTAAATCAAATTAAAATGTGGATTTTAATTTGTACCAAACTGTGGCGAAGTAAGGGTCTGTTTGATTGAAAATGTGGAAATTGGGTGGAAAGAAAATGAATTTCAGGGAATTAAATTACCTATAAATTGTTTTACTGAGAATTGTAATTAATTGCGTTTGATTGGTATGATTTTCCACTTGGAAAATGTTGAAAGTTTGGTGCCCGTTTGACTTTATTTTTCATGAAAATTGTTCATTAAAATGATAATTGTTTCTATCATTAGGTCTAAAATTTGTTCAAGCAACAAAAAAAAAAAAAAAAATACTGAAATTTTTTTTTTACTATACCGAATATCACTCGTTTGACTTTGTTTTACATGAAAATTGTCAATAAAAGTGAGATTTTTTTACCATTGTATCTAAAAAAAATTTCTATTGCCAAAAAAAAAAAAAAAAAACAAGAAGCTGGAAAACAAAAATCTAACCAAACCATTCACGCAGGGAAAAGTGGCGCGTGGGAGGGGAGGGAAGAAAACCAATTCTAGGGGAAATATAACACATCAAACACCACAAAAAGCTGAAAGTGGAAAACCTTGTCCATTTTCTAGGCAAAAAACACCCTATCAAACACTGCCTAAGTTATTTATTTTAAAAGTAACTTCTAGTCTTCTACTGTATTGATGCAACAAAATTGTGCATTTAAAGAGACAAGGTGTGAGTCAAGCTACTTGTTTAATAGTATGAAAAAGACCTAACCTGTACTCATTACTCTTTCTTATGCGGCAAAGCACTTCATTCCATGTGTCTGGTTAAAAAAAATGGACGTTATGATGCTTTAGGACCATACATGGCATCGACAGCAGCAGAACACATTCCCAGCAACAATAAAATGATGTAATTGTCACGAAATAAGATGAGAACAGACAATAGAATAATTAAGAAGAACAGTTTATAGCTTGTTTAATAGTATGAAAAAGACCTAACCTGTACTCATTACTCTTTCTTATGCCGCAAAGCACTTCATTCCATGTGTCTGGTTAAAAAAAATGGACGTTATGATGCTTTAGGACCATACATGGCATCGACAGCAGCAGAACACATTCCCAGCAACAATAAAATGATGTAATTGTCACGAAATAAGATGAGAACAGACAATAGAATAATTAAGAAGAACAGTTTATAGATTTATGTGAAAACCCTGGACGAAAAATAAAATACGGGTAGAGAAAAAGAAAATCCACTAAATCAATAATGAATATTTTACACTGCTACTTCAAATAATATATCAAAATCCTAATTTTATTTATAAATATGTGTGTGTACGCGTGTGCGTGTGCGTGTGAGAGAATAATATTAGTTTCACCATATATATTGCATCGCAAGTTTGTCGGGTTGAATAAAAAGGAATTCAGGTCATCATTACAATGATGTGAGCCTCGTGCTCGATCGTTTTCTTATGTATTATCCGCTTTGAAAAAAGCATCTATCCCCTTATCTCTCACGACTGTTTGTTGTGTTTTTAAAAATTTGAACTCAAGACCTCTGTCTATGAAATATTTAAGTTGAATCCTGAAAAATGTGACATGAAGTCATGAGGGATAAGAGGACAGATACCTTCCCAAAACAGACTATGCTCAAGTCATTACTTAAAAACTGCAATTTTTAGTTGTCCAATTGGTACTAGATTTTAGCTTAAATCTCTTATAAGGTAAAGGTCCTAGGTTCAAATTATAAGAGACGCGTCAGAAAGTCGTGAGGGGAAATAGGGCAGATGCTATTCCAAAGTGGACAATATGTAATAGAACGATTAGACATGAGATTTGAATCATTACAATCGTAACTAACTATATGAAAAAAAAAAAATTACTTTTCATACAAATATAATGAGCTAACCGCAAAAGGACGAACCATCATATTATAATCGTATGAGAGCCTAGTTATAAAATTCCGATTAAATCGGCCAATCTAACAAAAATTCCTAACTATCCAACTCGTGGGTCTAGTCCGGTTGAATTTTTTAGACTGATTTACCAATGAGTCAGTGAAATCCGGTACAGAAATATATAGAGAGAACTTGCCAAAGCCGAATTAAACCGGTGGGGTCAATCGGTTGAATTATTTTTTTTTGGAAAAAAATATTTTACATTTTTCAGCGAACTGTGACCTAATGTAAAAACTATAGTCACTTTTCGAGTTCAAGGGATTGCATTAAATTCTTAATGTGCTTTTCTACAACCTTTCTAACTAATATTACTGTTAAGCAAGATTTATTAAAACCTTATTCTATTCAAGAAAAGGAAAGAATCAATTGTTTAAATTCAAGTACATATGGATTATGTCACTTTGTCAAAAACAATTGACAGATGCAATGGTGGATAAAGTGGTGGCAGCAATTGATTGAATGGAAAAACTAACTTTTTCTAAATAATCCAATAGTAAAAGACACGGGTGGCACCTACATCGGATGATACGAAATATGGCAAAAAATTCTAACAATGTAGCATGGTTGAATACGTATTTAAAAAAAATTATTTACATATTTTGATTGCACAAGAGTATGTGCATGGGCAGCACCTACATCGGATTATGATATGGGTGAAATAGTTACTTCGAGCTCGCAAGAAAAATATAAAGAACAAACAATCTCAATAAAAATTTGTGAAAAACATTTAGAATAAAAAAGGAGGATAACCCCCTACAAAGTGATATGAGAACTAATGATTACTCTAAAGGTAATTTGTTTGTTTACTTGCATCGGCACCACTCGTGGAGATCAATGACAATTTTTGACAAGACAACCTAAGGTTGGAGATTAGCTCTTAGGCCTATTGACCTATGGATTTCATCCTCAATATTTTGATTATAACAAACAATATTAATATTGTTTTTAACAATTGATTTTGAGTGATAATAGTTCAATGTTAAAATCTATCAAGCATTGTCAAAATCAAAACATCATAAATCGGACTCGAAATGAAGATTAAAGTGAAAGTTAAGTATTCAAGTCCAATCATTTGGGACGAGAGTTTAAAAGATCAAAACCAAGACTATCAAATCGGGATCATAAAGAAGAATAAGATCAAGAGTTTAAGAGCCAAATATGAAAGAAATTTCGAAACAAGATCAAAAACTAGGCTTTCAAGATCATATGTAAAGGTATAACATTTTGATCTTTAGTAATGAATGAATATAGATTAAAATCATTTTGTGCACGAAGAATTATTTTCATATCACTTGCACAAAATATTTTTGATCAAAAGTAAGATTGATCTTTTAAAGTATACTTGAACTTAGATCATATCTAAAAAAATATTTGCCAGGGCGATTGACCGACCAAAATTGGTAGTCGACCGGACCTCTCCAACGGTCCAAAATTTGACTGTTCTGACTGTACAAACGATTATATTGGTCATCCGAAAATTGGGGATCGACCGGATTGGTCATCCGATTTGACAGAATTTATTGTGTTTTAATTGCTATAAATATCATTTCATTTCTCTTTTAGTACTTAATTTATTACAAATTATTCATTGAAAGGGAGATATATTTTTTAAGAAGATTTTTGCACTTACATTGCATAAACTTTTCTTTTTCTTCTTCTTTTTCATTTCAAAACTTTGATCGATTGAACTAAACTTGTAAAATCATCACATTCATCAAAGTTGCTCATTTCTCTCTTAGTACTTAATTTATTACAATCATCCATTAAAAGAGAGATATTTCATGAGAAGATTTTTTTAACCTACATTGTATTTATCTCTTCATCTTCTCATTAAAACAATTTAATTGATTAATATAATTCTTGACTATCATATTTATCAGAGTTTTTCATCTAATGCTTGAGCTATTATTTATTACTATTCATTGAAGTGTTAGCCTCTCTTAGTACGTAATTTGTTTGTATTATTTATCAAGAGAGAAATTTCAATATAAAATCACTTTAATAAAGTATGGGTCATGTTAAAGTCCCTTAAAGATCAACGTTGTATAAGGATCGGTGTTCCTTGTTGTAAGTCACCGTGTGAGTCATAATGAGGTCCCGTAAAAATCAATAGTGTAGGTCGTGTTGATATCCCGTAAAGCTCAACAATGTATAAGGATCAGTGTTCCTTGTTTGTAAGTCATCGGAAGTGTTGTAAAGAGTTGGATTGCACCATAAGTCAATCAACATAATGAAAAGGTCTTACTCGTGCCGAAGAGTTTGGTAACGGATGACGTAAATCATTACTTTGGATCGAACCTCCACAATTATATCGTTTGCATTCTCTATCCATTTTACTTACCGTCTTTATATTGCTCAAATTGCTCGTGCTTAATTATCTTTGTATTTGCGTATATTTGTTGAATTGTTATAATTGCTAGTATATGGTTTAAGACTTGAATTTATTTTAGAAAAAGTTTTAAAAACCAATTCACACCCCCCTCCCACCCCTCTTAGTTAGTTATTCTTGGGCTTTCAATGCCATTATTGAGCCACATGTTTCATTCCTCTCTACTAAGATGATCTTGCTACCCTGAAAATCACACACTTCAAGAAAAACAAGTGGGCTCGTGTGAATGTGCATGGATTGCACCTACATCGGATCATGACATGCGTGAAATAGCTACTCCGGGCTCGCATGGAAAATACTAAGATCAAACGATTTCAATAAGAATTTGATAAAAACATTTACAATGAAAAAGGAAATATTCTCGTTGCAAAATGATATGAGAACTAATGATTAACCTAAAGGTGATGTAAAATTGTTTCATTGTTAAGCTTCGTTTGACGTACCTCTCGATTTGTACATCATGAGATGGTCCCAACAGTCAAATAATAACCTTGATAGCATCACTCATATTTATGATCCACAAGTTTTTCTTTCACTACTCCATGCATATTACTTTTTTCTTCGTACTACCACTTTTTTTTAAGAGTTGAGCATTTCTGATCTCAAAACTGTGAAGCGGAAGACTAGATCACCAAAGTGTTTTTCGGGCTCAGATCACCCAATCAACCAACACCTCAATGAAGAAATTGAACCAAAACCTCTCAACTCTTCCACACTCATGTTTTCTTTTCTATCACCCACAAAGAACACATAAAGGAAGGTGTAATCACAATATAAAATCAGCAACAAAAGTAGGAAGAAGAAGGAAAAAAAAAAGAAAAAGAAAAATAGTGGACACGGTCACTAAAAGGAACAACCGTTTTTCTAAAGACAGAAGAAGCAATTACACACATACATGGAACCAAGGAAGACAACTAATAAATAGATCACATTAGGGTATAGTGATGGGCCAGCTCAATAGGGTAGATAAGTGGGCTAAGTGTATCACTAAGTGAGCTAATAAGTGGAAAAGGGGTCATGAGCAACACCAATTAAATTAGGTTGCTTCCAATGACCCAAATAGTTTTAGGGTCGAGTCATTTCATTGAGGTGTCGAATTTCGTTCAATCATTTGGTTGATGCCGATTGAGAAAATATACTGAGTTACATCATTGCCCGAAATGTCGTTTGACAACAATTTACCGAACAAACCTCCACCTTGGTGTTAAAGAACCAGCAAAGGAAACATTATCACTTGTTAGTAAATCGATAAAATTGGAAATTAGTTACCTCGACCGATGTTTAGAAAGTCCTTTCGACTTCTAAACTTTACCAATGGGAGCACATTAATGCCTATGTCCGAAAGCTTATATTGTGTATGTATATTTTCAAGTCTTACCACTTCTTGTGATACAATATCTCTAATAAAGTGTAGCCTAACAGTGCATTCGTGAAAAATAGGATTTTTGCGTTGATGTTTAGAAGATTGACTGACTATCTGAATAGACTACTACATAATCATTTAAAACATAAAGTTCATGAAACAAACCTCTAAACACAAAGCATTTTTAATCGCTTCTGTGGTAACAATATATTCCAATTATGTCGTGGATAGTGCAACTATGTGTTGTAACTATGATTTCCATCTAACGCAAGAGTTAGACAAAGTAAATATATAGGAAGAAGTCTATTTTTTATTATCTATATCCCCGCATAGTCTGCATCTACAATACCTTTCAGTTTCACACGTTCTTTATTAGCACCAAACTTTATACTTACATAACTAGACTCCTTTAAATACCTTAACATTCATTTTAAAGCTTCACAATACTTGGGACCCAGATTAGACATGTACCTATTAAGAGTACTAACAACAAATGTTAGATCCGATCTAGTGCAAACCATCAAATACATAATAGATCCAACCACATTAGAATATGGAATCCTACTCATGTATTCTATTTCTTTTTCATTACATGGAGCCTCATATTTAGATAATAAAAAATGATTAGCTAAATGTAATATAATAGGTTTGCAATCATGTATAGCAAATCTTTTCAACACATTTGAAACATAAGATGACTGATATAAAAGCAAAGCATAATTTGACATATCTCTTTCAATTCTCATCCCTATGATTCTCTTAACTTTACCTAGATCTTTCATGTCAAATTCGGCATTCAACTTTATTTTTATCTTGCTTAACTACTTAGGTGATAAACCAATTAAGAGCATATCATTCACATATAGCAATAAAAAAAACATATACTCATCATTAGCATCATCATAATGGAAATAGAGGAAATGATCAAACTTACTCCTTTGGAACCCTATAGTGAGTACAAAATAATGAAATATTTTATACCACTGCCTAGCTCATTATTTTAAGTCATATAAAAACATTTTCAAGAAGCACACGTGATAGGATTTTAGTTTATTTTTAAAACCTTTTGGTTGATTCATAAAGATTTCTCATCTAGTTAACCATGTAAAAAAACAGTTTTTACATCAAGTTGTTCAAGTTCACAGTTAAAATGTGCAACCAATGCAAGTATGACTCTAATAGTGGTATACCTAACAACTGGTGAAAACATCTCGTTATAATCAACACCCTCCTTCTGTGTGTATCCCTTGGCTATTAACCTAGCTTCAAATCTTAAGGGTTCAGATCCACAAGTTCCCTCCTTAACCTTAAAGACCTACTTCTAGTCAAATGCAGATTTATTCTTAGTTCTAGGTACTAGTTCCCAAGTTTGATTATTTTCTAAGGAACTCATCTCCTCTTTCATTACCTTAAACTTCTCTTCAGATTGTTTATTCTTCATGGCCTCATCAAAAGTTTTTGGCTCTCTATCAACTAACTCCTTATATCTAGTTTGAGCGAAAGCGAACTCAGACTCATATCCAAATCTTCTAGGTGCTCTCCACCGTCGTTTCTCTCTATACCTAACTAAATTATAATCTGTTAAGGAAATATTATCCTCTGTATGCTCTTCTATCACTACTTCCTCTCTATTTTCCACATCGGGTTGATAAACTAAGTCTCCACCTCATTAGGAGTAATAGGGACAGATGTACTTAGTTTTCCTAACTCCACCTTCAATTAATCTCTCTTCACCTTGTTCTTCTTCACTCGCGGGTTCAGGGTCAATTTTAAGGCATGACATTTTACCCTCATTGAATGTAATAACTCTACTTACAATAATCTTAACCCCCCCTCCCCATTTTGGCTTCTATCACATAACCTGTAACCCTTGACACCCTTAGAGTAACCTAGAAAAACACATTTTCTAACTATTAGTTTAAGATTTTCCTCACTTTGATGAGAAAATGCTGCACAGCCAAAAGTTCCAAGCATAGAATAATCACTTAGTTTATAGACCATTTTTATGAGTAGTATCACCATTCAAGCAGAAGATGAAGTCAAATTAATCAATTAACAAGCAGTTATAAAAGCTTTGCCCCAAAATGACTTAAGGATACTAAAATTTAATATCATGCAACGTACTTTATCAAGCATAGTTCTATTCATCTTTTCCGCTACACCGTTTTGTTGGAAAATATAAGGAACATTCTTATGCCTTATTATTCCATTTTCTTTAAACATATTATCAAATTCAATGTTACAAAACTCTAGGCTTTATCAGTTCTCAAAAACTTAATCATCTTGTCAGTTTGGTTCTTAACTTGTCTTTTCCAATTATTAAAACTATGGAATGTATCAGACTTATCTTTTAAAAGAACAATCCAGACTTTTCTCGTGTAATCATCAATGTTAGACAAGAAATACCTATTTTCATCTAAGGTGGGATTATTAGCAGGACCCCAAAAATTTAAATGTACACATTCAAGCATGCTTTTAGTTATATAAACACTCATGGAGAAAAAAGTTCTATGATGTTTACCAAGCATACAATGATCACAGAAAGAAAAATTAGACACAAAGTCATTACAAAATGTACCTTTTATTTAACAAGTTTAAACCCCTTAATACCCACATGTGCTAGTCTATAATGTCATTTATAAGTGTGATTAGCCTTGGCAGAAGACCTGATGAATCTAAACATTTTATCACTTCACCAGTAGTGATATAAATATCATTTCTCCTGGATCACTTGATGGAAACAGTTGTACCATTAACCGATTTTAAAACTCTATTTTCAATTTTACCAGTGAAGTCAGATTTTTCAAATCTTCCTACTGAAATTAAATTTCTAAATAGCTCAGGAATGTATCTAACGTCTTTTAAAGTTTACACAAAACCAGTGTCAAATTTTTAAGTAATATCACCAATCCAAGTAACAGTATAAGTGGAATTGTCACATAGCACAACATGGCCATCATTTAATTCATACAAATTTTTAAATCAATCCTTTTGTGTTGTCTCAAGAAAAGATGCACTAGATTCAAGTATCTAATCATGCAAATGAGAATTGATAGTTAGATTCAATTCAGCATAATATACAACAGAAGTTGTAATCATATAAACTTCATCACCATCAACATTTAAAGCAGAAGACAACACATTTACTTCATCTCTCTTTATCTTTTAGCTTACCCTTCTCTTTATAGTAGTCTTTTATTAAATGTCACGTATTCTCGCAGCCATATCATTTCCTAACCTTCATCCTAGATTTTATCTAGACCTACCTTTGTCCCTTTTACCTCTATTACTACTTGACTCACCATCACTTTGGAAACCATCATGATTGTTTAGCCTAAACTGAGTTCTACCCTCACCATGTGAATCTCACCGCCTTTCTTATCAATTTTTTCAGCTTCAATCTTCATCTCCTTACTTCTAAGTGAGACAATGATAATTTCAGGGGTCAAAGTGTCCCTATCATACTTAATCGCATTCTTAAATTTCTTATAAGATCATGTATGGAACTAAGCAAAATTATAATCTTATATGTTTCAAACACGACTCTTCACAATTAATAATATTCTGAAAAAATTTGTTTAACACGTCTAAATTGTCATCAAGATCATTGAATGATCCATTTTTAAATTTAAAAATGCTCAAATAAGTAAAGTTTATTCGAAGTAGATTTGAGCAAATATAAGTCCTCTAGTTTTTTCTAAAGTTCTTTAATGATTTTCAGTTTACTAACTTTTCTCAAAACATCACACAAATGTAAAACGATTAAAGTATAAGCAAGCTTATCGTTTTCTTCTTTTTGTTCTTTTGAAAAATCAGCAAAAAGATTGCCGTCAATAGTCTTTGAAACTTTTTGTTAGACCAAAATAACTCTCATATTTTGTTTCCATTTTGAAAAATCACATTTTTGTTAAAAATTCTCCAATTAAAATTGTGAGTTGTCATTTTTTTGAATCAATAAACAATGCACATAATCACAATGAAGCCACACAAAATATTCCTAAGGTTGCAAACAATAAACACCATTTTAGATTTCCAAGGTTTCATAAGATTCACGATCTTAGATTAAGGTAATGTTCAAACGATGAAGGTCTAAGTATTCTAATGGAATGAGCAGTGTAACAAAGAGATACGTCAATCATAAACTATATCTTACACAATATATCACAGAGATAATAAGTTGATTTTATCAAATGAATAATTTAATAAGGTAATAATTAAAGGCAAATAGTTCTTAACTTCTAGCGCACGCAATGTTTGCCCCCACACAGTAACATCAATCATATTGTCACCCCATATTATGACACGCTAGTACTGGAAATTAAATGAGATAATTCAATTTACCAATGAACTATATCTGAAGGTTCGTGAAATTGAGAAATGCAAATTTGTTGCTTTAGGGTCACCACCATTCGTTCTAAAGGTTCAACGAATGTACCAATGTGTTTGACCAATACGTTCAGAATAATAAAATGAGCAACCTATCTGAAGAGAGCTCCTCTAGAATAGTCGACCTACGTGCCACCTAGGAAGGTTCGCCTCTGCGTTGAGTATAAGTATGGCCTCCATTTCTCTGACTGGTGTTTGGTTTGGCCGGAATCAACGGTTGTAGGTTCGGCCCCTTCAAAAATTCACGCAATCTGAGCTCCTTTTGGTTGATTTTTGGCCCAAAAAAATTGATCACCACGATCTCATACCATATGTGAAGCAGAAGACTAGATCACCAAGATGTTTTTCAGACTCAGTTCATCCAATCAACCAACACCTCAATAAAGAAACCAAACCAAAGCCCCTCAACTCTTCCACACTTATGTTTGCTTTTTATCACCCACAAAGGAAGGCGTGATCGCGATATGAAATCAACCACAAAGGTAAGAAGAAGAAGAAAAAAAAATAGTGGACGTAGTCACAGAGAAGAACATCCATTTTTCTCTAAAGACAGAGGAAGCAGTTACACGCATACATGGAGCCAAGGAAGATAACTAATAAATAGATCACATTAGCGTACAATGATGAGCTAAGCCCATTAAGATAGATAAGTGAGCTAAGTATATCACTAAGCAAGCTAACATTTACAGGACATCCTAATAAGTGGAAAACGGGTCATGAGTAGCACTAATTAAATTAGGCTGCTTCTAATGGTCCAAATAGTTTTAGGATCGGGTCATTTCATTGAAATGTCAATTTTCGTTCAGTCATTTGGTCGATACCGACTGAAAAAATATACCGAATTATATCATCGCCCGAGAGGTCGTTTAATAACAATCTTCCAAGGTATTGCAAAAGAAAAAATTGCAAAATCCAACTCAATTCTCGTAAAAGCATGGGTTATTTTGAAACAGGAAAAAATATAGTTTTTTATTAAATTATCTACTTAAGCAATGAAAAAAAAAAAAAGGCAAACAAACCTACTCTAATATTCGCAGCAATTAATTTTTTTTTCAACTCAATTTTATTTTTTATTTCTTCTTTTTTTCTTTTTTGGTCCATTACTCCTAACATATGCCACTGAGATCTCTTATCATTCTCACGAAAAGAACCTCTTTACCCACCTTCATAAACAAGCTAAAAATTTGTAACAACTTCTCAAAATACAAAGTATATGTCTTGTTCTAAATAAGCTCGTGTTTGTCTATCGTTCTTCAAAAAAAAAAAAATTCTTTTTTAAACTCATTTTCAACGACACATTCTCATAATAAAATACTTTGTATGTAAACTCAAAAAAAAAATTCTTACTTTTTAATCACACATTCGCAAAAAAAAATCACTATTCCAAAAATCATTTTCCTCAAGAAAACTATTTTTAATGAGTATCAAACATGGGCTCAATTTAAGATGAACAATGTAACTTTTTTGTTCCTTCGTTTTGTTATTATGCCTCAGAATATTCAAAACAATTACATCTTTTAACATTCAAATATTGTTAATATTAATTTTGATCTTAATTTCTTTTAACACTGAGATATGATTCTTACGTGCAGAGAAGCTCTTTACCCACCTTCTCAAACAACACAAAATGTGTATTTTTTTATTAATTATTGATTTTATTTTGTGTTGTTATTTGCATAAACTTGGATCTTATTCACACTGCAAATCTAAACCACAAAAGTCTCCTTCTCATTTTGACATCTCCTCTCTCTCTCTCTCTCTCTCTCTCTCATGGAGACCCCACTGTGATCTTTTTAAGGGAAACATGAGTTGAAGCCGCCTCTCTTTCAGGAATCAATGGTTAAATAGAACCCCCCAACCATCTCTCTCTCTCTCTATGAAAACCCTAATTCGGCCAGAGACAATATAAAGCAAGAACAAATCATTTCTTGCGAAACAGAGAAATCCGTCTTCAGAACCATCAATTACAAACCCTTTTAGTGATCAAAGCCTCTAAAAGTACCTTTTTCTTTGCAGATCATAGCCTTAAAGTCTTGGCTACTTTCTGTAATGGCTTTTCAAGCAGCTTCTCTTTAATGGTTTTGTGGTAATAAGCAACGAAAATCTCTCTGCAGATCTCTGTCTCCTCTTACGTTATATTCCTTTTCTAGTGGTCTGTTCTTTTCTTCCTTTTTTTTCTTTGGAATATACTCTCTCTCTCTAGAAAAGAAGATAGAAAATCAGGAATGGATTCTGGTAATAGTGGAAGTATGCAGTCATCTAGTGGTGGTGATGAAGAGTACGATTCACGCGCCGCCGCCTCAATCTCAGCTTTCCTGAATAACCCAACAGCTCATGTTGGCCCCATTTCTCAACCATCACGACTACCTTCGCTGCCGCCGCTGCAAAACTCCACTCAAACAGCTATGTTTGATTCACTATCAAACTATTCACAGCTTCAAAATCCGAGCTCACTTTTTAATCCAAACATGATCTGGTCCAAAACCCTAAGATCTGACCCAAATTCCACTGATATCATCAACCCTATACTCTCCTCTTCCCCGTTTATGGAATCTTTTAGTACTGTTCAATCAACTTTAGTTTCTGCATCAACAGTACCAGCTTCTATATCAGGACCATCTGATAATCATAACCAAATGTTGCGTAATCCAAAGAAAAGATCGAGAGCTTCTAGGCGTGCACCAACTACTGTTTTGACTACAGATACCACCAATTTCAGAGCCATGGTCCAGGAATTCACTGGCATCCCGGAACCACCATTCACTTCCTCACCCTTCCAGAGAAGTAGGATTGAATTTTTCGGTACGCCCACCTCCGCCATCAGATCTAGCTCCTTAGATACTGCACAGCCACCATATCTTCGCCGGCCGTTTCCTCAGATAACGCAACCACCACCAGCACCGCCGCCGCCACCATTTCATTCATCCGCTTCATCTTCTTTTCCTAGCCCTCCTCAAAATTCCAACCTTTTCGCTACACTATTTCAGTCAACTATGAAATTCCCACTTGTGAACTCCGCCTCCACGATCGGCTCTAAAGCACATGATTCATTTCAAATTCCATCAAATGATTCATATATCAAAATGGGAGGTTTGGATGAATATGCAGTGAGTCCAAGAAACGATTATCAACTTGAAGTGAGGGGCAATTACTACAACGTTTCAACGAATTCTACGAATGGAAAGATGAATAATTACTTGGCTAATTCTTCTCCCAGTTTTCACGGCGAAAAGGGGCCAGATAGTGTGGCGGCCACAAGGGGTGAAGGTATGGTGGAATCATGGTTATGTTCTTCTTCAGACTAGAAATGATTAAAATATAGAGTCTGCTCTGGTAATTATGAGGGTTATGATAAAAACATTGAAAGAGATTTGATTGATTAGTGTAATATTAATGATCTTAACTACAATGCTGATCATACAGTTAAATCACACTGTACTAGTGCTTCTATGATGTGTAAATTATAGTTTTCTTTTTGGATCCTTCACACGCAAACACTTATATCACTAATTATACAAACAAAATGTCATCATTTGTACTTGTATGTTATCTGAGTCTTAGAATTCTGTTTTAGGTCAATCCTAACCCTTATATCTTGTTTTTAATGATGAAATTTCATCTTTGATCATTAATCTCTCCGAGCTTAAAACAGGTCAAATTGTTCATTCGGAATTTTTGAGGTCCAAAACCATGTTGAGTCTTAGAATTTTATTTGCTTCATTAAGAGAAATAATCTATACTTATATATATGTTGTTTATTTATTTCATCTTTCATCGATGATGCAGAGATTTTACAATTAAGATAAAGGATATACATGCGTTCATGGACTTCTATATATATTGTTCTTATCAATTTTTATTCACATGGGTTTGACCATTTTAATGGAAATATGAATGTGTATGAATAGAGAAAGAATCAAAACTATTGAAAGTTACTTTATCATAGGATTTGACAGAAAGATAATTGCAGGTGTCAGTAGATGATTGAATGAAAAGATTATCCGAAAGTCACATGGCATTATGTCAAGCTTGATATCGTTTTTCATAGTACTTTCGTGACTAAGCATTTCAAGACATGTTTGATACACAACTACAAAGTGTTGGATAATAATTGACAAATGTTTAATTTCTGTTTCTCTTTAATACTATCCTATTCCAACTTGATCGGGAGCCTTTTTGTAATAGTCGTAGTTCATTATGGCAGCCGGTGACCTTGAATTTTGTCTGGTTTCTTCCCCTCCGTGCACCTTTTTAAATTCTGGTTTTTAGTTTATTTTGGCCTTTTATTCGTTTGAAAAATCTTGAATTTGGAGTAATTGGTGGCGAGTTTCGGGGAGTTATTATGCGCCGCAACCTCTTCTTACAAAGAAAATTCTAACGTATCCAGAATTCATAATCTTGTATGTGTTTGTTATACTTTATTCTTTGTTTCTAATAAAATATGTGGAAATTACATTCATACAGCTATTTAAAATTTTCAATTCAAAAATCAGGTTATAATTTCATATTTTAATATTAATAATATAAATAAATTTATATACTCACACCTACTATATCCACCCCATTCAAACCCTAAATCATTTTCTTCCGACTTCCTCCACGTTCTCTCCTCTTCCTCTCCCTCTCATGTCTCTCTCTTCGTCAGATCGCGCTGTCATAGGAGTGCCCATTGCCGAAGACCAACTCCATTACACTTCAAATTCATTTTCATTTCTTCTTTTGCTTCCTTTTCTTGCTGCATCTCCATTCTCTCTCTACTCCATATCATTATCTCCTAATCGGAGCTCAGGCTAAGCAAGAGGTCTCGCTGCGCACAATGGCTATTGATGGCCACTGTTCGCTGCGATGCATGATGCTTAATTCGTCATGCGTCCTCTTAATCGGAGCTTTGGCCAAAGATTTGGGCGCGCGCAGCAGCGCCCACTAGTGGAGCATAGCTGCGCACTACGCAGGATGCACGATGGACTCGAAATGAGTTTAAGATTCGTTACAATATTTTTTTGAAACCAAATGTTTTATGTTGTTTCACTTTTAGCTTTTAGAGATTTTCTATAGTTGGTTGTGTTTGCAGGTATTTTTGCAGTTGGTGGTGTCTTGTGTGGTCATGCAGTGATTTTGGTGAGGTGGTGGTGTTTCTGGTGCTGCCAATGGTCTCGACTTTGGGGGTTTTTTTGGGATAAAATTGTGGTTGTGAGTAGTAGAGATAAAGGGCTAGTGGTGGTGGCGGAGTCAGTGGCGAGGCTAAGTTGTTGTTGGTGGTGGTGTTGGTAGCGGCATTGTTACAGTGATGGTGAGGTGATGCCTTGTTGGTGCCCGCGGTGGTTGTGACCAATTAAATGCATTGTTCTGTTGGTGCCGTGGTTGTGATGTAGTAGTGGATTTTGGTGGTGGGTGTTAGTTTGTTTCAAATGGTGGAATTGTTGTTGGGAGCTAATGACAGTGATGTTGGCGGTGGTACGATTGGAGGCAGTGGTGAGGTTGGGTCATAAGTGTTGGTGGTGGTCACGAATTATTTGGTTGATTATGATCAATAAATAGATAAATTGTAACCAATAAATAATATGTGACCTAAAAATTTGTTAATTTGTGATCAATAATTTGATAATTTTTTACCGTGTAACAAATTGTAATCTATAAAATTTGTGATTTGTGATCAATAAATAAATTATAACTTATAATTTGTTTGATTTGTGACCGATAAACAAAGACCTATGAAACTTTTTATTTGTGATCATAAAATAATTTGTAACCTATAAATTTTTTGATTTGTGACCGAAAAATAATATGCGATCAATTAATTTAATAATATGTTATCAATAAATAAGTTGCGACTCGTAAGTACATACATGTGACCATTAATTATATAATTGTGACCATAATATAATTAATTAATAATTTTTTAAATTGGTTATTTATCACTTGATTTTTGAAACTTTAATCCTAAAATTGAATTGATTATAATTAATACTTGAGTTGTGAATTTTTCCATATAATATACATATCGTGTATGTGATTAATTCCCTAAATGGTCATTGAACTTTCCGTAAATCTCCCATGGGGTCATTGAACTTCAAAACTGCTCATGTAAGTTACTAAACTTTGAAAATCGGTACCCCATCCATCACTGTGTCATTTGCTTTTGTAAAAAATCGAAAAATAAGGATATCTGAAGTAGATGGGGGCTGATAAAGGAATCATTGGTCATGTGTTGGAAGAACAAGTTCTTTCTTTGACCTTCCCAAAAACTTCTTCCAATTTGAGTGGATGCTCTATTCAGAAATACAGATTGTCCGTGCATAGCTTTTTCATGATTCGCCATCGAATTTATTCTAATTCCAAGAGCTCGGATCAAATCCATGCGTGTGTGTAATTATGAATATCTTATTCGTATAGGTGAATTTTATCTTGTTTATTAGACTAAAAAATTAATATTATTTATCTAGCATTATTTAGTAGTAATGTGTGTATATGTATTAATTCATTGACCATAGTTATGCAAGAATCTCCATGCTCATTGACTTTGAACAGAACTTCGTATTCTGCTATTTTTCTTCAGGTTTCAATCATTGATGCTGAAACATTTCCTTCACTTTGCAAAGTTTCCTTGCATTACAATTAATCTCTCTCTCTCTCTCTCTCTCTCTCTCTCTCTCTCTCTCTCTCTCTCTCTCTCTAAGCAAGCCCACGTGGTTGAAGTGATGCATGGTTGGCGCTTGTTTGACACTAAGTTTGCCAAACTTACATTTTGGAGTAGTGATTTGATGGAAATTGTTTAGTTAAAAATAAGGGGAAAAAATTGTTTATGTGTAATGTTGTTTTATTGGAAGATATATTTTGAAAATAATGGGGATCATAGTTTCCTTAACCAGTTAAAGAAAAAATCATAGGAAAGTAAGTCCATGTTTGATTTAGTTAAAAACTAGATTTTTATAGATTATGAGAAAAAAGTTAGTGAAATGTATGATTGAAAAGTTCATGAAAGTTGTGGATCATAAGAAATTGAAATATATAGTCGAAAATGAATTTTAGAAAATGGGAGTCAAATTTATTTTCAACTACATATTTCTAAAGATTTGCAATTTTTATCAAATTTTCAATAACACATTTCATCAATTTTTATTAAATTCGACTAAAAATCATTTTTTTATTTTTTATCAAAACCAAATAGGGACTTAATTTACGAGTATGAGTTTTTCGTATTAATTGAAATCAAACAAATTCCTCATGAACAGCAGCCCCCTATCAAGCAAGAATGAAGCGGCTCTTCCCACGGTCGAGTCATCATTGACTCTATTTACTACTATAATAAATCAGTGTGTCAAGATGTTGATATGAAATCTTATTTCGGTTGGATACATCCACCTACAAAACTTGCATTTGGTTTTCGTCTCGATAAGCGTATTTTCGAAAGGTTTTATCGTCAAAAAAGACTCAATTGACTATGAGGATTGACAATTAATTGTCAATGCTGGGAAATGTGCAACTAAAGGTAACCCTATGTTATTTTAAGGGTAATTATTACATAAAGTTTTCACATTTTTGTTGTTATTGTGGAAAACGTTCTCACCTTTCAATTTTTTGGCATTTTCATCATTATTTCCACCTTTTATTGTACAAAATTTCATTTTCATCCATTTTTCTCAATTAAAAATTGTGAAATGGCGAATATACCCTTCTCTTTAAATTAAACAAAATGAAAAAGAAAAACTAATTGCAACAATAGTTTTAATTTTTTTTGAAAAGCGCAAATGAATCACAAATAAATTATTAAAATAGTAATTAGCACATAGTGTCCATACCTTTTAATATTATTGCAAAAAGTCCCTAACTTTTATTTTTTGGTTAATCCACCCTTAATTACACATTTGATTACGCAAACCATCATTTCTATCCATTTTCATCCAATTTCTCAATAAAATTTGTGAGATGACGAATATACCCTCCTATTTAAATAAAAAAACAAAGAATTAATTGAAACCATAGTCCCGATTTTTTTAAAAAAATGCAAATGAGTCCCCAATAAATTATTTAAAAAATTACAAACGAATCTCAAATAAATTAATAAAAAATTTAAAAAATTATTTAAATAGGAGGATATATTCATTATTTTACATTTTTTTTATTGAGAAATTGGATGGAAATGATGGTTTACACAATCAAATGTATAATTAAGGGTGAAAATGTATAAATAAATAAATAAAGGTATGAACATTTTTCGCAATAACGATGAAAGATAGTGACTTTATATACTAATTACCCTTTCAATAATTTATTTGAGACTCATTTGCGCTTTTTAAAAAACTTGGGACTATGGTTGTGATTAATTTTTTTTTCTTTTTGTTTTTGTTTTATTTAAAGAGAATGGTATATTCGTCATTTCACAATTTTTAACTGAGAAATATACATAAAAATGATCTTTTGCGCAATGAAGGGTAAAAATGTCAAAAATGAAAGATATGAACGTTTTTCATAATAACAATATAAGGTGAGGACGTTATGTGATAATTACCCTTTAGAAGCTAAAAAAGGTTATGTACGATCCCATCAAGACTTGCTTACTTAGCGCTTGTACTAAGGAGAATTGAATGGTTTTTTCCACTTATCACACACTATTCGTATGTAAACAAATAGTTGAAGTGGTGTCCAACGTGACATCTACTAGTAAATGACCTTAATTTATACAGTCATGCACTCAATTAGACATGTGGGACTGGCCATTGATATTAGTCAAGGTTACACGTAGAATTGGAAGGTGAGTTGCATTTAAAGATGGGAAAAAAGCTCGTCTGCTCGTGTGGTTAGGACTCGGCCAGGAAATAGTCCGAGCCGAGCCGAGCTGAGCCCGGTTCGGGCTCGGTTATACCGAACCCCATTTTGGGGCGTCGACTCAAGCTCGAGCAGACCCGTGTGGCCGAAATGGCCCGCACGATTATTTTTAAAAATAATAAAAATAATTGAAAAGGCAGCTACAACTGTCTGTACTATGCAAGCCATGCAACTATTTTACTATGCAGGCAGCCAAAAATAAATATAAAAAAATAAAACCCGAGTCAATTAGGCCGGCTAAAGCTTGGGTCGAGCCTCATGTTCTTGGCCGAGCTTTTGCTAGGCTCGAACCTAAAAAAGCTCGGTCCTATTTTGCTCAAGCCAAGCCCGAGTTTTGAGTTTTGGCTCGTGACTCGGTTCGACTCGTTGATATGGCTAGTTGCATTTTATGGGTACTCTAAGGAGAGCGAAGTAGTGTTTCACATGGGGAACGGAAGAGGAAGGTTGATTGGCCCAAGAGGAAAGGAGCCGGAGAAAGTGATGAGAGGAGAGGAGAGCGCAGGCAGCAAGGTTGGGTTCGACAAGGGATGGGTGTCATTAAAATGAATTGTGAAGCGACTTTACAAGATGAGGATGGTATGATTAGCCTTGGGGTGGTATTCCAAGATCGTAAGGGTGGTTGTAACATGGTCAATAAACGGTTGTAGGCTACTATCCTCTAAAAGATGCAGACTTTGGCGCTCCGATGAGGGTTATTATTTTGCTAATGAGGTTGGACTAATGCATCTGGAAGCGGAGAGCAGTGCTTACGTCATATTCAAAGCTTATCTACATATTTTCATTTAACTCATATTGCATCTGTCTTATTGAACATTGTTGCCTTGTCTACGTGCACCATGGTCTTTGTCGCTATATACGGCGAGCAGTGGCGGAGGGAGGGGTGGACTGTAGCCCACCCTTGCCCAAGCCCAGGCATTGTTAAAAAAAAAAATTGGTTTAACTAGCCCATTGTTTTGCCAACCCTTAGCCCACTGGTCATTTTTAAAACCCAAATTACCTAATTCACATCCCAAATTGGCAAATGCCCAAACTCAAAACCCTTTCAAAATCACGGTTGAATTGGTTGATGCTTCGCCTTCGCGCCTCCGCCTCCGTCTCTGCCCATGTCGGTTTCTTTCATACATTTCTCGTCTTCTCTGCAAATTAAAGGGTAATAACCGTAATATATATATATATATATATATATATATATATATATATATATATAATCCTAAGGGTCCTGGTAATTTATGAAATAATTTTTTCCCTAATTCTTGATTAAAAGTATTTCCTGAAATGGCTGTTAAATAATGATATTCATTTAAAAATTGTTTAACTTCTTTTCCTTGTGTCCATCTATTTAGACTAAGTTGTTCTAATTCTCTAATTGCTTTTTGTTGGATTGAAGAAAATTTCAGATTTAGAAAAAGAGATTATTAATTTAAAATTTTCAAATGTTCATCAATTTGTCGTGCTCGTGCTCGTGCTTGGACTGTTGGACAGTATTGTTTTTGCCCTCAACTAAGTTCATGTCATCATGTGGGTGCTTACTGCTTAGTGTTTAACGTTAGTCAATGTGTATGTTGGTCTGAAATCTGAATTAATTTATACTTTCTTCATTGTTCATTTTATGAGGAATTACCAGAAGAGCTATTTGTATTTTCAGATTTTGAGTTTTTTTTTTTTTTTTTTTTTTTTGGGTTTAATTTTTGCTATTTGTGATATGGCTATGTTTGGTCAGAAATAAAGAAAAGAAAAAATAACAAATTATATAAATTGTAGGGTTTTAGTAATTGTACAGATCCCATTTTTCCTTTGTATATATTGTTTGTTATTGTTCTCACTCAGTCACTCTATAATTCTTAAAAGGTCGAGGACTGCTCTTCTTGCTTGCTTAGTTACTTTCTAGTTGAAATCATGCTAAATAAGACAGACTTATTAGTTGCTAAGTTGTTTTAGGATTTACGAATTTATTTAGGAAATTGAAAATTGCTAAGTATTTTGATATTTATGCTGTTAGGTTTAATATGGAAGAAGATCGACTTTTTTCCAAGAAAGAAAAAATCTTGTTATCTTTCTTTTTAAAGAGCAACAAAAATCAGGGATCTGTACATCAAGGAAAAATTTTAGCCCACCGTATGATCGATTCCTGGCTCCACCCCTGCTGGTGAGGAGAATATAGTAGTCCACGAGCTTGCCTCTTTCGCAATTCGTAGTCATCTTGTTAACTCTTGGATGAATGGTATTCCTCTAATTCTTTTACCCGTTATCCAGGGTGATTTGAATTAATATAATGATTCTTGGTTGTCAAGAAACAAAAACAAAAATAAAAATTTAATTAATTTAGGTGACCAATTTAAAACAAACATGTAAATTAAGTAAGCTCCAATGAATTAATGAGTTATAAGAACTTTATTTACACAATTTTACGAGGGACTACACATCTATCATCAGTAGGAATGGAGTCAGGTTTTGGGTCCGCGGGATAAAATTGAAGTGCGAAATTTTTTTCAACCCATATAATATCACATTAGTATTAAAAATAGAACATCTCATTACAATTGTTGCCTACGGATAAAATGAATAAAAATGAAACTTTACATTGGAAATATTTTTCAATAACTTTCTTCTATAGATCAAACAGAGCAAACTTAGAAAATTTTGTACCATTTGGGTCTGTTTGATAGACCACATTCTTTTGTAGTGCTTGATAAGCAAATTTTTTTTGGGAAAATATTTTCCAACTTTTCAAAATTTCCATCTTTTTGAGGAAAATAAATCTTTGATGTTTTGGTGGGTTTTATTTTCCAGGTTTTATTTATTTTTTTTTTTTTTTGCAATTTGAAAAAATTCTAGACACGGTGGTAAAAAAAAAAATTCACTTTATTGACAATTTTCATACAAAACAAAGTCAAACGAATAATGTTCGGTATCTTTTTTTTCAATTTTATTTTTATTTTTTTGTTTTGTAATTGGAACAAATTCTAGACCCAATGGTAGAAAATATTATCACTTTAATGGACAATTTCCATAAAAATGAAGTCAAACGGACACCAAACTTTCAACATTTTTCATGAAAAATTATACCAATCAAACACAATTAATTACAATTCCAAGTAAATATAATTTCTAGGTAAATGTTTTCCCTGTAAAATGTTTTATTTCCACCTATTTTCCAACTTTCAATCAAACGACCCTTTTTTTTTTTTAAGTTACAACAACGTCAAACTATTACAAACTTGGAAAATTGAATTGAAATCATAACTTGGAGCAGTTATAAGTAAACAAATATCAACTTATCACGAGCATTGCAACATTTATCAAACACGTGGTGGACTTTTTACAAAATAACTACATGATTGATGCACCAAATAATAAAAATTAAGATGTCAAACATAAGTAATTTACATTTTTAACCATATGTAAATTTACTTAAATAGACAAAAATAAATAGTGATGAATTTAGATATTTTTCATTGTATGGTCAAAAATTAAGTTATTCTAACAAAATAACATTAATGAAAATATTTGAATATATTACTACAAATTTTGCGTACTCTTTTTCATCATTATCAATATTGTCAAAACATCGTCATCAAAATACACAAGTAGAATATCAATAATTTGTTCATCAAGTGTTAAAATCTCCACTGACGTAAAATACTAAGATAATTAACACTCACAATCGAAATAATTTGTTCGTATCGAAAAAAAATAAATTTAATCAAATAAGCTAATCATGACGTAACCTTAAAAAATTGGAAGGGTCATTGTTGAAATTAACCCAGTAAAATATTCAAGCTTAGCCAAAAATGCTTAACAATGATAATAAGTAATTGAAAGAATGGCAATGAGGACAGCCACCATCCGAAATACCCAGCAGCATCCAAAATTCCCAGCAATAGCAATAGCAATGGCAATGGCTAATATGTTTGGCCCCCATTTTTTAAAAAATATTAATTTTTCAAAACTCAATTTCAACCACATATTCTCCTATAAAATAATATTACAAGTAAATCGAAAAAAAATCTTACATTTTAACCACACAATCTCCAACAAAAAACTATTAGAAACTTTTTTTTTTTTTTTTTGCCTAAAAATAGGGCTCAAACAAGTGCTTAATCAGCCTAAATCCCTAGCAACATGGAAAAGAAAAAAAAATATCCAAAATCAGTATTCTAAAGTGAAAAACGTTGCAAAGTGTCGATACCAAAAGAGAGGGATCTAGAATCGGATTAAAAGTCGGGATAATATGTAGAAAAAATAAATTTACATATAAGAAAAATTTTACAAGAATTTTTTTTTAACATTAAAAAAGAACTAACGGGTCGAGGAGTGGGCTGGGCTATCTCCCCTAAATCCATCCCCGGATGCCAAACTTCGGCCTAGACAAGTCTCGGCGAGGTATAGGTGTAAAAAAGTTTTTCTTATTTTTAATATTATTTTAAATTTTTAAATCAATCTAAAAATTATTTCATAATTAATGAAAAAAAGTGTAAAAAAATCATGCCAAGGCACGAAAAAAAAAAATAAGAAAGACAAAATAATGTGTGAAAAAGAGCGAGGTAAGGCGTTTTGCCCCCACTTCTCGCCTACTATCCATTTTTTAGAACACTGTCCAAAATCAACGCAAATTTTACACAAATGATTGTCTTCTAAACTTCACAAACACGAAAGAAATTGCAGCAATGGCAAGATGGCCTCATTCAACCTTACGAAACTCCTTTCTTCCCCTAAAATCAAGCAACGGTTCTCTCTCCTCTATCCACACAGAAAACCCAATTACATATTCTCCTTTTCCATGTTTACTCCATTTCCCCTTAAATTCCACCTCACAAAACACTTCAACCCCTTAAATTTCAGAAATTCTATGGGGTCAGCTGGTCCCACAGATCCCGTGTAAGTCAGCACATGAGAATAAAATTTATTGCTCTAAATTCAACCCTTAATATTTATTCTCATTAAAATGCTTTTTGACCTTGTATATTATTTAGACTTATGTTTAACTAAAATCCTAATATTCATAAAACATATTCTTAAACGAAAGCCAAACCAAACAATTGAATAGACATCATTAGAGCAAATATATATAAACATAGAAATATATGAACAGGCTTCGAAAAGGTTAGGATTATCTTTTATTTTTGAATTCATGTCAATAGTGAGTGAGTTTGAGTGTGTGTGTGTGTGTTTGATGATATACAAATGTTTACAAGAAAGCTACTAATAAGAGACATAACATGAATATTGAGTGAAGAAGTCCGACTTAGGCCAAGTTGGAAGAAAGCCAAGAATTGATTTTTCATGTGAAAGATATGGTTCATATAATTTGTACAAGTACCGTCATCCATATGCAGATGGTTGGGCTACAACATATCATGCTAGGACGCAATTTTTATACTCTCTATTCTCTAGTGGAAGAAGACGTAGTCATATCAGAGACAATTAACGTAAATCAACATTCAAATGTTTTATATATATTATTACAAGTTATGAAAACTATAGAACGATGATCCATCTTAAATTTTATTTTTGATGAGTTTGGACCTGGTTAATTTATAACAATGTGACAAACTTCACTTTGGTAGAGTTTACTTTTTTACTTTTATGATTGATGACCCCTTTTGCCTAATTCACTTATGACGTGTGTGTTTTTGGTTTGTCTTCCATTGAGCACGTTAACTTGGGAATTAATTCAAAAGGCAATTATTATCGCAACCACAATATTGTATTTTAATTCAAACGAGCCGGCTTGGTCGCTAGGCTCGAGCCAAACCTCATTTTTTGGTCGAGCTTTTGCTCGACTCGGGCCCAAAAAATCTCGGACCTGTTTTGCTCAAGCCGAGCTCGAGCTTTGACTTTGAGTTTCGGCTCATGACTCAACTTGTTGACATGGCAAATTGCTGTCATCGCCATCTCCATCAATGGTAATTTCTCTAGTTTCACCAGTAATTTCTTTTTCTCACTGTGGCAATTATAGAACCTAATTTCATTCATACAAAAGTTCACGAATCCCATGTTGTACCCAAAGTAAGCAAAAAGCACACTTGTAGTGCTTTCTATTTCTAAAACTATATTTACACATATCTGTATGCATACGTAAAGGCAATCACTTTATTTTCGCAATGTTTATTTGCAAATTTGTTGGCAAGATGAATCGAAGAAACGATCCTAATCCATTTGACGAGGAAGAATCTGAAGTCAATCCATTTTCAGTAGTCGTTTTCTCAATTTTGTGAAACTACATAAACATCTTTAAAGATTTGGAGCCTGTTTGAACCTATTTTTATTAAAGAATGCATTTTTAATAGTAAGGTGATAGAGAATGTGTAGTTTAAAAAAAAAATAAGGAAAAAATTTGAATTTGGGTGTAATATTATTTTATTGAAAAATATGGAATTGAAAATAACATGAAAAATATATTTTAAAAATAATGAGAATCGAATAAGGACTTGACAACACGGAGGTTTACTAGTTTGATAGAATGTCAGGAACTTAATTCAAGATTTAATCTACAAATAATTAAAAAAAAAAAAATTATCTTACAAAAAGACAAGTCGACAACCATGTAATGACACGTTTCTTGGTTCATTTATGTTGGCATGTCTGGCCAAGCGTAAAAACAAATTAAAGTAACTTTTATATTTAGCCAAAAGTAATTATGCAATGTTTTATCCTAACATATTAGCTGAAATAAAGTAAAATTATCCTAACATATTAGCTGAAATAAAGTAAAAATAACTTTTAGTTCATACTTTTTACTTTTTGTAAAATAAATTTGTAGTTGCTTCCTTTTTGAAAAGAGTACTTTTTATATCTTCTTTTAGACTTACCAAACAGGCTCTATGGACGGGGCACAGTTGAGTTTGATTCTTTTCAAGATTTTAAGTTTGGGAAAACATACTAAATTGTGCGTGAGAATATTGACTTTATATATTTTTTAATAATGATTACAGAAAACGGGTCAAGTTCTCGAGTTCAATATAGTTAATACGAGAAATCGCTTAGTCTGATTCTTGGGTTTTTCTTTGCCACCCTTGTGCATGATTATTTGGTGTAGAAAAATAGAAAATACCAAATCAAACATGCTTCATGTACAGAAGCATTTTCACAAAACAAAAAATCACAAAACACTCACACATGTGGGTCCCGCATATTATTTTTTTCTTTTTAAGAGTATTCTGATGAATTTCTGTGAAAGTCATATTTGTACAAATGGATTTTTTCATACCAAATTATATAAGGTGAACAGTGACTCATTTTAATTTACATGTGATTGAATTTTAAAAATGATATTTCATAACAACTTATCAGGAATGTTATTGACACTTCAATTCAAATCTTAAAACACTTGCACTAAAGAAAAAAAAACCTTATAGCAATTCAATTATAACACAAATATGGACCATGGCAATGCCATCTGTTAAACAATTCAAAGAAAAATGGAGGCTATGGTTTCATTAATAATGCATAATGAAAAAGTGAATACAAAACCTAAACAGAGAGAGACTATATATAGTCTAAAATAAGGGAAACTAAAAAGACTATTTTACCCTTAATAAACAATAAAATAAAATAATACTATATTTCTTAACATTTCCCCTCAAACTCACGATGCGGCAATTACAAGTATCGAGAGTTTGCCAACTAGAAAACGAAAACGAGAAATAGAATGCGACTTAGTAAAGAAATCTGCAAGCTGCATAGAAGAAGGAACAAAAGGCAAAGTAATTGTTTCATGCTTGAGATGATGACGAGTAAGGTGACAATCGATCTCAATATGCTTAGTCCGTTCATGAAAAATCGAGTTGTGGGCAATCTGAATAGAACTCTGGTTGTCGCAATACATAGGAGTAGGATGAGAAAGAAAAACTCTCATATCTTCAAGTAACCAACATAGCCAAACAATCTCTTTGGTAGTAGATGTCATAGCACGATATTCTGCTTCGGTTGAAGATTGAGAAACAATAGATTGTTTCTTGCTCTTCCAAGAAATAAGAGAATCACTCAAAAAAATACAGAAACCAGTAACAGACTTGCGATCTGTGGGATCGCTGCCATGATCAACATCAGAGTATGCACGTAGCTCCAAGGAAGATGTGGATGGAAGTAAAAGACTCTGAAAGACTGTACCCCGAAGATACCGCAAAATACGAAGAACAGCTACCCAATGAACTGTAGTAGGAGAAGCAACGAACTGACTAACAACATGAACAACATAAGCAATATTTGGACGAGTAATAGTGAGATATACCAAGCTCCCAAGAACTGAAAAGACGAATGAATCAGAAACCAAGTGAATTCTCTCAAAATATCTAAGCCTCGAGATTGGGCATCAAATCATCCAACAACCAGAGAAGCACACACTTATTTGGCTGGACCAATTTTGGGCTGAGGAAGAGATTGGGCCTTATTTTCAGTTACCAAGTGGTTGATAAGTGGTTGGGCCATAAGGCCATTCATTATTGCCTAATGGGCTGGACACTAGCATTACAGCTCACAATCTCCACTTTGATGCCAGTGGTTAATCAGGCAGCTAATTCTACTCTATACTAAGTAAAACAGCTTCCAATGATCACCCTCCAAAGCATCAAGTTCAGAATTAGTTCATGCACTCAACGAATCACCTAGTATCAATTTTCAACATTTGCAAACAAGATTTAAACTTGGCTAAAGGTAGTACCTTAGTACCCATATCAGCTGGGTTAAATTGAGTATCAATTTTCTCAAGTAATAAGGCATCTTTAGCAACAATATCTCTTATGAAATGTAACTTAACATCAATATGTTTTGTTCTTTCATGAAAAACTGAATTTTTGCATAAATGTACTGTACTTTGACTGTCAGAATATATTGCAACAGGATTAGACAATTCATTAATTTCAGACAGTAAACATTTAAGCCACAAAGCTTCATTTATGGCCTCTGTTGCGGCCACATATTCAGCCTCAGTTGTTGAGAAGGCTACAACAGGTTGCAATTGTGATTTCCAACTTATACATGTTCCACACAAAGTAAAAACATATGCAGTAGTAGATTTTCTATTGTCAATATTACCAGCAAAGTCAGAATCAACAAAACATTTAAGTACAACACCATCATTGCAAGCACTAAAACACAACCCTAAATGTGAAGAACCTTTCAAATACCTTAATAACCATTTTAATGCAGTCCAATATTCTAAACCAGGATTAGCCATGAATCTGCTAAGATTACTAATAGCATGAGCTACATCAGGCCTAGTGCAAATCATGGTATACATCACAGATCCTACAACATTAGCATAAGGAATCTTTTCCATTTGTTTAACATCAAATTCATTTACAGGACATTGGTCTTTACTCAATTTAAAATGGCTAGCAAGAGGTAAAGACAGAGATTTTGAATTATGCATGGCAAATCTAGTAACCAGTTTATCAGTATGTAGTTTGTTTCAAAATCAGAATTCTATCATGCCTTTTCCTAGTTATTTCCATGCTTAATATCTTCTTAGCATATCCAACATCCTTCATTTCAAATTTAGCACTCAAGGATCTCTTAATTCATTAATGACATACATATTATGTCCAATTAGAAGCATATCATCCACATATAAGAGTATAAATGCAACAATAGCTTTTTCATTATCTCTTTTAAAATACAAGCAATTGTCAAATTCACTTCTAACAAAACCAACAGAAGAAACGTAAGTATCGAACCTTTATTTACCATTGTCTTGGTGATTGTTTCAAACCATATAAAGACCTTTTTAACAAATATATATGATCATATTTTGATTTATCAATACAACCAGGTGGTTGTTTCATATAAAGCACTTCATCGAGGTCACCATGCAAAAAAAAAATAGTTTTTACATCCATTTGTTCAAGTTCAAGATTATAATGAGTAACAAGAGCCAACATAACTCTAATGGTAGTATATTTAATCACAGGAGAAAAAAATCTCATTATAGTCTAAACCTTCTTTTTGGGTAAAACATTTAGCTACCAATCTAGCCTTAAATCTTATATGCACCTTCTTAGTATTACCTTCCTTAATACTAAAAATCCACTTGCAATCAACAAGAGATTTACATGCAGGTCTAGGAACAAGAATCCAGGTACCATTCTTAATTAAGGAGTCCATTTCATCATT
Organism: Fraxinus excelsior; assembly: GCA_019097785.1. Taxonomy (NCBI): domain Eukaryota; kingdom Viridiplantae; phylum Streptophyta; class Magnoliopsida; order Lamiales; family Oleaceae; genus Fraxinus; species Fraxinus excelsior. Next base: position 9,826,308 of record CM032634.1, on the reverse strand, counting down.
CATAGCAATCTGACAATCCTTAGATTGCTTACTAGAGATAGCCTCATCATAAGATTTTGGCTCTCTAAAGGCTAAGTCTTGATAGGAGAGTAAAGCTAAAGTGAATTAGTCTCTATACCTTATAGGTTCCCTAATATCTCTCCTAATTCTATCCATAGTCAATTGATAGTCATTATCTTCATTCTCTTGCTCTTCTACATCATCCTGAACCTTATTTTCTTTTCTATCATCACTCAAATTTTCATTTTCAGCCTTTGTCTCAACATGTTCAACTTCAGCAGGTTGAGAAGGCAAGCCAAACTCCACCCGCAGCTTGGTCTTATCACCCCCTACCCCTTCAACATACTTATCAAACCCTTTTCATCTCAAATAGGACATGTTTTGATCAACAAAAGTGACATCCCTTCTAGTAACGATCTTAAAACCACTAGATTCTGTACTCTCCACCCTATAACCCTTCACCCATCAGGATAACCCAAGAAAACACATTTTTGGGCCTAGGTTCTAATTTTCCTAAATTTTGGTGAGAATAGGATGCACATCTAAATACTCTCAAATGTGAGTAATCAGTGGCAGGTCCAGTCTATTGCTCTTCAGGTGTCTTATCACCTAGAGCACTAGAATGGGTTCTATTAACAATGTAAGTGTCTGTCATCAAGGCTTCCCCCCCATAAGGTTTTAAGCACACCTGAACCAACCAGCATGTACCCCACTTTCTCTAACAAAGTCATATTCATCCTCTCAGCCACCCCATTCTACTGAGGGGTATAAGGAGATGTTTTATGTCTCCTAATACCATTTTCAGAACAGAAAAGGTCAAATTCAGCATTACAAAACTCAAGGCAATTGTCAGTCCTAAAAGTTTTAATTTTCTTCCCAGTCTAGTTTTCTATTAACAATTTCAAGGCTCTAAACTTCCCAAAAGTCTCAAATTTGTGTTTCAACAAATAAACATAAACCTTCCTAGAATAATCATCAATCGAGGAAAAGAAATATTTATTTCCTCCTTGAGTGATAGTGGATGAAGGTCCACATAAATCAGAGTGTATATATTCAAGAATACATGTAGATTTATGTTTCTCAGTGTTAAAATGCAGCCTATGCTGCTTTCCTAAAGTACAGCCTTCAGAGAAAGAAATCTTAGAAATAGAATCCTTCCTAAAAGCCCCCTTCTTATGAAGGATGTGAAGGTCATTCTCACCTACATGTGCTAGTCTCTTGTGCCACTTTAAAGTGGCATCAAGTTCAGCACTAGAAGACTTAGCAACCTCATTAATAACAACACTGGCCTTAGCAACATAAATCTCATTTCTCTTAATGCCTTTAAACATCACAAGAGATCCTCGCATCACCTTTAATAAACAATCACCCACCTTTCCTAGCAAACCTAAATCATCCAAACTTCCCATTGAAATCAAGTTCCTGGTCAATTCAGGAACATATCTTTACCTTGAAACCCTTTTCAAGGTAAAGATATAACTATTTTCAAATTTCAATGTAATCTCACCTATGCCCTCAACTCTACAAACAATATTGTTGCCCATTACAACTTCTCCACCATTGACCTCCTTAAAAGAACTAAACCAACTTCCTTTAGGGGACATGTGGAAAGTACAACCATAATCTAGGATCCATTCATGGATTTGATTCTCATAATCAACAATATTGGCAGAATCACAATCAAGAGAAGGTTCAGTCACAACATAGATATCAACAGAATTAGAATCACTAGGTTCTACCAGATTTCCTTCATCAATCCCTTTACCTTTCATTTCATTTTTCCTTTTAAAATAGTCTTTTATAAAATGGCCAGTCTCCCCATATCCATAGCATTTTTTATTTCTTGTCTTAGACTTAGACCTACTCATACCTTTAAACTTCTTCTTATTATTGTTCCCCTGATTGTTAAGGCCTTCTTGGTTCCCATTAAACCTACTTTAAGTCCTCCCTCTCACAAATAGAGTCTCAGGCCCTTCATTCCTTCTCTTAGACCTAAGTTCAAGCTCTCTACTCCTTAATGAGTTTATAACAATGTCAAATGTCAAGGTATCTCTGCCATATTTTATGGCAGCCTTGACATCTTTATATGTATCGGGAATGGCATTTAAAAACACAACAGCCTTATACTCATCAGAGACTTTATCACCAGCATTGGTGATATTTTGCATTAGTTTATTAAAAACATCAAGATTGTCTTCTATGTCCTTAAAGGTATCTAACTTTAAAATGAAAAACCACTCTAACAAGAACAACTTATTGGGTAAGGACTTAGCTAAGTACAATTTCTCAAACTTATCCCATAAGGCTTTAGCATTCTCTTATTTACCTACTTTTCTTAACACTTGATCAGATAAATGCAAAATAATAGATGCATATGCAAGTTCATCAGCTTCAAGAATCTGATCAGTTGTCATAGTTTCGGGAAAAGTTTGTGTTATTGCTTTAGCAATCTTTTGTTGAACTAAAACACGTTTCATTTTTTATTACCAAATAGGAAAATCCCATTTTCCATCAAAAATACCAAATTCAAAAGCATGTGTCATGATTTTATTTTTCAAAAATAACATAAAGTATTTCAAGAAAATAGTAAAACTATGACAACTTGATATACTTAAGAACAAGTAAATGGAACTACACAAACACATAAAAAGGAAAATAGGTCACAGTGAATAGGCAGCAAAAATTATCACAGCTATCCAGAATGTACAAAAGAATTTTAAGTAACAACACAAAAGATAGAAACAAGAATATGAATTAATCAACTAAAACAGGTATGAACTGTGTTTATAGTAAGGCAGAATCAAAATAAACAGAACTATAGATGTACCAAGAATGATCAAGTTCACCAGGATTCGGTGAGAATCATGTTCTCAGGTCAAGACTCAACTTGATCATCCAACAATGATAATAGGAATTGAAAATCAGACACAGGGAATGTACAATATAGGGTTAGAAAGTGCAAACCAGAGTGCAGCTAATGATTAGCTACCAACTCAACGTTTCAGTACAGCAAGGGGCATAAAAGTCATAGTAGGGAGGTGGTGTTCCACCAAAAAATCCACAAGAATTGAGGAAACCCCAACACATGGGTTAACACGATGACTCCAGAACCAAGGAATACCAACCACAGACTTCTTTCACAACCCCAAAATCAGGTAAGGACACAGAAGTCCCAAGAACCCGTAAACCATAAGAACTAGGGTTTCAAGAATTTCAATTGATAAAAGGATGGATACTGAAAATTAATTTCTCATCCTCCAAAACTCGATTGAAGACCCAAGAATAGCCTAATAAGGCTCTGATACCACTATTATACAAAGATCGAACCAGAAAATACAGATCAAAGAATCTCAAAACCTTAATACATCAAACTATTCATAATAACCATTGTACATCAAGTATCAACGATCGAAAGGCTCAGAAACCAACACCATAGGAATCAACACAAAATAAGCCCAGATCTCCTCAACTCTCACGAATCACAGACCAAATAGTGCAGCTTCTTCTATGAACTAGAAGAGCTCAACGATACCAACAATTATTACAGTATTCTTTCACCAGATTCACATAGAAACACAACTCCAGAAACTAATTCATAGATTCCTTACAAAAGAAGAAGATGACGATGAAAGAACAGAGAGAAAGTCGAAAACTCTAGAAAACCCTCAAGAACTGAAAAGACGAATGACTCAGATGCCAAGTGAATACTCTCAAAATATCTAAGCCTCAAGATTGGGCATGAAATCATCCAACGGCCAGAGAAGCACACACTTATTTGGCTGACCGATTTTTGGGCAAAGGAAGAGACTAGGCCTTATTTTCAGTTACCAAATGGTTGATAAGTGGTTGGGCCATAAGGTCATTCATCATTGCCTAGTGGGCTGGACACTGGCATCACAGCCCACATGGTGAATAGTCTGTAACTTAATTTTCGTGTCTATAGAGGTATCTAAGTGGTATTTTCTCTCAATCATTCAGTTAATTAGTTCTTCTAAGTGTATATTTTGGGAATCAATTGTTAATAAAATTCTTTAATAGAAAGAAATCACGAAAGGGTATGCAAAGAGGGTGGATTGCACACTTTTGTATTCAAAGCATTGTCATCATTTAGCAGAGAAAGATATGAGATTTAAATTTTTAAAAAAATATTAAGTGACTAAAAATAAGTGGATAATCAATAAAATAGTGTGCAATCTTTACAATCAATGTCGTATTTCTCAAAGGCAATAATATTTTTGAATTTCAATTAAAATGACGACATTGGATTTTCAATAACTTTCTATCAAAGTCCGAAAAGGTTGATATTTTCTGCTTTAACATTGTTTGACAATCATAATTTCAATTTTTTTTTAATTCTCACTAATTTTTAATTACACGTTTACACAATAAAATATTTTGTACATAATCAAAATTCTTTCCTATTTCTTAAAAACACATTTTTCAAAACTCACTATTCAAAACTACATTTCTTTAAGATAATAACCCTCAAACATGATATATTATTGAAAAAAGTCAAATGTATAGAAGTAAGTTTCACGGAAGTTTTAAACACACTCACATGGGTGGGCCACATGCGAGATCCATGGTAATTAAAAATTACAAAAAAAATTTTGCTCTCTCTATTGTGAGGTATTGATGAGGTTCCGTGTACCACAACACAAATCTAAATTATTTCTCTCGTTTTCTTGAGTAATAAAATAATATTTTTATTGCAATCTTTGGCATCTTCAATATTCATTTGTTTAGATTGGAATCATGATATGATAGCTATGTCACTCGTATGATGTTCCCTGTCACCTAATGAAATGTTGATAGTACGAGAGCAACAATTGTATTGTTGTTGATATTGTACTTGATCTATTAGTTTGATTTAATAAAAAAAAAAAAAAAATTGAAAATTAATTTCGTTGTTGAGAGCGAATTGACTTTAATTTGATCTATTTACCTTGATTTATTAACACTTTTTCTGGTTGATGTTCAGCTCGTTTTGTAGAAAGTTGAAGAATACAAGAATTGAAAAAATATTAAATACATTTTAACTGTTAAAAGCTTTTGCATAAAGTGATTCACTATATAAGTTATACATATCACGAATTCATATCTTGCCCACTTTGCTATAATAATTTTTTACTCTTAAGTCTCTAATCTACACATAATGGGCAAATTGAGAATAAAATAATAATTTTATTCTTATAATTAAGATGCATAAAAATAGCAAAAACATAAATTTAAAATATTTTGCATTTGAAAGATAAAATTAAATAGGCAGTCTTGAACTAAACTAAATCTTAAAAAATATTAAAACCTAGTCAAATTTATCATTAGGATAGTATGAGTTTGAAAATACATTGTCAAACAAAAAGAGTGTTTCAAAATACATAGTAAATTAGGTTACTATTACACCACTATTTTACGAGGTGTGTAATAAATGTGGCCCAGATTATTTGACTAGGCATTTACTAAGCATTGATGGAGTCTATCGAATTAGTACTTAAGATGGGTCGAGGAAACATTTTATTAGGGACACATGATTATGTTAACATATATATACTTGATTCTTATTGGTAACAAGGTAAGTAATTCTAAACCCTAGTTACAACTCAATCTATTTATCTTCAATCTCCAATACAACTTGTACTGGAAGTTGACTTGACAATCGGATTGCCAAAAGTTGTCGATCATTTTTCTTGGCACCTAACGGTTTGTGTTCGAGAGTGTAGGTAACATAAAGGTGGACAGATAGGTAGCAAGAAGTCGGTTGACATCAATGTTGTGCTAATTTTTTAAGTCAACAGATTGACGTTGTCGATATCGCTATCGTGCGCATAAAGCCTGTGGTAGGTACTTTCGGGAAACTCAGCTAAAGACTCTAAAATTGAAAGAGAGAGTACAACTCTACGTATTTTCTGTCCAAAGTTATGTGTTCCCACTCAAAGCTTTATGGTAGCAGGATTAGTTTTTGCTAAAATTATTTTTGCTTAATCTTTGCAACTATCACCGAGGAGTGAGGAGCATCAGCTTGGGATCCCCCATTCAATACTACCAATGTAATTCTTTTGAATAATGATGATTTAACAGATTCAAAGATAAAGAAAAGACAGATTGACTTGGCAGCACCTGTTTGGATGTTTGTATTTTTTTTATTTTTCCAACTGTCGAAGCATGTATTATTATTAACATGTGTCCCTTCTATTTTTGAACCTATCTTTTAACATTTTTGTTTAGCACAATTGAATTCTTTTTGTTTCTTATCTGGAAATACAAGGTTATGCTGGCAGAGTAGCATCATCCTTAGAAGATTGATCGAGCAGGCCTTCAATGGGTGATGGGTAAAAATGCCAACTTCGCCTTCTCCATTGGATACACATTACATCTTCATTGATTCAGATTTTTCACTCAAGATGAATTTAGTGACAACAAATAAGGCTTAAAAGCAGCCACTTTGTACCAGCACTTCCAGCTTCGAATTTTAAGGCAACGGTGGCTGAACCGCAACGCCTAAACAGGTTAGAAGCAGTGCCTTTGGCTGCCACAAGGCATCAGTACAGGTCCAACACCCAACAGAAAAGTTCTGAAATTTGATGATAGCATATGTAGATTCAACTTCCTGGTTTGGCGCATACACGATGCTGTTAAAACTAAGAATTGTTGGCAAAATGCCCCAGTCTGATATTATTAGTCAAAGGCTTGATTAACGGTATGTTGCGACCATTAGTAGCCAATGTGGGAGCAGCCTCCAGCTGCGTCCGTCGAGGCCAGGGGCAGATATAGCACAGTCTATCCCAGGCTCCCGGCCCAAATGCAAAGTAAATTGTAAAAAAGAAATGGGAAAATTAACCTAAACATTATCTTTTAAGTTTTAACTATGCTTAACAAAAATCAGATAATTAATTTTTTTTACTAAAAACAGATATTAATCAAAAATTCATTTCTCTCTCCGTAACCATTTCTCTCACTACTTTAATCTCAAAAAAATGCGCAACATTATTTCTCCTGTATCAAAACCATTTTTCTCTCTCTAAAATGTATTTCTAACAATTTCTTCATCTTCTCTTTAGAACAGGAAGCTCCATTTTTAAATTCAAACCCTCTGGCAATAGATCTGACCCAAAAGTCTTGACGAAAGCAGCAGAAAATCATTGTCTATCGATGGCGACATAAATCTAAGGTGGATTTGAGGTATAGTTGGTGATAGCGGTTGTGGATTTGAGGTGGCGGCCTACTTAGGTAGTATCGATGCCCAATAACAGTGGAATTGTACCTGTAACATATCAATTCAGTAGTGTGGAGGTGACGACGATTGTGGTGGTTGTAGGTCGTGTTGGGAATCTACTTAATCATGCATAGGGGAATTAAAGCAACTTTCAATTCTCAAACAAGAATCTACTTTATGTTTAGATAGAAACCATGTTTAGAATTGTACATTTGATGAATTCTGCAAACTCTTTTGTTGATTCTTGAATTTGAATGATCACGATCTGCAGTCCAAACTGTCCAATTGTCCAGCCTTCAATGGTGATCTACACAGAAAACAAGAATGGTGGTTAGGATTTACTTTTCTTGTACTAGTAAGAATAATAAAATTTCACTTGATTTTTCCAAACCCTGGTAGCCTTTTAATACAAGTCCAAACGGGCTTTGGCTCATTTCCTAACTTAACTCGGTCAAATATTTAATTAATCAAATTAATTAAATTTGGTCCATGAATTAATTAATCCAATTAATTAATTCGAGTCTATTAATAAGCAACTCAATTAATTAATTATCCAACACTTGTCAATTAATTAATTGGTAAATCTCATTCTTCTGATTCTCTTTTATGTGTAACACATTAAGTTCCCAATTACGATGACTAACGACGTGAATTATTATTTTGATCTAATCAAATTCGATAAAGTAAAGCACCCTTTTTAATTTATCACTAATTTACATTCATCGTCTCAGATTGACATCTAGAAATGTGTCAGGGCAATACATATGATGGGAAATGTCACGTGGTGTGACAAAACCAAACTTGTTAGTTTACTGTAAAACTATAATCCTTTCGTCAATAAGATCCGATCAATTACGATAAATGGATATATGTCAATCTTAATCATCGATTATATCTTTTATTTCACTGTTAAGTCAATGTATGTCGAAAACTCCTTTCGACTTATGAGTTCACCTTAACCAAGGATTTCATTATCAATTTAACTGGATCAAAATGTAGATCATAATCTCTTACTATCTAAGAGTGACGAATCATCTATTGATCATTCACAACCTTCATATAATTATTGACATCCCCAAACGATACCGTATTAGCGACCCTTGGCAGAGCAACATCCAACATCACCAAAATATGATTGTCCTTATATAAGGCACTATGATGACCTCAAATCAAATGACCAATTCCACTACCGAATGTTAGAGATTAACCACTGACACTCAGATAGTTATCCCTGTGAAATCTCCTAGTGGGTCTCCAATGTTTTGTTCTATAACAAAACATCTACGCTTTCATTCAAGTGTCACCACACTTTAGCTTGTGAGATCAACTACTTACTTCATAAGTAAGAAATGTCACACGTGATGGTCTATCTATAATAACGATATTTGTATCTTGTTATTACATATGACTATAGACGATTTAAGATTCAATCATGTGTAATTTCTAACTCACAATCACAACTCGTTGTGATTAACAAATCACCAAGACGTGAATCTACGGATTCTATTATTTCATTTATTAGAATATTAATTTAGTTAAATAATAGATATTGTCATAAATATGCATTGGTTATATACAATAAAAGTGTTTATGTCCAAAGTTGATTAGACTTAGGGTATAACACTACAGATCGCAGGTGTTAGGTGTAAGTGCAAGTGGTGATGGTGGTGGTGGTAATGATGATGATGGATTGGAGGTAGAGGTGGAGATGATAACGGATTTAAGGTGGAAGTCTTGGTGGTTGTATGAATTTGGGGGTAAAGGTGGTGTTGGTCATTGTGGATTTGAGATAAAGGTAGTGGTTGTGGGTGATGGTGGGTTGTGGATTTGAAGTGACGACCAGCATGGTGCCAACGATGATGGAGTGAGGTATGGGTGAGGTGGTGTGAGATAAAGAGTGATTATGACCAGTTATTTGGTAATTTATGATTAATAAATAATTTGTGACATAAAAATGTGTATTTGCGACTAAATTTATAATTGTGACATAAGTTGTGTCTCTCTGGACTTGTGCAGTTTATGATTAGTATGTGATCGTAATCATAAATTATATGTTATTGTGATCGTGGCTAATTTAATTAAGTTACAAGTCACAACATTTTATTATAAGTCCATGTTTGGTACACATTAAAATTTTCATTTTCATTCTTCTATTCATTTTCGACCACACATTTTTCAATAAAATAATATTTCCATCACATCAATAATTTTTTTCTTCTTTTTCCACTATATATTCTTCATCAATCTATTATTCTAGAATACATTCTTTTAAAATAATGTGGCTCAAACATACCATAAGTTAGAAAATGTAATTACCTAATTTTTGATAAGGAAGAAATTCATGGAGAGAGAAAGGAGGCCGGAGGGTGTGGAAAACAATTATTAATGGTGTGTTTGAGTCACATTATTTTGGAAGAATATATTCTGGAATAGTAGATTGATAAAGAATGTATAGTTGAAAAAAAAGAAAAAGTTATTGATGTGATGAAAAATATTATTTTATTGAAGAATGTGTAGTTGAAAACGAGTAAAAGAATGAAAATTTTAATATGTACCAAACAATGGCTAAATTATCTATATCAGGATTTGTTATTGTTGATGTAAATATCCTAAATTAAGAAATGCTAGAAAAGTGTACATCTAGCATGACAGTCCCATCACAATAGGGGGGAGAGAGGGAGGGAGGGGCCGCTTTTTTTTGGAAGTGGGCCCCCCTATTCTGAGGGGGATATAAAACTTGGTGTACAAGTAGACAAATTCTCTTAAATTAATACTTTTCCTAGATTTCATCACGTTAATATCTTAAAAATATACAATTGTTGTAAATGTCGTCGTATTGATGAATGGCTTTTATACTCCCACAGTCCTTGCCATTTTGATTGTTATATCCTTTATAACAATAATTATTTCCCATAAATATGGGACTTTGGTATTAGTAAAACACACAAACATATTGTTTAGAGATGGAAAAAAACTCGCCACGCCCCGTCCCAACAGGTTGGCTAGGCAGGGAACATCGCCCCCTTCTCAAGTTGCGAGATGGGGCAGGTGCTCTGGGAAACAGGGCAAGTCCGCACCCGCGCCCCATTGCCATCTCTAATATTCTCTTATCCCTTTTGTTCTCTTTTTCTCTATAGTTTATAAAACGTTATTAGAACAAATTTTTAAAAATCAAAGTGAATTAGTTAAAAGGTAATGATTTTTTATAAACATAATCATTTATCGCATATACCAAAATCAATTTGGTGACATGTGATTTTTTATTTTTCAATTCATGCATCAAATTAATAGTTATGTATTGTTTATGGAATAAAACACACATAGATAGAGGATTTATGCATAGCTGTTCTAGTGTTTATTTTACTGTATGTATAATGATTATTTTACTAATGCATGTACTAATCAATCATTATTATTTTATTCTACTATGAATCATGATTATTTTTTATATATATCATATCTTTATCCATATCCTATTTGTATATCTTGTTTGCGTGGGTTTTATATAAATTCAGCAATGACATTGTTTATGCATCTATTTGGTTAATCAATGATGAAATTCCCAAAAGAAACCGAAAGAAATCAAACCGAACCCGAACGGTTCCATGATTATATTTGAACCCGACGGCTCTATTTATTAAATACCCGAAAATTTTGGAACCAAACCAAACCGACCCACGGACAGCCATAACAATAATAATAACCTTGAAGTTTCAATTACACAAAGTTTTATCGTAAAAAGAAATCAAAAACATTGATCACCATCCGCATCAGGAACACTATGAATTGGAAGGGAGGAAAAAGTTTTCATCCAAAATAATTCTTTACGGCTTGACGTATTTTTTAATTTAATTACAAAATTGTAATGATTTTCCGTCTATTCATGAGAAAAATCTTATTTTAACCTGTAGTTCTTTCATGTAAACCATAACTCATATTGTATTGCAAGTCTTTATGTCCAGTAAATTTGTTTTATTAGGCATACATTTTTTAAATGTAAATAAAAGGATTTTTTATTTAGTTAGTTACATCATTTGTAATTTAGAGACGTAATTGTTGAGAACGTAATGTTAGACCATGTAAAATCAATTGTAGAATTATTTGTGTTAGGTTTTAACGTAATTGATAATTTTTTGAACAAAATGATTGAAATTAATATTGCTGTAAAAGAGTTTTTAAAAGTCAAGAGGGCAAGTGATAAGTTAGAAGTCATAGGGTTCAAGTATGGAACAAATGAGTAAACTTCACCACAATTTCACTAGCCTATCGCCAATTATTGCTCGAGCGATAAAAATAGAAGTTGCGTCGCTCGTCTATCGTCTGAACTTCGCTCAAGCGAGACATCTTCGCTTGCTTGTCGCTAAACTCTCGCTTGAGCGATGGTATTATCCGAAAGAACCTAATTTGTACTTTTAAGGCTTTTTGCACGGTCTATTCTACATGATTGCCTTCAACTATAAATACCCCACACCTCGCACAAATTTGGTAGTTGTTCATTGTGTCTTTTCTCTATAACATATTCATATTATTCTTTGAAAACCCAAGAGCATGTTCACGTATTAATTCAACCAATTTACTTTTGAGATTATACAATCGCAGATTAGGGGAAAACATTAAGTCCATTGAATAAAAAACACCTACTTCCTAAACACCCTTAGGAATGTAATTTCTCAGTTGAACTTCAGATGGTATTGGAGGTTGAGAGATGTTGGACTACAAGTGTAGGAAAAACACAAGAACGGGGCGTTCTTGAAATTTCACTTGAAAGAGACAATTGAAGAAGATCGAGAGCTAGTGGGTTCAGCTAATCTTAGATGCTACAGGAATTAGATCAGGAAGTCTAGTGGACTAGAGCGAACTTAGATGTTAATAATGAAGTAATTCACACTCTCATTGCTAATTGGACTAGAGCGAACTTAGATGAGTGTAATTGGAATAGCAAAACCTTACATGTTTTATTTATGGTAGTTTCTCCGAAAGAGTTTAGGCGAGTGTTAATGTGTGAGGTAGCCAAAGAGGCTTGAAATATTCTACTGACCATATATGAGAGAACTCGAGCGATTAAAAACTCTAAGTTGCAGATGTTGACCATTAGGTTTGAAGAGATTATGATGAAAGAGAACAAGACATTTAATGAATTCTATGCGAGCTTAAATGACATAGTTAATTCTGGTTTCAACCTAGATGAGAATAGGGATAGCAAAAAAGCTCGTCGGCTCGGACGGCTCGGACTCGGCTCGGAAAAAGCTCGAGCTTGGCCCGGCTCGGGCTCGGTTACAACGAGCCAAGGCTCGGGCCGAGCCTCATTTTTTTTGCCAGGCTTTGCTGGCTCGGCTCGGGCCAAAAAAAGCTCGGTACAAAAAAGCTCGAGTTGAGCCCGAGCTTTTTTCTTTAATTTATAATACGTATAAACCATACAGATTTTAAATTTTTTAAGTAAAAAATGTAGATTTGACATTAAAAAAAATAAAAAAACCGAGCCGGCCCAGGCTTGGCTCGGCTCGGCCCGCTAAGGCTCGGACCAAAAGCTCGGGCCGAGCCTTATTTTTTTTGACCAGGCTCGGCTCGGCTCGGGCCAAAAAAAGCTCGGAACAAAAAAGCTCGAGCCGAGCCCATGCTTTTTTTTTTTGGCTCGGCTCGTTGACATCCCTAGATGAGAAAATACCTAAGTCAAAAATTGTTAAAAAAAATCCTTAAATCATTACATGAGCGATTTAGGCCTAAAATCAGTGCTATTAAGAAGATTAATGATATAGACTCTATTAAGATGGAAGAATTAGTTGGACCGTTCCAAACTTATGAGTTGACATTAGCTAAACTCATCATTGGCCTTAAATATTGTGAGGAATAGTCATAGAGAGTTCTCGGAATCAAATTCTCCTAATGAATAGGAGCTAGTATACTTTGCTAAAAAAATTTCAAAAAATATTTAAGAATAAACAAAAACCTCAAAAGAAGCATAGAAGTGGTCCTAGTGGGTTTATGAAGAGTTCTAAACTGTAAGATGTCATAATTGCAAATGTTTTGGCCACGTTAGGAGTGAGTGTCTTAGCGGTAGGAGAAATCTGGATAAGGCTATGAATGCTACTTTCACTTATGACGAATCTAGCTCGAAAAATCAGAATGAGAAATCTACTCGTGATGAAAGTGAAAAATATATTACATTTACTGCTAAAATTAGGAATAGATCTGATAAGGGGAGTGAGAAGGCTAAAAGCATAAGTAGTAGTGAGAATTCAGAAAAAGACTTTGGTGGTGAAGAAGATATTCATGAGGCTCATGATAGAGTTTATGAGGGGAGCATTAAAATTCTAACTAAAAATAAAGTTTTAAGTACGAGAGTCACGGAACTTGAGTCGGAGAAAGAAAAAATCTTAGTATACATTCAGGAATCTACCTCTACCTTGAGTGAGTTAAAATCGACGGTTGAGTCCTTAGATACTCAGGTCAAGAATCTCATAAGTGATCTTGAGAAAACTTCTAGGAGAGCTAATAGGTTGATCATTCAAAAGGAAACCTTAGAAACCCAGGTTTAAAATCTTCTAAGCGATCTAGAGCATTCCAAGTCTCAACTTCTTACCTTTTCTAGTGGTTCTATGACGTTAGATAACATTCTGGAAGTGGGCAAGCTTGTTGGTAATAAAGGAGATCTAGAATATAAGGAGAAAGATCATAATGTTATTAGTACGTCCCAGACCACGTTTGTTTTCGGTACTAAATACCTTAAATATGTGCTTAACCATGAACCTAATAATAAGAGATATGTACGACGGAAGTATACTAGACAACGTAGGACCCACCAACCTAGGAACGGACGTCAGCAATCACATACCTTTGATCATAGGTTTATCCTTACATGTTTCCACAGTGGTGAGTTAAAACACATAAGGCATAAGTGTTGTCTTTTCCTGAACAGAAATAGAAGCCGAAACTGAACGAAAATAAGAATTAGGATTATGTTGATCATATTGACTTTCTTACTAATCAAATAAGTAAATTAACCAAGTTAATAACACAGATGACCAGAAATATTACTATCACTAGGCAAGTTTGGATAAAGAAAAGTGATCTGAAATATTTTGAAATAGATCACGATACTCTTAAAGGTAAGAGCATTTGCATACCTAACTGATTAGGTATTTTTTATGCATGTTCGTGCTTTATCATTATGTGTCATTAATTTATGCATGCATCACATTTGTTTATTTATTTTCTATATAGAAATTTCATGCATTTTTTTATTTTTTATTTTTTGTGTGTGTGATTATTTTGTGTGTTTGGTACTTTCATATTTTAAATTGAAAACAAAAATAAATTGGAAAATTAAAAAATAAAAAATGCAGAAAATTATTTACAACATATTATATATGATATTTGAACTTACTTGGTGTGATCAAGTATGAGTTTAGTTGATGAGTTGTAACATAATTTTCATTACTTGCTTAGGTTAATATGGAGTTTTTTGTATTGGTGTCTTCATATATCGTTTGCACTGCACACACTATGATATTGTTAGCAGGACTCTACCGCGTGTGTGAAAGTTGGGATGGCGTCACATGTTAGTAAAGTGACCTTGAACATGAATTAACCTTATTTATTAGATCTAAACTCAATTTTATCTCGTGTAATAAAAAAAGCTTAATATCTTATGTTCTTCGAAGCTTTTTGACTCGAGCAATTAAGCTTGCGGGGTTTCTCATAACCTGGTGCCTATGGTCAACTGACTCGGGTTAATCGACCTGAAACTCAGTATATGTGTCATATAATCGTTTAATGGAGAAGAGTCTACACTTAAGATGTGAAAAATAATAATGTTCTTAAATTTTTTTTGAAAAATATATACACAAAAAGTCAAGGGGAGAAAAGAAAATATCAATACAAAGAAAACTTTTATTTAAAGGTTCTAATGTGTTTTAAATGGTTTGACTTTCATAAGTAGATGAAAGTGATGTTTAGTATTTCTTTCTCACAAAGTTAAGGTTTAGAGTCCTGCTTACAAATGATTACAACTTACATAAGTGGGTCACTTCTACAATTTACTTAATAATAACTTGAACACAGTATGTGGGAAGGTCTATATATCATTGATTATTCTTATGCATGCTAAAAAAAAATTTGAATTATTGATCACTTCGTAATACTTTTGGAATTGAGTTTGAGTTGGAATTTGGAATTTGTTTCGATAAGGGGTGAGATTTTTGAAATTTTGAGTTACATAGATTGATAGAGGGAGATTGTTTGATTGTATTGCATCACATATCATATTTACATAGCTGTTTGGATTTTTAATTTTTTTGTGATGCTAATGTGTTTGTTGGTGTTTGGATTAGCATTAGGGTACATTTGATTGTAAGGGTGGAAAATGGGTAGAAAGAAAATGTTTTACATGGAATTGATTTTCTTAGAAAATGTTTTACTGTGAATTGGAATTAATTATGTTTGATTAGTATAATTTTTCATGAAAATTTGGTGTCCATTTGACTTCGTTTTTTATGAAATTTGTCCATTACAGTGATAATTTTTTCTACTATTGAATCTAAAATTCGTTCTCATTGTCAAAAAAAATTGAAAAAAAAATCACCATACTGAATATCATTCGTTTGACTTTATTTTGTATGGAAGTTGTCGATAAAAGTGAATTTTTTTTTACCATTGTGTCTAGAATTTGTTCTCATTGCCAAAAAAAGGCAAAAAAAAAATGTGGAAAATGTTTTCTCACCTATTAGGTGAAAAAATATTTTCCACCATTTATGCATCAAAGGGTTGCACCTAGAAAAATGGAGGAAAATATTTTCCGTAGAAAATTTCGCATATCAAACAGTCAAAAAAGTGAAAGTAGGAAAATATTTTCCTACTCCCATGGAAAACTTTGCCAATCAAACGAACCCTTAGTGTATTTGTATAGTTTTGTCATAGAATATCAAAGAGGGAGTTTTTTAAGTTTTAATGTAACATGCAATTTTGTAAACAAAAAGATTGAGATTATTATTGTTATAAAAGAGTTTTTGAAAGTCAAATGGTCAAGTAGTAAGTTAGAAGTCCTAAGATTCGAGTATGGAACAAAGGAGTAAACATCACCGCAATTTCGTTATCCTATCGCCCAGCTGTTGCTCAAGCACTAAAAACAGAAGTTGCATCGCTCACCTATCGCCTAGACTTCGTTCAAGCGAGACACCATCACTCTCTTGTCGTTGAGCTCTCGCTCGAGCGACGATATTATTCGAAAAAACCTAATTTACGTTTTTAAGACTTTTTGCACGACACATTCTACTTAATTGCCTTTAACTACAAATACCTCACCCACGCCTTGCACGAAATTTGGTGGTTGTTCAATTGTGCCTTTTCTCTATAACATATTCATATTATTCTTTGAAAATTCAAGAGCATATTCATGTATTGATTCAATCCATTTACTCTTGAGATTATACAACCGCAGATTGGGGAAAAACATCAAACACATTGAATCAAAAACACCTACTTCTTAAACATCCTTAGGAAAGTACTTTTACAATTGAACTCAGAGGGTACTGGAGGTTGAGAGATGTTGGACTATAAGCACAGGAAAAGCACAAGAACATGGCGTTCTTGGAATTCCACTTGGAATAGACAATTGCAGAAGATCAGGAGCTAGTGAGTTCGACTGATCTTGGAGGTTACATGAATTAGATCGGAAAGTCTGGTGGAGTTGCTAGGCAGCATCTTACTGTAAATTTGTATTGTCTATAGTGGATGTAACTTGTTTGGTCGCGAGATTTTTACCCAGTTGGGTTTCTCCGTCAACAATATTGGTGTTATTTACCATTTTTCCATGTAAATTGCGGCAATCCAACATGGGATGATTGAATTGATTGACTAATCATCTAAAAATAATTAAAAAGTGACTTATTACTTGTAATTGTATAATTCCGCACAATCCCGACTTTTCTAGGCAGAGAGAAACAGTTTCATGGATAATAAAAGAAAACTACCCACTTTCCTTCAAAGTGGACAGTTATTAAATTATCGCTTCTCAATGGACCAATAGAATTTTAGTAATAATTAACCACTATTAATCAATTTATAAATAATATTACTTGGACCAAATTAATTGGTTTTACATATGTAAGATCAATTGTAGAGTTATTTGTAATTACAGTTATGTAAGTATTTGTTTTTGATTTAAAGTCATTGAATGAGTTACACTGAATGTAACATTACAGTTAAGGAAATATGCTCGACAAATAATTAAAATGAATATAAAATTACTATTATTACAAAATTGACAAATAATTATATTGATGGTATAATTTGAGCTACATTTATTGTATTATTTAACAATTTCTCGATCAAATATTTGCGGGTTATTTTATTTCTTATTTTTTTCATGTAGGTATGAATAAAATTAATGTGTTCACTAATTACGGTTACAATTGGAGTTTCCTGGTTAGATGTTGTTATATTCGCTTTTAATAAAATGATTTACATACCATTGTTGGAGTTGTTTACATACTATAATTTTAATTAACTTACATGAATGAAATATTACATTGAACAGTCATAATTGCTTTGTCAAAGTGACTCGAAAACATAATTGAAAATACAACGAATAAATATGTTCTTGTTTTGTTAGACTTAACTGCACATTTTCCATAACATGATTTACTTCATAGGCAATTTTTTAAAATAAAAAAAAATACTCTTTTAAAGTATTATTAAAAGTCAAGGTAAAAAGTGAAAAATATAAAGTTGAAAAGATTTCTTCAAAGACCAAATGTCTTCTAATTTAGTCTTACTAAAGTTATATTCATCTCATTGCCTTCCTCATTTTATCCTCTTCCAGGGTCAACAGGGATATGCCATTCTAAATCACAAAAAATAAAAAATGAAAAGCAAAGTAAAGGTTGGGAAGAAGACGAAACAAGGGGAGGGGAATGAGGGGACATAGGGGAGGAAGCAATAGTGGTTAGAGCGCAACGAGATATAGAGATAAGGAGTAAGAGTGATTATTTTTTAAATAACAACACTCCAATCGAACTCCAAAACCTAATTCCATTTGTATTAACTACATTGGTACCAATATTTTCATTTATAACTACACTACATTACTACAATACTACGTATTAAATTATTATATTGTACAGTTCCATATTT
This sequence comes from Fraxinus excelsior, assembly GCA_019097785.1. NCBI lineage: Eukaryota > Viridiplantae > Streptophyta > Magnoliopsida > Lamiales > Oleaceae > Fraxinus > Fraxinus excelsior. Next base: position 9,807,965 of record CM032634.1, on the reverse strand, counting down.
ATTGGGAGCCGCCACTTCTCAATTCGATAAAATATTAAGTAAAACATTAGGCACGTGTGTAGCATAACTCATTATATTATGATCAATATAAAATTTCATTTGTACTAGAATATGTTGCTAGTTTCCTAATGCCACGTGACATCTTCTATATGTACACCTATTTATTCATTGGCCCAACCATAATATATCAATCTCTTAATCTTAACAACAGGAATGTAAAACCAAGTAGAATACTGCATTAAGTCTTGGCTATATATATATACATATCTCTCAATTAATGTCTCTACTCGCCGACTACCCTTCATTCTTCTACTCTGAAATTTTGAAAACATTGATATGGCTCCATTCCTAGAATCCAATCTCAGAAAGGTACTTTTATTTCATCTATTCTTGATTTTTTTGAGTTCAATCTTCGTTTCTGCCTGCACCGAAACCCAACCACACAGTGATGAGCTTTTTGGTATAAGAAAACTGTCACAATATAAAGATGATCCAACAATCATCAAGAAGAAAACTACTTCTATTAAACCTCCCTCACATTTAGACCAGAACAAGACTCGGTTCAAGAATAAAGTCCATTTGGAAAAGAAGCTAAGTGAGTCTAAATCCAAGAATCGAGATAAAAACCGGAGGAGTTGGATCGATCGAGATGAAGTTGATGATTTGGTTGAGGGGATCAAAGACCTGCCCACTAAGTTTCAACAAACCCTAGTGCCAGATTTGGAGAAAATTTCCAAAACTTCAAAAGTTTACCTCAACAAGTATAATAAAGCATTCACCAAAGGATTCAAACCTTATGTAGGCAACAAATATGCACCCACAATTGCCTCTACAGTCTCTTTTGGCTTTATTTTGATTATACTTATTCTTGTTTTACTTATTTTCAATCATATCAGAGCCTACTTTCCACTCCAAAAGCTCTTGATTTTCATCCAAATTTATCTTTCTATATATTTCTACACATTATGTTTATCCTCATTATTCACTGGACTTGAGCCACTGAGGGTTTTCTATACTACTTCACAGTCCACCTTTGTGCGTGTACAAGTTCTGCAAACTCTTGCTTATGTTTTGTATCTCGTGCTGCTCTTGATGTACTTGATTCTGGTGTTCTCCACTGTAACTGGGCTGATCATCAAGTTACTGGGCCTGGCCCAGACCTTCATGGGTTTTGGTGTTGGGCTGCATTACTACATGACAGTGTTTCACGGGGCTGTGTTGCACCAACCGCCCAAAACCAGTTGGATGGCCTTCGGCCTTTATGCCACGTGTTTCCTTGTGAATTGTCTATTTGGTAGGGCTGCTGGGAGGAAAAAGATTTACTTAGAAGAGGGTGGTGAGGAAGGTAAACGGAGCTAGTTTTTCATTTCTCTCTTTTGAGGATGTTTATGTGTTTCAACTTGAGTCTCACGGTACTTTCTGATGAAAATTGTTAGTGGACAAAAAGTGTTATAATGATCAAATGTTAGAGAGAATCGTATAAATTTTGCTTTGTTATTTATTTGAGTAGAGTCGAGTTTGGATACATTATTCTTTTATACACAGTTACTATGGTTTACGGGTATATGTACAATTTGCCATAGTCCTACATGGTCTAAGAGTCAATGTAGGTGTCAAACCTTCTTGCAATACAAGTTCATAAAGAATATTGATCTATGTTATCTTAAAGTATGCCGATAAGATGCGTGAAGAGCTCTAATTACTTGTAGCTCTCTTTTTATACATATTTGGCACATGTTTATCTTGTAAAATATTCACAAGCTCGACAAAGAGGTAGAATAGTATAATTTTCTAAGGATACTATGATTAACAAATATTGGTAGAGATGGTCTCTATTGATAAATTTCGTTTTGAGAACTGGGCAATCTAAGGGCAAGTTCTTTTTACAATTTTCAAGTCGTTTTCTATTTTTGGTTTTTCAAAACAATGAAAATACGTTCTCTTTACTATTTTCGAAAAAACATTTTTGAAAACAAGTTAGAAATTTACAAAGAAAACCCAAAACGACAAAGATGTTTTCAGTTATAATCGAACCAAAATTTTCAAAACGCATTTTAGGTGTTTTCAAAACAATTTTTTAAAATGCCAAAAAAAATACATTTTCAACAATCTAAAAATGGATACTCAAAACTCAAACTGAATTCAAAACAAAATTGAAACACAAAGAGAACAACACATAAGCTTCGGTCAGAAATTCCTTCCAAGAAAGCAAATCTCCATTTTTTTAACGACTTTAGGGCTTTACTCTCTCTCTCTCTCTCTCATAGTACAGCGAATTTAACAACTAGATCATTGTTATCTAATCTCTATGGACATTTGATCGAATAAAAATGTTGTTAAATTCTGTGGTAGAAGGGTGAAATTTTTTTCAAAATCAGGCAATCAATAAATTTGAATTATTCTTACTAAAGTGAGATTCATCTCATGATCATCTCCTTCATATTATCTTCATTCTCACTCAGCTTCGAAATACATCATTAAAAAAAATAGTAAATAGCAAAGTGAAAGTTGGGAAGAAGATGAAGCAAGTCGAGGGGGTGGCACAGGCAAAGGTTGAGGGTACAACAAAGGTTAGGACGCAATACGATATGGGATGGCCAGATAGGGATACAGAAGAAGAATAATGACATTTGTGCATAAACAGATATATAATAATTTACATATAAATGAGGTGTCAAAATTAAAAGAGAATATTTATTTTTTATTTAGTTAAGAGAATTCTGACCTAATCATATCTCATTACATCATGTGTATATAAACCATTATGTAAATCTATTGTATACATGTAGTACAATTGAATATAGAATGAGGCTATTCTCAAGATATTAACTACAATGAAATGATCCTAAACTACGCTAATCATGAATGAAATTAACCCTAGAGGAATTTGTTTGCTTACATCATTGCATGGATCAAATTGCCAATAAGTTTTACTTTAAGGGTGTGTTTGAGCCACATTATTTTGGAAGAATGTATTCTCGAATAATAAATTGATGGAGAATGTGTGGTTGAAAAAAAAAAAAAAAAGTTATTGATGTGATGGAAAATATTATTTTATTGAAGAATGTGTAGTTGAAAATAAGTAGAAAAATGAGAATGACACACTTTTTGTTAACATGTGGACCATCTTTACTATTGGCGAAAGTTAGAAATCACGACGATGTATTTTAGCATTGATGTTGATCGGTGACACAGCAATAAACTAATGTATTTTAACATGTGGACCATCTTTACTATTGGCGAAAGTTAGAAATCACGACGATGTATTTTAGCATTGATGTTGATCGGTGACGCAGCAATAAACTAATGCATGCCTCGAGATCATGTTAGAGTACTCACATTTCGATATCATTTTAGATTATTTCCACGAAACATAACTCGACATTTAGACAATCCTTGCACAATCCCGACTTTTTGGAGAGCTTCTGGGCCAGGCCATGCTTTCTACATAATGGGCTGCTCGAACTTGGATGGTTGGAGAATCGATCATATTGTGATATCTCTATAGTAAATGTTTCTGTGAAAGTTCCCGTCCCTTTCACAGAAAGTTTTCAGTATGCTGATTGCTCGAGCACCAACCTCGATAAATTACTATTATATTTTAATTATTTAAGACAATTAAATTCTTTCCTTAAATTGACTTGATCGTGACTGGTTAAAACAGCATAGAACAACATTATGCTGGTCTGGTACACTACATGTGAATGATCTCAGTATATGTCTTGAAACCAATTGCGCCTTTAAATACTTTATTTTGTACTTAGAATGAGTCAAGGTAGAACAAGTCCATATTCCTTGCTAATTAAATGGGGATCAGGTATAGTGGATTAGTGGGATTATGTAATGTTTTATCTCTATTTAAAGGGAAAAAAAGAAATGAAAGGGGATGAAGAAATTAACTGGCATTATATGTTTTTAGAGGGTTGAGTTCCTCGAAAACTCAATTCGGATGTGTAGACTCCCTTTCTCGAGCCTACTATAATTACTTGTTTCATTATTTCGATTCGGATGATTCACATTTGCATAAATATTCCAAGAATCAAATCTCAGAAAGTTACTTCTATTTCATCTATTCTTAAATTTTTTGCCCTCATTGTTCATTTCTGCATACTGAAAAACAACAGCACAGTTATGCGCTTTTTGGTAGAAGAAATATGTTACAAGATAAAGATGATCCACCAACCAACAGGAAGAACATTGCCTTCACCAATCAAATTGCAATATCTGCCAAGATATCATTTTATAATTAATTATGAGAAATGTAAGGACACTGTGATTGTTTTACTTGGGGACTCAATTTCAGCAAATCTATTTCATTTATTGTTATTAGCTTTTGATGTAGGGAGAATCAATTCGGGGGTGTTTTGGTAATTTGTCGCGACGTTGTCGGAATGGGCTGAAATTTGACAGGCGGCTTGGAAACGGCCCGAAAAGTTGGACTCGGGGCCCAAGGTCTCGTGATTTTAGGCAAATTCCAACGTTTAGGCCTCCAAATTGTTATTTTTAGTATGATTCGATTTGATTTTTCGCTAATTTTGGCACTTTTTGATATTTTCCGCTTTTAGGGTTCCTTGTAGCGCCTATATAAAGGTTTTTTACTGCTTTTCGTATTATTCAATGAATATTATTGTTTGATTCAGAAATTATTGTGTTCTTTTCGTCTCTAGAACGATATCTAGATTTAATTCTCATCTTCCCTGCGTCAGCTTTGCTGATACATACCAAGTAGACTATCGGCGTCATTATAAAGAATAATATGAACATAACTGGTCTGGACACGAGTATGAATCTTCTTTATGGCTGGACAAAACTCTCGAATCGAACCGGACTGAACCAAGCGATTCTTCATAAGTTAAATACCCGAATGAGTATTTGAATCGAGAACCAATGTGTTTGGTTCAGTTCTTGGTTCTAAACGAAGAATCGAATATAAATAATTTTTTATATTTTTTATATTGAATTAATTAAATTTTTTTAATTTTTTCTTAACAAATTAGCAAATTAACTAATTTAGTTATTAATGCTACAACTCACAAGTCAAGTCTATGTCTAGCTAGCCCAACCCAATCTAATTACTAAATTCAATTTTTAGTTTTAATTTTTTGGCTCAATTATTAATGTTGTAATTACATAAAACCAGGTATATTTAAATATTGGTTTTTAAAAATCATGTCTAAAATTTATTTATTAAAAAATCAGGTATTATATTAAAATCTTAATTGATAACACAATATATCTATCTACTCTCTTCCACTCTCTCTCTCTCTCCTCCGTCTTCTTCCCATTTTTTACGGTGCCTCCCTTCTTCCTCCTTCCTCCTTCCTCATTCCCCTCCCCATATCTCCCTTCTTCCAGTCCCCCTCTCTCCATCGCCTCTCTACCGTCCAACGCTGTTGCCGGCAGCATCGCGATGACGTTGCTCGGTTGGCGACAGGGTGGGGTGTTTTGTGCACAGTAACGTGGTTGGTGGTGGTTTTGATAGTCATCCGGCGACGGTGGTGGTGTTTTGTGTAGTTGGCTGCGACAGTGGTAGTGGTGTTTTGTGTGGTTGGATGTGACGGCGATGGTGGTGGTTGTTGCAACGGTGGTGTTGGTATTGGTTGTCGTGTGGTGGTGATGGTGGTTTTGTGGTGGTGGTGGTGGATTTGGCGGTCGGGGTGGTTTTGTAGTGTGTGCGATGGTGGATCTAGTGGTGATGTAGTGTGTGCGGTGGTGTTCCTATTGTGGTGTGGTGATGTTGATATTGCAAAAATGGTGGTGGCAGTAGTGACTAGCGGTGGTAGTGTGGTGATTTGTGGCAGTGGATTTGTTGTTGGTAGTGTTGTAGTGTTGTGGCGGTGGTTGCAAGTGACAGTGGTGGTGGTAGTGTTGGTGAAGGTAGTAGTGTTGGTGAGGATGGTATGTGACCTACTATTTGATGGTATGTGACCAAATATTTGGTAATTTGTGACAAGTTACTCAACTGTGACCTAAAAATTTAATAATATGTGACTCAAAAATAATATGTGACCAACCAATTTAAAAATCTGTAACCGACAAATAAATTATGACTAATTAATTTAATAATATGTGACCAATAAATAAATTGTGACATATAATTATGTATCTGTGACCATTAATTGTATAATTGTGACTTTATTATATTTAATTAATAATATATATACCTGAATTTTGAATTTTCAAACTATAAACCTAATTTGTGAATTTGTGTAAACTATACACATGATTTATGATTTTTTTTCTCATTATTAATTTCATTGTCAGCCCAAGATCTAAGCCTTTTAAAAAATTTATCCTTTCCTTTCTAATTTCATACTTTTATTCCGTAAGTACATGTCCACTAACCCCAAATCATTTGATAAATTTAAAACATACGTCTACATGCCCAAATCGAAGTCGCCAACTGTCGAGTTCGACTTCCCCTCTCCAACTGTCCATCGAAACTACGAATGAACATGTTATTAGTTGTATTTATGTAGTATTGTTGTAAATGTTAAAAAAATTAATTATGGTACGAAACCGAACAGAACAAAATCGAACCGAACCTGAATAGTTCCATAATTATATTTAGACCCCGACAGTTTCATTTATTAAATACCCGAGAATTTTGGTTCGGTTTTCTTCATAATTGAACCGAACTAGACCATGTCTAGCCCTATCTCCAACCAAGAAAGAATGACACGAATAAATAGGATTCATTCTGTTTAATTTTCAGTCAACTTTATTTATTGAAAGTTATTTCTCATAAAGTCCATCTCACAAATCCTAAGAAGCACTGACCTGGACATGAGGATCGTGTCGAACAAGTCGATATGCAATTTTCTAAAAAGTTTTGATACAACACGTCATCGACACTTTATGAAAATATTATTTTTTTAGTTTTTTAATTGACTTCGTTTGTAAGTTTGATTTTTAATTGAGATAAGATAGTAAATTAAAATGGTAAAAAGTTTGATGCACGTCGAAATCTACTTTTTGGTTTGTTAAAAATGTAAAGCTGGAAAAGAAAATCTTGCAAATAGATAGTAGGAAAAGTAGATTTTGCGGGGCATCATTATGTTTTGGGCACACATTTGAATTGAAAAGTAGATTTTCGAGAATATGGTCTAGTGTCCAAAGACGCGTCTTCACTTTCAAAATCTATCCAAACATGCCTCTTCTTCATTTCTTCTTCTTCCTCTGCCGTCTGTACATTTCTTCTTCCTCCTCATCCATCTATGCATTTCTTCTCCTCAGTTGTCTATATATTTGTTCTTAGTAAGTGCGACGGCCTTTGATTTTGCTTATAATTTTCAATGAAATTCTTCTTCCTCAACCGCCGACTTCAATTCTTCTTCTTCAAGGGACTTTCGGCATGTGTCATCAACATGTTGGAGACGTACCAATGTTCGATAGGTATCGGACACTAATACACCGACATCGGCAGCGTGACGATGCTTCCCAACACAAATCTTACAGAGCTGTTAAAAAGGAATATTGTTTGTCCCAAAAAAAAAAATCCACCCTCAAGACTAATTTTTGTTAGTTCTACATTTTTATGTTGAAATAATGAATTGAGTTCGCACATGAATTTGGAATGCTAGATTGACTGGAATCCAAAAAGTGGAGAGTGAGTTAATCATGTCTAATCTTGCTCAACTAATAATGTAACAAACTTGCGTAAACTCCTATGTACTGGAAGAAGACCAAAGGAAAAGTAATTGAAGTCAATATCAAAAGAGAAGCCGTACTTCTTTGCCCGGGATTAAATCCCGAGGCCAAGCAGCTTTTTCCTTAAAAGATAGACACCAAGGTCCCAAAAAATGTAGAGAGATGCTACATGTATAGATACAGAAGCATTACAGATACTCGCAATGGCAGGTGGGTGTGTAATTTTTTTTTACTATTTTATTGCGCGGGACCCATTCTTATGTGAAGTGTAAAGCTTATGTAATGTTTTTCTTCTGTACTAATGGAAATTTCCAAAAATGTGTGAGGTTCCCTCCATTTGTCAAATCAGTATCGTCCTCTCTATCGATTGGCATCTCCAAGTCAAACACATTTCCCCTGAATCATAAGTCCAAGTACAAGCACAAGCACAAGCAAAGTAAGTTATCAATTTTTTTAGATACGAGTTCCTGTTTGATACATATTAAAATTTGCATTCTCATTCTTCTGCTCATTTTTAACCACACATTCTTAATAAAATAATATTTTCATCACATCAATAATTTTTCCTTCTTTTTCAACCACACATTCTCTATCAATCTACTACTCCAAAATATATTCTTTCAAAATAATGTGGCTCAAACATTGCATATCTCACTTAATAGGTCATTGGTAATTGTATTCATATTTCTTCATAGCTTTATCTGCTCAATAATTAAAAAAAAAAAGATAAAATCTATAAATCAATTTTGAGAAAATAAAATCGAGCTATCCAAACAACATAATAACTTAGAAACAGAAAGATGAAACAGATTCGAATCAATTTTGTACTAAAATCAGAGTGATGAATGAAATTGGAAGTAAATGAAAAATGTGCTCTCCAATTGTTAGTGTGGCACAACCTCCCTGTGCCACTGATTTCTAATTAAATTCCTTCTGCCCTTCCTCCCACTATTCCCCTTGTTGTCCTCCGCATACCCCTTCCAACTCAGCTTTGCCTTTTCCTCTACTCCACCTCCTGCCTCCAGCTCTCCCTCTTCTCCAACTCCATCATTCTCAACTTATTCGTCCTCGTCCATGCTCCTTTCTTTTCATCCTTTTGAAATTATTAATCCTTATCCGTTCTCTTCTACTTTTATCGTTCTCTATCTTCCTCAACTCTACATCCAGATCCTCTTTTATATTCATCATCATGTAAAGTAGAATATGATAATTTATTTGATCCGACGTTGGAGAGTCATGCTCTATACACTTCTACTAGGTTCAAAATGTTTGATAGTTTCAAAGAAAATCTTAAACAGATTCTTCATCGCCTTCTATGTGCTTTCTACTACAGAAAACCTACTAAAATCTTGTTGTCTTCATTTCTACTACATTGCCTACAATATTCTTGAATGCTTTCATAAAACTTTCCGTTACACATTCTAGAATTTAGCATTCTCCTTAAAATCTCAAACATCTTATGCATTGTGTCCATGTTTAGTTTAACATTATGAAATTAGATTTTCCAATAAAATTTTATAAACTGGACGAGAGATATTTCCAAACAAATCTATATCTGATTCACTAAACTCATTATTTATCTAGCCAACTTCTGATACTTTTTTCTGGAAGTCTGATGTACCACACTTCAGCCGTCTTATTTAGAGTCAAGTGGAAGGCTTTACACTTTACAATAGGAATTGAACCCTTTAAACTTATATAGGTCTTGAAGTTGTTGAGGTGCTTCACATGATCACCTCTTCTATCGTATTTAGGAATTTCAGGATGCACGAAGTGGCTTGGGATAGTGGTGTCCCTAATTCCCTAGAAAATGGCAAGTTGTCATCATTCGTCATCGAGGTTGTAAGACATTTTTGGCTTGTTATAATTTTTATCCTCTCTGACTTGAGGTCCCCGAGGTGGTTAGGGCGGTCCTGCTTGATTCCTGGCATGTTCTGCCCTTCTCTGACACCTATTTTTAGGTGGAGGATTCTGAGGCAAGTTGTCATGAATAGGTTCATTTTGTCTTTCAAACTGAGGTAGTCTCTACTGCCTTTTTCTAGGTGCCAAATATGGTTGAACATGCCTATTTCTAGGCCTTCCGGAGCTTAATATGTCAAAGACACTTATGGATATTTGAGTCATATCTTTCGATTTGTAATTTGAAAGAATGTTGAATGGAATCTCATTGGGTCGATTAGTGCTATAGTTGGTGGATATATCAACCTCAACTTCCCTCTCTTGAGGGGCCTCCTCCTTGGTGTAATGTTTTTAGTCAGTCATTTGGATTTGAACTTCTTCTTTGCCATGATAGTAATTCTCTTGAAGAACTAGAGGAGGGTTGTAGAGAAAAGCATTTCCTAGAGCTGTGTATGGGGGATTGTATCCTCTCTGACTTTACATATTCCTAAGCAGCTTTTGCACGAAAATATTCTGCTGGGTGATATTCCTTATGTTGGCGCCATGGTGGCTACTCCCTAGTGAGTTAGTAGCTATTCTGGATCCACCTCATCGATACTGTTAATGAAATTGATGGCAGGTTGTAGGAGCAGCATGTGAGGGTTCTCCTTCTTTAGGATATTCACTAGCCCTCCGAGGCGCTGATTCTTCATTATCTGAACTCATGATAATGTCTTCTATCAAAGAGCGACTTTTTTGGTTTTTTTCCTTGCAAATGATATTCATTTTTCAAGGAATAAATTGGACTTCAACAAGCGGTTTCTTTTGGATTTTTAGTGGTTCTTTCTTCAATAACAACCTTTTTTCTTCAAAGACAAGAAACTTGCCCCAAAACATATCTCCTTGTCAACTTTTTTCATGGGTTCTTCGTGGTTGGATGTGTGGTTTTCCATAACGACGCCAATCTGTTGATCTCATTTTTTCTAATAATTACGTGGACAATAGATGTATGACTCACTCGCGTCCACATAAGTAAATTTCAACACATTTTGACTAGAGATTTAGACGAAATAGGAAGGCGTTAATGGACTTGGAAGATAATCTATGGCCCGAGATAAAGATGTTCAAGCACCGACAAAATGATATAAGATGATTGTATAAAAATAAACAATCACAAACAACTCAACTAAATTAGAAATAATCTAAATTCAAGCAAATAAATATAAAATTGGCACGAGAAAAGATCGAGTGTGATTAAGTATCAATAGTAGCATTAGATTCAAATGTTACAAGAATTGCTTATTTATAGAGTTCTGGTGGAAGTGGTAACTGTTGGATAAAAACTATGTGGCATCGTCTCTCAAATTGAAGTTTCATATCACTCAGTCTACTATGCATTTAATACATTGACAAAGGGTTAGCCAACGTATACCCTACGCGGACAATCCTGACATTCATTATTATAAACGTTATCAATCACTCCTAAAGATTGCATGTAACTCATCTAAAAGACAACAAGAGTTTCAGCCAAATGGAGCTTTGTATTGGAGGTCTTTGGTGTGAAGAGCTTCGGGATAGAGAGTATCGACTCTCATTTGATTTCTTTACTTTTACCAATTGGGTCTTGGTTGACTTTATCAAGTCTAACTCATATATCCTCGTGGACTATGACGTGGTCTTCATTTGGAGCCTCGATGGCTAGCCTAACAAATATAATGATATTAAGCGTCCGTTTTGCCATATTATTTCACATTATAATGAGAGAAATATTAATTTTTTGAAGAATGTGTGGTTAAAAATAAAGAAATGTTTTTTTAATTTACATGTAATATTATTTTATTGAAGAATGTGTGATTGATAAGAAGAGAAGAAAATGAATTATAATTTAATTAGGAATAATGGAACAAAACATAGCTAAAAGATTGAGAACATAAAATTTAGTAGACAAATTTGCTACAGAAACCTTTTATTGGAGCCAAAGAATTTTCTCAAAAATAAAAGGAAAATGAGAAGTTAGGCCATGTTTGATTGTCACATTTTTCATAAAAAATTTTACATTAGAAGAAAATGAATTTCACTTTGACCGTTTGATTGCAACGTAAAAATGGAAATCGAATTTCAAGGTACAACACTTTAAACTGCATTTTTTTTATTTTCATAAAAAACGAATTCATATGGATTTGATTGATTTTTTATTTTCCAACTAAAAGGAAACAAACACTAATTTTGTCCACGTGGTGTTGGAAAACTCCAATCTTTTTAATAATTGAAAATATATTGGGTTTCAAATCAAAAAGGAAGAAAAAAGCCAACTAGAGAAACAAAAATTTAGGGCTTGTCTGCTGCTGATTAAAATCAACAAAAGAATTGCTTTTTATACCATTGAAGAAGATAACGGTCAAAAAAGGAAAATTTGCTGCTGATTGTTGTGTCTAACGGTCAGAAATTAACGACCAAAAAAGCAATTCTTTGGAAGGAAAATCAGCACCGGACAAGCCCTTAATAACAAGATGCTGAAGAATAATCTAATGTAAAAGAATAAAGGGAAAAATATGGGGTCACACCATCTCCAATGGGATTATGTAAATCCAATTATTAGGCAAATATGTGTAAAATTTGTGGGATTATGCTACTTGCACGTAAAAATAAAATATAAGGGATTATATAAAACAATATGGAGTGAAAATATTGAATGAAAAAAGTTGACTGTATTTTAAAATGACAAATAATAGAATGTCGTGTGACATTAAGTATTTCCTTATATAAATATTTATGCACATGTAGCAAGCTCCAAATTTGTTTAATATGTAACATTATTTATTTACATCAAATTTGAAAATTCTCAATCATCTTCGTTTTGTCCTCTCTTCCCCTTTAAAACAATTTTTTTTTTTATCTATATCTTTTTTTTTTCTTTTAGAATTAATAGATTTTAATTTATTTATAATTGTTTAATGTGATGATTATTTATTTTTAAATTCTAATCATGTAGTAAGTAATAATTATTTTTAAATTCATTGTAATATTTTTTTTTCATATTTTTATTTATTAATAAATTAAATATTTTAGTTTATTAATTTTTAATTTAACAATTTTAGTAATGATATAATTTTTAATTAGATAATTGAAAATAAAATTTGCTGTATAGATTATCTCCTATTATCTAAATCAAGGTTGGTGTAACTTTTAAATTTTGGTTTAAGAAATTACACCAAATTTGGTGCAGGCTATTAGGTGTTTATTACACAATAAAATTTTCATTCTCATTTTTTACTTATTTTTAATAACACATTCTTCATTAACATAATATTTTCTATTACGTGATTGATTCAAAATACATTCTTAAAAAAATTATTGGGGAAATGAGTTGAAATAGCCATCCAAAAGAAGTTTTTGTTTAGATGGCCTTTGACCAAATTTTTTAAAAAGAAGAAAGAATTAATTATTTAAAAATTGCAAATGTCTATTTTACCCTCCTTTGCATAACCAAATAAATGAGGAAAACTTTTTTTTTTTAAGGTTCTAGGATTTGAACCCTTCACCTCAATGAAAGCAAAATGCTCCCCACACCATTAGGACATTGAACAATTTTGATAATTATTTTGCAATAACCTATATATATATCTTGACAAATCAAATTCAAATTTACAAGGTTCAAGGATTTGAACCTTCAACCTTTAAGAATTTTTTTTTTTAAATGTTATCCTCACCACTAGGGCATTGAACAATATTGCTAATATTTTTGCAATAATCTATATATATATCTTAACAAGAGCCTATTTGGTACGGATTAAAATCCAATTAAAATTGAAAATATGGCCGTTATTGGGTCGCACCCGTCTAATAAAAGTCAACAATAACGGCTATATTTTCAATTTTAATCTGATTTTAATCTCTACCATACACCCTCCAAATTATATTCAAATTTACAAAATCCAAGGATTTGAACCTTCAACCTTTAAGAAAAATGATTCTTCCCACACCATTAAAACATTGAACAATATTTTTTATTTTAATGCAATAACATATATATAACCTTATATTTCTGAATATCTTGAAAAATTATAGTCAAATATTTCACTTTATTTTATATACGTATTATGTATTAAAAAATTAATTTTAATTAAGATGAATTGAATGTTTACAAAATTTATGATTTCGAAATATATAAATAATTAGTGACAATTAACTTAAAAATCTTTAATTTGATTTCAAATAATATTTTTAAGTAATCATCTACCGGTTCAACCATTAATTTTTTTATTGTTTCCCCTTATCCCCACGTAAACTTTTTACGACGTGCAATATATACTTTTTATATACCTTACAAAATATAATTGTCGTTTTATATATCTTAAAACGATATATATGTCATTTTAATTAAAATTGAAATTGAAATGATATCAATATCGTCAAAATTGTACTGAAACGATAATGACATCGTTATGTGTCAAATTCACGAAATAACATAACAACTTTCGTATCGTAGTAGTTAATGACATCGTTTTTAACAGAAATGATATAATTATCGTTTTATATAAACTAAAATGATATATATGTCATTTTAGTTATGATTTAAGTTGAAACGATATCAATGTCGTCAAAATTATATTGAAACGATATGGATATCGTTATGTATCAAATCCACAAAATAACATAACGACGTTCCAGTTCAAATAATAACTACAACGATATATATATCGTTTCTTTTCATGAAAAACGATAATTATATCGTTTTGGCTAAAAATAACGATTCGATCGTCCACAATCACACAACAAGCCTTCAACATACGTACGTCGATCGAAAAAGGTCATCAAGTGGGTTGATGTTTTTCGAATGATTTAGAAAGAACTAACGAAAATACTTTCTTTCTATTGGAATAGTTCGAAAGTTGTATGTAGTCACGAGAACACAAATACTATCATAGTTTCTTTTGGGTGAGATCGAAATCACTTGATGACCAATTTCGATCATCCTACATATGTCGAATGCATGTCGAGTTGTCGTGGACAATCGAATCGTCGTTTTTTTAGCAAAAACGATATAATTATCATTTTATTTAAACTAAAACGATATATGTATCGTTTTAGTTATGATTTAAACTGAAACGATATTAATGTCATCAAAATTGTACTGAAACGATATGGACATCGTTATGTATCAAATCCACAAAATAACATAACGACGTCCATATCGTTTCAGTACAAATTTGACGAGTTTGAAATCGTTCCAGTTTAAATAATAACTACAACGATATAGATATCGTTTCTTTTTATGAAAAACGATAATTATATCGTTTTGGCTAAAAATAACGATTCGATCGTCCACGACCACCCAACATACCTTCAACATACGTACGACGATCGAAAAAGGTCATCGGGTGGGTTGATGTCACTCGAATGACTTAGAAAGATCGAACGAGGATACTTTCTTTCTATTGGAATAGTTCGAATGTTGTATATAGTCATAAGAATACAAATATCGCCATAGTTTCTTTTGAGTGAGATCAAACACACTTGATGATTAATTTCGATCATCCTACGTATGTCGAACGCATGTCGGGTTGTCATGTACATCAAATCGTCGTTTTTAGCGAAAACGATATAATTATCGTTGTATATAAACTAAAACGATATATGTATCGTTTTAGCTATGATTTAAACTGAAACGATATCAATGTCGTCAACATTGTACTGAAACGATATGGACATTGTTATGTATCAAATCCACAAAATAATATAACGACGTCCATATCGTTTCAGTACAAATTTGACGAGTTAGAAATCGTTCCAGTTCAAATAATAACTACAACGACATAGATATCGTTTCTTTTCATGAAAAACGATAATTATATCGTTTTGGCTAAAAATAACGATTCGATCGTCCACGACCACCCAACATACCTTCAACATACGTACGACGATCGAAAAATGTCATCAGGTGGGTTGATGTCACTCGAATGACTTAGAAAGATCGAACGAGGATACTTTCTTTCTATTAGAATAGTTCGAAAGTTGTATATAGTCATAAGAATACAAATATCGCCATAGTTTCTTTTGAGTGAGATCAAACACACTTGATGATTAATTTCGATCATCCTACGTATGTCGAACGCATGTCGGGTTGTCATGTACATCGAATCGTCGTTTTTAGCGAAAACGATATAATTATCGTTGTATATAAACTAAAATGATATATGTATCGTTTTAGCTATGATTTAAACTGAAACGATATCAATGTCGTCAAAATTGTATTGAAACGATATGGATATCGTTATGTATCAAATCCATAAAATAACATAACGACGTCAATATCGTTTCAGTACAAATTTGACGAGTTTGAAATCGTTCCAGCTCAAATAATAACTATAACAATATCGATATCGTTTCTTTTCATGAAAAACGACAATTATATCGTTTTGGCCAGAAAAAACGATTCGATCGTCTACAACCACACATCATGCCTTCAACATACATAGGAAGATCGAAAAAGGTCATCAAGTGGGTTGATGTAGCACTCACATGGCTCAGAAAGAGCGAACGAAGATACTTTCTTTCTATCAACATAATTCGAAGGTGATAGAGAATTATAGAAACACAAATGTTCCCCTAATTTCTTGAAGTGAGATTAAACTCACTCGATGACCTATTTTTATTGTCTTACATACGAAGAATGTATGTTAAGTGGTTATGGATGATCGAATTGTCCTTTTTTAGGTATAACGATATAATTCTCGTTTTCTGTAAATAGAAACAATACCGATGTCGTTCTAGTTATTATTTGAATTGCAACGATTTCAAACTCGTCAAATTTGTACTGAAACGATATGAATATCGTTACTTTATTTCATAGGTTTGAAACTATAACGACATCATCGTTGTTTCATATAAGAAGAACTGACATATATGTCGTTCTAGTTACGATTTTGACTGAAACGAGTTCCAACTCGCCAATTTGTACTAAAACGATATGAATGTCGTTACTTTATTTTGTGGGTTTGACACTACAACGACATATTTGTCGTTTTATATGGGAAGAAATGACATTTATATGTCGTTCTAGTTACGATGTTGACTGAAATGAGTTCCAACTCGACAAATTTATACTGGAACGATATGAACGTCGTTACTTTGTTACGAGAACGATTTCATGAAAACGATATTGAAGTCGTTTTTTATTACAGGAACGATGTCCAAATCGTTACGAAAATTAGCGTGTATTTTATACTGAAGCGATATCCAAATCGTTTTTTGTTTGTTATGAGAACGATTTCTATATCGTTACGAAGATCAGTGAAGCAGTGTGTATTTCGTACGGAAACGATATTGAAGTCGTTTTTTATTACATGAACGATGTCCATATCGTTACGAAAATTAACATGCAGTTCATACGGAAACGATATTCATGTCGTTTTTTTGTTACGGGAACGATATCAATATCGTTACGAATATCAGTGCAGTGTCTTTTTAAATACAAGGATATTTTAGTAATTTACAAATTGTATTTTCCTTTTATTTATCGTTACGAAAATTAACATGTATTTCATACTGAAACGATATTCAGGTCGTTTTTTTGTTACGGGAACGATATCAATATCGTTACGAATATCAGTGCAGTGTCTTTTTAAATACAAGGATATTTTAGTAATTTACAAATTGTATTTTCCTTTTATTTGTATCTTGAGGCCATCTAACTAAAAAACTTAGTTGGTGGGCTTTTTAAACTAAAACTTAGTTTGACTAGGCCCATTAAATGAACTCCCCAAAATTAATGTGGCTTTATAACACACCCTTCTTCCTATTCCCGCCTGTGAGTTGTTATCAAGGAATATAGAAACAAAGGAAGAAAATAGGATAGATTCTGGGGTTTTAGCTAGCTTTGCTTACACTGTAATAGATAGTGGAAATCGTATCATCATAGCATAAATAATCGAGAAATAGATAGGTAGGTATAAAATAGCAGTAGATATGGGCAGGGAGCAGCAAGAAAAACAGGAAGAGCAAAAGCAGCGCAAAAATTCATTGAGTAAAGCAGCCCACTTTTTATCTGATCTCACTACTGTTTATCTCAATCCCATTTCTGAAAAACCCTCCAAGTCACCTCCTCCACTTGTAATTTCTTATACCTTTCTCTATTTGTTTATTATATAGGTCTTTTTGTTGTTGAAGAATGATCTTCTTTATTTCTGGTTCCTTATCGTGCTAATTTTTTGATGATCAATTTATTTGGCTAATTCTTGAAGACCCACATTGAATTTTGTGCTTTTTGACTAGGGAAAAAAGAAGAAGAATTTGCCAACTAGAGTGCCTATTTTGAAATTGTTAACATGATTTTAGGGGGAAAAATATTTTTGGCTGCAAGCGTGCTTAGTAATGGTTTTGCTAATATGGTCTTATATTTATTATGAATCAACTTTCCTTTTTCAGTCCAGTTAATTGTTGCAATATAATTATTTTGTAAGAATATATTCTAGAATAGTAGATTGATGGAAAATATGTGGATGAAATAGAAGAAAAAGTTATTGATATAATGGAAAATATTATTTTATTGAAAAATGTGTGGTTAAAAATGAGTAAAAGAATGAGAATGAAAATGTTAATGTGTACCAAACAGGGGCTTAGATAGTTTACTCGTGCCGTTTGCCCCAATTTTATTCTTACTATAGAAATCAATGCTGTGAGTAGAGGTAAAACAAGGTGTGAGTGAGTATGAATCAAAGGGATAAATGAACAAAAAGTAGAAACGTAAGAAAAGAGAAGGGGGAAAAAAGGCAGAAAGAAAAAATAGGATGAAATTTAAATATATTTTGCATTTGAAGTGATGCAGTCTCATAATTGGTTGACTCCATGTGTTATATTGGGTGAGCGAAGAAGCATCATCTTTAAGCTTACAGATCATGGATACTTGATATCTCATTTCTATTGTGTATCTTATCACATCCATCAATGCTAATATTAATGAGCATTTGCTTTTGGTTTTGGTTTTGACAGGATGAGAAGAAAGAAGGTAGTCAGCTAGAGTCAGACTCAGAGGACGGCTCTGGGGAATCTGTTGATGGTCCTGATACATCTTCCTTTACTGCCTTTTTATATTCTTTAGTAGCATCCTCAGAATCTCAGACTAATTCTAAGTTTGATGGTAAAAATATGTCTCTTGAGGATCAGTTTAAACCATCATCTGAACCAACAACGAAAGAAAATGTCAGGAAGAAGAGTTTGTTCTATAGGGGTAAACACTCACTTGGCAGAGCTTTCAATCAAGCAGCTAAGTTAAGTGGCTTCCAAAACCTAGGCCCCAAAGGCAGTTCTATTATGGTAGCTGACGATGGGAGTAATTCTAAGGCTTTCCAAGATGAGGGTATTCCACTGAAAACTTTGAAAGAGACATTGCCTTTGGACAATCTTCCAGAGATGTCTGTACCCTCATTGCTTCTCTCTGAGAAAACTCGCAGTGTTCTTTGTGCTGCACTCCCAGTGGTTGTGCAGGGGCGGAAATGGGTATTGTTATACAGGTGAAGAAACATGTTGATTTCTTTTCTTGTGCAGCTCATTTGCATGTCCTTTTTGTTTTTTCTTTAACTTTTCCTCTACATCCTATCTTCAAATCAAAGACTTTAATTTCATGCTTTGGTCTCTCAGTACTTGGAGACATGGTATATCACTTCCGACGTTGTATAGAAGAAGCATGCTTTGGCCTGGCCTCAGTCTACTGGTAACATTTCTAAAGTGTGTAACCCTGCACATATATTTTCACTCTGGGAACAACCTTAAACTACAATTCCTTTTATGGCTATTATGCTTGTGAAATCAGTTTTGTTCACTTTGAAGCACTCGTGACCAGCTCTAAGTCTTCTGGGAATCAAGATTTCTTTTTCCCTTCATCATAAGTAATCTATTGTTCATCATTTCCTTTGAATGCGTAAGCCTAATTTTTTCTTGGATAATAAATTTTAGACTATTAGTGATATATTAATTTATTTATTGCAAATTTGTGCTGAATATCCCTTCTTTATGTTAATAATCATTCTCAGAACCTCGTGACTTTCTTAAAATACTTATTTCTAAATTGTACAGAAACACTGTGTGGATGAAGGTATAATCATCAGAACTTTCTATTCCCTCATTATGCCCAAACTCATGATGCCAATAAGGGGAATACCTTAGAAACATAAATGTTTTCTCCCTGCATACCAAATATATATATTTCAACCAAAAGGTTATACTCTACGATGTGCTCCCTATGTAGATGGCTTCTCCTCCAAGTATGATATCAGCTTTTGTTTCTGTGGTAAAGGGTTCTCATTTTATCGCTGTTTGCTATCATCCAAACTGTGATCCTCATGCTTGTGACAATTGAAAGAGTTCCATAATTTCATCGTATTGTGGTACGAATTATTTGACAACAAACATTACTGTGAGCTTAATTAATATTTTATCCATTCTAGACTGATAAGTATCATTGTAACATCCATCATGAGTTGACATATTCTATAACCTCTATTTCGTGTTTAAGATGTGAAAATCCTCTAGTAATGTATTATGTATATTCTATGTCTCGTTCTTTTCCTTCTTTTATCTGGAATAAGAATGATGATCCAAGGACACAATTGAAGAGTATTCTTAATGATCTGAGAAGTATGCAGCCAGACTAACTGGACAGTCAAGAAATCTTGTCATCAATCAATAACCAATGTTTCGTTTGTTCACTTTAATTTATAGTTTAGGCTTTTTGTCTACACCCTCATGTGCTTATATATATAATTATATATACACTGAAATGAGACTTGATGCTTTTCTGTCTCTGTATCTCTTCTTATTTTCTTTTAGGTTGTTGGGGACTGTAATGGCACTGGTGTTTGGTGGCTTGGTTGAGGCACCCTTGAAACCATCGAACAAGAAGTATCAGGTAATGATTTATTTTTTTTAGTATGTTATTACATACTATGTTACTCTTACACTTAGATTAGCAGTGAATGCAAAACAGGGAACAAATGATACCTTTGTTTTCACAAATATATCTGGCCATCCTCGTATATTTCATCCCACAGGTATTAATGCTTCTTTCTCCCTGCAGATTTATACATCTAGCTATCTCTAGCTTTCCCTGGCCATTTGCCTTTCCAGGATTGCATTAAATTTTTTTAGACTGCGACTATTTCTATTTTTCTGTATTTTAATGACTCGAAATTTTTTTTTCTTTTTTTCCTATTGTCAAGTTAAAATGTGTACTTGTTTTGAAGGCTATAGCCTATTAGTGCATGTTCTATACAGTATTGGACAGCGTATCAAAACGAGATTTTAGATTCTTTTTCAACATACCTTCCAATGCCTACCCAATCCTCCCTATCAAACATGCCATTAGGGTATCTGCAGCCTTTTCTATATGTAATGCTAGTACATAATTTTTGCAATGATTTTGAAGTTTTTCGGCTTAATAAAACTGGAATTGTTGGAAACCATTATTGCAGAATTCTCATCCTCAGATAAATGGAAATTGTTCCAGTTGTTTGTTATGACTTGATATATAGTTGGCTAATGTTAGAACTTCCGGTTTTGGAGGGGTTCTGCATTTGGTCTATATATATATCTAGCCTATTCTTTTGTTTTCTTGGAAAAATTTCATCTTTTTGTAATGTCTAGTGGGAGTTCAGGTTAATAGATTCCAAAATACTTTTGTTTTTGTATACTGAAACCTTCACATAAACAGGTATGAACCGCTATTTTACTTTGTGCTCTACGGATAATTTAGCCTTGGGTGGGGGTAATCATTTTGCGCTTTATTTGCATGGAGATCTGTAAGTTTTCAAGTTCCTTTGTCGTTTACTTTTTATATAATTTATTCTGGCATGTATACTCCTATTTATCCAATAGTTAATGGAAATACCATATACTTATTTCTTGTCCCACCCCTTCTCAAGATTGAGTGGATCAAGTTCATCCTCCGAGACATATGGAAATCCCTGTTTGGCGCATGCTGAAGATTTTGAAGTGAAGGAAACTGAGGTATTCATTGTTGAAGACAACTTAAATATATAATGGAAAAGTTTAAGCTTTTAAATAAGGTGGTTGAATATGGCTCTAAAACAACCAAACGAAGATGTGAGTTTCAAATCTTGCTAGAACTCATTTACGTAAATTTTGCACGGTTTTGGCCTTTGATGAAAAAATTGAATCCAGTTTTTACGTGTCTAAGCTTTTAGATGAGTGATGATTCAACATTCATACCCCTCCCTCTACGTACACCCCTTCTCACACGCGTGACATCATTACATTCTATAAAAAGTGGCCTATTTATAGGAGATCTTGGACTAAAATTTTTCTTAACTACGAATATCAAGGTTGGTTACATCTTGTATTGTATGCAGCTATGGGGCTTTGTGTATGCTTCCAAATATGATGAGGTGATCTCTTTATTGCGAACAGAAGTTCCAGGAATTAGCAGGCTTTCTTCCATCTGATGTCGCATTCGCTGGGTTTGGTTTTTGAGCAACTATACATTAGTGACTATATTTGTACATTTCAGCAAGGCGTTTTCTAAATATTAGCGTCACTTGTACAGATGTGGACCGCTCCATGTAAATAAAGGGCTTGTTTTGGGTATGCCGTGATGTTGAACCTTGAGTATTGCATGATGAAGATGAGCACAGACCTTGTGAGGCTAGCACTTTTTGCACTTTGTACATGCACAAACGCCACGAATATTATGGATGGATAACACCTCGAGCATAAACATTACAGTTCTAAAATAATACGAAGGCAGAATTGTGAACGAAAAGCATCCATAGGTCGAAGATTATTAAACTTGACTTTGGTAAGTTGGATGAATATCAAAGATTATTACCCTTCATAGCTGGCCTTTTTTATCTCAAGGTGCGCTCCCTCAAACGAGCTTTCAACAAACAATGTCGAGCTTTCAAAGATTATTGCCCTGCTCTTGAATATGTCTTGTTGCTACTGCTTAAATGACCAAAAACTATAGAGCACCACTTCCGAAACGTACTTCAATTTTCTCAATTTTATGTTACATCATATGTTTTGAAACTAGCCCCCCCCCCCCTCTCTCTCCTCTCTCTCTCTCCCTCTCTCTCTCTCTCCCCCCCCCCCCCCCCCCCCCCCCCTCTTGCTTGAGAATTTTCTTGGATATATGTAGAAAAGTTCTCGATATCTATAAATAACCAGTTACAGGGGACACGAAAATAAAATTTAGGGGTAACGATATGATGATTCCAGTAACAAATCCAACTTGAAGAAATGAATAAATCAATTACTGCTGGAAAATGCATACTTCACATTCATGAAGTGGTAAATAAATGATGCAATAGGCAATTGTCAATCCATTGCGGGCAATAAATCCATAATTGGGCAAGATGAACATCACACATGGTAGAAGCTGAATCGTAAAAAGACTAGCTGATACTAATCAGACCCAAAGAAAACAGATGCCGAACACCCAAGGCCCGAGGCCTGAGGCCAAAGTTGCCCAGGCACCTATGCCCGAGGTCGTCAGTGCCACCCAAGCTTATAGTCCTGAGGCCAAGAACACCGTCTGAACACCAAGATCCAAGGTCAGATTGTTGCCAGAGCATCTAGGCCTGATGTCAAGAATGCCATTCGAACAACTGACCTAGGAACCTCTTACATGCTCCCAGAGCAACAGCCAACAGACAGATCCATCTCCTCTTAGAATCATGTCATTGTCTACGCACCCACGGGAACACAGCCGTCTGCTCACTGACAACAGAATGTTAGAATTTATCCTCCAAGGGGACTATATCTCCAAGCCCACGGCCCTAAAAAGGGGTTAGAATGCTATTTTTATTCTTTACCACATTATTCATATACACGACCATTTTCCTCGATAACTACATGCTTGGGTGCAGGAGATTCTCCAACGGTAAGTTTCGCCAGAGGAAATGTTATATGATCCAAGTTCACACATCATCAAGGTCATTCCAGAATATTATCAGAAGCAGTAATTATAGGTGCAAAATAAACACAACGGCTTCGATGTTGCCTTGAAGAATGCTTCCTCTTGACCTATGAGCTTCATTCGAATGTAAAACTTGACTCCATCATCGCTCCATGTTAATATCTGCCCAGATTTGAAGTAACAGATAAGGGTCAAAATTAAGACATATCTTCCTAGCAAAGCGTATCAAAGTAAGGCCACGCTACATTTCCAAAAGAATAATTAAATGAAGAAAAAGTGACGTTCGCATGCATCAAACTAAAATCTCATGACTAAAAGGCTCGAACTAAGTGGAGGCTCATATACTTCATGGAGGCAAAAGTTATTAATCTTTAGTGGCCTCCTCTCATCTTCTGTGATAGTTCTCGTACAATTCAAGGTGTACAGCATTCAGCTGCAGTGCCCAATCTTGCCTACCAAAAAAGGCAAAGGAAATAGTTATTTAACTATTCTATTAGATGTATTCTTGATAATAGTACTTCAAAAAAAAAAACAAAAAAAAAACAAAACCATTAATAGAAACAACTCAATCTGCAATTTTAAGGAAACAAACAGGTACAACACAGGTACTATTTGAATGGTAAGCACAAAATCAGAAAGATGCAAGAACGAACATAACAGCAGCAGTTTACCAGCTGGTTTGCAATGACTGAAGCTTAGGTCCAAGACAACACCAGAAATACATATTCGCAGGACCAAGCCAGAGCTTTGTGCAAGCAGCAACTAAAGGATTTAATTAATTTTAGATTTTGCAGCGGCAGTTCATGCTTAAATGTCCATCTCTTCCCTATCATTACACAACAAAAACAAATAATATTAGTTTGAAATAGTACACAGTAATCTATTGAACAAAATATTAGCCATAACCTGAAAACTAGGCATCTACATATGACGGAAAATAGAGTTTTCTATTTGGGAAAATGGTGCTAAATAATTAGTCTAGGTGGCAATTAAGTGATATCAATTGATAAATAGTTTAAATGGGAACCATATCACTACATTAAAATGTCCTATGAATTAGTGACACTTAAAGGCTGGCACCAGTTGTCGTACATACCATTATTCCAGAAAAAAAAAATCATTTTCATGATATTAATTTGCCCACACAGCTTCAAGCCACGTAAGCACCAGCAAAAGATACCCAATTAGTCATTTCAATTTTTCATTTTGCCAAGCAAATGAAAGCGTTAGATAGTCATACACCCAATGTAAACCCTAATGCTAAACACTAGTCCAGGTGGCAATTATGTGGCATCAATTAATTAGACAGATTAAATAAAAATAGAATTACTACATTTAAAAGACAATTAAAGACACAAGGTTGGCACCAGTTGTGTTACATATCATTATTCCATAATATAAATCATTTATTCACAATATTAATTTGCCCAAGAAACTTCAAACCACGTAAGCACCTCACATTTTATTAAATTTTGACAACCCCAGCTAATGAACGCATAAGATATTCATACCCAAGGGAAAACTCTGGTACTAAACTAGTCTAAGTAACAGTTAATTGGAATTAGTTGATAAGAGTTTTCTACATTTAAAATGTCCTATCAATTAATAATAATTAAGGTTGGTTTCTACACCAGTTGTGCTACATAAGAGTTATTCCTATTAATCATTTTTCGCGATATTAATTTGCCCAAGCAACTTCAAGCTGCGTAAGCAACAACAAAAATACACAATTTATCATTTAGTAACGCTATTTAGCTCATTGGGGTTATAACCCCAATCTATAGCATTAAATGATAAATGGAATTAAATTGATCATTTAATTCCACCTTTCATTTAGCCTATCACCTAACACCACATAAATTGAGGTTACAACCCCAGTGACGCTAAATAGCATTATTCTTTGACATTCAAATTTTCATAAATTTTGGAAGCTCAAGTGAATAAATGTGTGAGATAGTCATATTCAAGTCATTAGCATGGTTAATAAATCTATTTGATTCTTACATCTTGAATCTCGCCTCACATGAGCCTATCATAAAACTTGTCATGCCCCACACCTTAGATGTCATTTGTGAGGCTTACACCTCATATTGAGCGTAAAACCAACTAAAGTATTCACATGTTTACCTTGCATTTTTCAAGCATTTGGCCCTTGTTTGATTTTGATTTTTTGATAAGTGATTTTTTTTTTTAAGAATGTGTGGTTAAAAAGTAAAAAAAATTATAAATTCACGTGCAAAATTATTTTATTGAGAAAATATGTAGTTGAAAATAAGTGAGGCTGAGCCTAAACCCTTATGTGATTTTGATTTTTTGAGAAGTGAACTTTTTTTTTTTCCTTTTTTTTTGTAGTGTGTGTGATTTAAGAAGTAGAAAAAGTTATATGTTCACATACAAAATTATTTTATTGAGAGAATATGTAATTAAAAATAAGTTAAGAGGAAAAGTAAGTTTCGAGGAAAAGTGAATTTGAAAAATCAAAATCAAACAATGGCTTAATTATTGACCTTAGCCTTTTGAGTTATTTCTTTATGAGAAATGATCTATTAAACACCGTTGTTTAACTTATGTTAAGCATAATTGACATGGCACATCAATTAATTGGTG
This sequence comes from Fraxinus excelsior, assembly GCA_019097785.1. NCBI lineage: Eukaryota > Viridiplantae > Streptophyta > Magnoliopsida > Lamiales > Oleaceae > Fraxinus > Fraxinus excelsior. Next base: position 9,781,900 of record CM032634.1, on the reverse strand, counting down.
GATCGTTTAATTCTTGGGACCTACAATGAAATTATTCGCCAATTCTTAACACATTACTGTTGCACTACTTAATAGATCATTTCTCATTTCTTTATAACCTAAAATATTTTACGTGTTCTTTTATAATGTTGAACTATATGGAAGGAAAATCGGAAGGACAATACCTTGTTGCAATTAGAAAATGATGACAAATAATGAAAAGACTGTGGTGTGAATGGTTCCCTTAAAGATCATATTACTAATGAGTATATAATGAAGTTTTTAGTCGTCTCCACTTTTAATTATGGAATATAATTTTTTTACATGATTGCAACTAGAAAACTTATTACTCCCTCCGTCCCAATTATATAGGCTTGTTTCGTTTTTCACATGAATTAAGAAAGTTTCTTTAATGTCATTGGAAAATTAATTTTTACCAAAATCTTTCCTAAATTACCCCTATTTAATTTTTCGTATGTAAAACTAAATTATTGTTTGAATTAATAAAGAATTTGAAGAAGAATAAGAAATGAGAGTTGTTCCATGTTCCCAAGAAGTGGGAAATGTGTGTATTTTGATGATTTCAAAAAGTTGGCACATTAAGTGATGAAAATTAAATAAGGGTATATTAGTAAAGGAACACAACAAAATATTCTATATTAGGAAAGATACCTATATATTTGGGACAAGAAAAAAAGGAAACTCAACCTATATAATTGGGACGGAGGGAGTATTTTCTATTTTCATGATCTATTTCATTTTTGTTTGCAAGTTAGACTTTAAGTTTTGTTAATTACTTTTTTAGGATTGCGCTTTAAAGGTGCCTAGACGATTATGCCTCGCCTCATAGATATAAAACGTCTCGATACCGAATCAAGCCTTTTTATTGAGCAACCTTCTACGTGTCAAAACAATCCCTCAAACTGCCACTAACCTACTCCCACAAGTACTTTGTTCAAGGCCCCCATAATCAATATAAATAAGCAACAGGAACAATAACCCAATAACAGAGAGGGTATGTAATATTTAGTTGAAAACTTTCCAAGTTTAGACAAATTTTATTACAATCGTCAAAAGTTGAAAAACCTACCTAGCAGTACTCATAGTTGAACATCTAGTAAATAAGGAAAACTACTAAACTAACAAAAGGAGATAATAGACATCTCAACATTGAGTATAAGTTCTCTTCCTAAATAATTAAATAAGTTTAGCAAGGATCCATTCAAACTAGTTGTTGTGAGTAGAACTTTTGTCAATAAAAACTTTTATCAGTATAGCTTTTCCAAAAAAACTTGTTAATTGTTTGGTTGTCACTCCAAAAAGTGCAATTGAAATTAATTTTCGTTTGGTAGCATAACTGCAAAAGTACTTGTGGATTAGAAAATTAAGGGATTAAGTGAAACTTTCAAATCAAATATAGCCCCTGTTTGAGCCATATCCTTAAAAAATCATTTTTTTCAATCTCATTTTCAACCGTGCATTTTCCTAATAAAATGATTTTATACATAAACCTAAAATTTTTCTCAATTATTTAACCACATATTCTCAAAAAAATTACTATTACAAAACAAAATCTATATTTACAAAAAAATGGAGCTCAAACAAACCCATAGTTCTAATCTCGGACAATTCTTTTCTCATTACAACAATTTATGATTAGACAACATACCCTCGTTACAGTGAAGCGAAGCAAGCAATTTTTCAAGAATGGTTAAACAATTCATGAAACATTAGAACTCGTGTAGCAGTAAGGTTTTGGATAAAATTAAAAATGTACATTAAACATTAAAAAATCATTAAATATATAAACATTAATTGAAAGATAGAGAGCAAATATAGACAATTAGACGAATATAGGAAAAAGAGTGAGTTCATGAAACTTTAAGAAAAAGAGTTATGCAACTTTATGGGATGAAAAGAGACAAAATCACAAACCAGTGTATAATGGAATATTACCAATGAATGTCACACGTACCGGAATTCTTTATACGTTGAAATTTTTTTTTTTTGATATATTAATGCCTAGGTTTAATTTAGATGTATTCGATGTTTTATTAAAAAATTAAGGCTAAAAGTAATATAAAAATTTTATTTTAGCTCTCCTACAGAAGTGATTTATTAGAGAAGCTCTAAATTTGAGTCTCTAAAAGAATTTTTGAAAGTTGTTTTTGGTCAACGAGCACTTTTTTTACTATAGCTATAGCCAAACAACTACGCTTTTAAGCAGAAGTGTTTTTTGCCCCAAGTAGAGCTTTTGGAATCCCAAAAAGCCCTCCCAAACACACACTAAGCATTCAATATAGAGGGTGTTTGGTAGAGATTAAAATCAGATTAAAACTGAAAATATAGTCATTATTATTGACTTTTATTAGACAGGTGGGGCCCAATAACAGCCATATTCTCAATTTTAATTGGATTTTAAGCCGTACCAAACAGGCTCATAATATCTATTAGGATCTCCATCATCCAACCACAGACCTTTCCACCTCTGAAAGCATTCTGTGAAGCAAGATTCGCAAAAGGTTTAGAATTGTAGTGGAAAACACGAAAATGCTAATCATTGATCCCAGTTATGCAAACTCTCCACTGCTTGCGAACCTATTTATTTCGATAAATAAAGCGAAAAGAATTCTGGTTTACAGCTCATATGCATTCGTGCCTAAACCTACATAAATTCCATCATTTTCTTAGCAAAAAATCAGTGAACACTTCATCTAACCCATATTAATAGGTAAAATATAGTGACGGGTCTGACACAGCATAGTGAGCTACTCCAATATGGCAATATTCAAGCATGAGGGAAGAGAAGTTAAAACGGATAAAAAGTTCCTCAATAATTTTAGATATATCTCAGCCCAACACAATTAAGCCTTGTTAAAATGTAGTGAAGGGTCTCACATGTTCAGCATCATGGGCAACTCGTATATGGCAATATCCAAGCACGAGGAAAGAAAAGTTCAAACGGGTAAATATCAACAGCCTTATTATTTTATAATACAACTCTGACCAACACAATTAGCCTTGTGCTATATTTATCGGGAGGTGAACATTATTACATCTAGACGTAACTAAGAAACATATATCCAACATAAATGCAATAACTGTAAATTAACCCTGCAGAAATTTTAAAGTTCACATTGCAATGACACAACATTTAAGCAAGTTCAGATACTGGAAAACAAGAAAACTTGTCAGAACTAAAAATGCATAAATAACTTCACATGGTAAAGCTGTTGCTGAGTTCTAATAAATTGATCTACCTTAAATTCTCACTTTTTTGCTGGAGAATATCCTTCACTGCACTATGATTCAAAGGAGCAAGCAACATGTTGCATGTTGTTATCATCTTGGGTCACGTCATATCAATGAAGTGGTGTTACTCGGTTTACATCCGTCCGCATGGGCAACCGAAAGAAGTTTGCTCTTTGCCTCTGTAAGCAATTTGATAAGAAAGTCACATTTCTCATCCGAGTCCACACCAAGCTGTTGAAGATCAAGCATCAGTGGACTCAACTTCCTGTGCCGTTTATTTTTACCATTGCAATCAACATTGTCATACACCCCATTCAGAAATTTATACCCATGCTTTATGTCCTTCCGCCATCTTTCTATAACATAACAAGAGGGAACCTTGTTCACCTTTTTCTTGATAAGCACAGATGTTGCATGCCTACAAAGAATTCCCTTGAACTCAAAGATATGGCATAAGCACTGCACTTTACATTCAGCTTCATTAAAGAGCACCCCAAAAGTCACTTCTTTTGAAAACATTCCATCTTTATCTAATATACTTTCTGTCACCTCAAATACTGAAAAAAGCCCTTCTGTCCGTACAAAAGAGGCATTGCAGAAGATCAATCCCCTTAATTCATCCTGAAATAGCTTGAAAATTTGATTAGTATAAATTTTCTGAAACTGATATTCGATGGGATGATTTGTTACTGTTGGAATGCAAGCGCTAAAAGAGGCAAAATCTGCATTGTTCTCTTTAATGATTTTACTTTTCATTGCATTGTCATAAAGCTCAATAAATTGCTTCACCGTGGTCTTTGATTGAACATGGCTATCAAAAAAGGCAGTCATATCTTCTCTTCTGTGAGTTGCAGGTATTCCAGCCAAAAAAGTCTTCTTCACATACACCGGGGCCCAATGAAGACGATCATCATATAAAGACTTCAACCACTCGTTATCATGTAAATTGTATTCATTAATCAAGTTTCTCCAGTTGTCCTCAAACTCATCATGTGTAACGGAGTCATAAATGATATTCTTCAAAATCTTCTTGATTGTTTTGTACTGGGCAATCTCTTTTAATTTTGTCGGAAACTTTTTCATGATATGCCAAAGACTTAGACAGTGCCGAGAATTTGGAAAAACTTTTCTAACTGCATCCTGGACAGCTCTACACTGGTCTGTGATTACAGCATTTGGAGAATGGCCCAACATACACGTCAACCATGATTTGAGCAACCAGACAAAAGTATCTGTATCCTCGCTTGATATTAAACCACAACCAAACAACACAGAATCGCCATGATGGTTAACACCAACAAACATAACGAGTGGCATGTCATAGCTTTTTGTAAGATATGTGGTGTCAAAAAAAATCACATCACCAAAAGACTCATATGCTGCTCTACACCTTGCATCAGACCAGAAAACATTTCTTATACGAGATTCCTCATCCCTGTCAATCCTAAAGAAAAAGTTTGAATTTCTAGCCTGCATTTGATAACAATATATCATTAAAGCTTCCGCATCTTCCTTCCCAAGTCTCAACAGTCTTGCATTTGCAATATTACTTCTGCATTCCATTTCAACCACAGCTGAGTCATTTACTTCTAACTTTCTCTTGGGTTGAGAAGTGACCATCTTACTGCTTCTAAACTCTCGCGGATGCCCTGGATTAAGTTCATGATTGTGATCAAGACAGACACGAGTCACAACATATCGTCCATCATCATAAACAGCAATATTCATCCTGGCCTTACATTCAGTCTTACTAGGAGGCCTTGTCCGCGAGGAGTTCTTCCCAGCTGTCGAAGGGGGTGTCTTACCACTTCGAGCACATGCAAGCGAAAAATACTTTTGCTTCCCATCATCTCCATTCTTGGTGCTAACTTTCGCTGTATTGAAGCCAACAGATTGTGCATACCTATTATAAAAATTACGAACTTCTTCATAGGACCGAAAAGCCATACCAACCTCAGGAATTTTCACTTCTTCGTTAGGTGAGGTTTGTCCAAACCCTTGAATATTTATTTTTTCACCAGAGTCATTATCTTCATTATCCGGTTTTCCATTCTCATTCTTCAAAGCTGTATCCTTCTCAAGATTTCCTTCCATTTTCTGTAAAATTCAAAGCCACAAAGAGCATTAGAATAATAAAATGGAAAGTTTAAAGAAACAATAAATGCACTAACTTAAGGAGACTGACCATATTTGCAAATTAATTGTGATATAAACGAGTTTTGGAAGATTAAGAAGCAATGTGTAAATCATTTATACCACTAAAACTGATTGAACTGCAACAATTATATAAACTAAGAACACAAGTAGCCTTCCTTTCTCCGTGCTGAAAGGAATGCTTTAAAGATTGGCAAAAAAAAAAGCTTGTCCTTCAGCACTTTAATCACACGTAATAAAAGCAAGTTGACATTTGCTTCAACCTTCATATATATCTAAAAGAAAAGTTCATACAAAAATCTTATCAAAGTTTTTGGCTTTTGAATTTTGTTATAACAGCCAAAAATAATTCCAAATTCTGTATCTACCAGTGATCAGATTATTGACAAAATAATAAACCAAAACTAATGAAAATAACAGCACTCTAGACATTTTAGTCAAAGCAGATTGCTTAAATAAACAAATATATGACACCACGTTGAGCAATTAACTCGAGAATAATTTAAAAAAAAAATGACGATAAATTCAAAACCCACTAAAGAGTAACCCTCGATCTGGATAAAGGATTTTTAAATAAGTAAAATAGTACGAAATGGGAAATCAAATTATTAGAGTAATTGCCAAAAATATTAAAACAGATCTACACATGTCTAACATGATTATCTACAAGTTCTAGTGTGAGTGAGTGGGTGTGTGTGTGGGTGTGTGTGTGTGTGTAGAAGAGAAAAAGAAGCTTACTGAGTGCGGCAGCAGCAGAAAATGAGGGTCTGAACTTTGAGAGAATGAAGGGAAGATGCCCTGATTTTGATTTGGGTAATTGGTGATGGAAATGAGGAAAAGGGCATTAAAATGGGGTCAGACTTTACTAATCACTATAACCAAACAGAAGTGAGTACTACATGCCACTTCCTGGTCAACAAGATTTTCACCCCCAAAATATTATTCTTATCTTCATGTTGAGAAGAGAAGTATAAAACCTCCAATGTTTAGTTGCACAAAATTAGTGCAATGGTCTTCTAGCATTAGTGGAAGGTGATACTTGATTCCGAGATGGCAAAATATGGGATAGTCCACATGATATTGTCGAACATTTTTTCAGCGGCTGATCTTGCTATAACTTGATTTTGATAATATAAACACGAACTATCAAGTTTCGAAATTTGTAAGGTGCTTGTAAGCACTTTACTTGAGAAGTATCACTTACGAGCTTAGTCAAACATGCTATGTATCGTCATTTATCTCTAATTTAGAAGGCACCAACCAACTCACATTAGAAGAAGCCCATGCTTAAGAAGTCATAACTCGAGCTAAGACATTGTATAAGGTGCATAAGGCCACTTAGAAGAACTCATATTGATTACAAAACAAATGTTAAGAAGACGCTAAAAAGCAAAGTATAAACATACATTGAATACAGTCGTAACTTTAAAGTATAGCTTGCACTCCAATAAATAGTCAACTATTTCGAATTCTAGTAACGTGGTAGAAATTTATTTAAGTGTCACGTGGGATATTGTTGATCGTGAAATTTAAGATGCATGACAATTCATCACTCCAAACTGCACGATCAAGACATTTACTTTATATTTAATGCCACTAAGACACGATCTCCCTATTTTTCAAATTTCTTAATTTGAGTGTTAGAATACTAAATTAAGCATCGTTTATAATTGACCACTCTTCACCATTTCTATTGGCAAGCTATATGACATCTTTGAGCATCTATACATATTATTGTTGAATAATTCTATTCGTACATAATCATTTACCAAGTTTTTTATCGAATTGACAAGTGGATGCCCCCTATTCCCCACCCCCCCCCCCCAAATAGGAGGCCATTATCTGTCCATTCGGTAAATAATTTTGTACACACAGCGCAATTGATTATTGTTAAATGAATTTCACGATAAAAACATAATGATCAAACATGTTTCATACAAAAATGGTTGCCAAGTATATAGTTAATGGAACTAACAACGTACCAATGAAACTAACAATGAATTTGCCAAATAAATGATGGGATAATAATACTTGTGGGACCGAAAGATTTGACCACTCTTCACCATTTTCTATTGCCAAGCTCTATGACATCATTAAGCATCCATATGCATATTGTTGTCAAGTGAATTTCACGTAAATAACATAATGATCAAACATCTATCGTACATAAATGTTCGCCAAGTAGATAGTTATATTCTAGTTAAATTACTTCTTTAGTCGGTGTTCATCTATTTTTGAGAAAAATGCTATATAGTTAATGAAACTAACAATGTACCAATGCAATTAATAATGAAATTACCGAATTAATGATGGGAAAATAATACTTTCGGCCCGAAAGATTTGACCACTCCTCACCATTTTTTATTGCCAAGCTCTATGACATCATTAAGCATCCATATGCATATTAACTTAATGATCAAACATCTTTCGTACAGAAATGTTCATCAAGTATATGGTTATATTCTAGTTGAGTTACTTCTTTAGTCGGTGTTAACCTTTTAGTCGGCGTTTGTCTATTTTTGAGAAAAAAATGTCATATAGTTAACGAAACTAACGACGTACCAATGAAACTAAAAATGAAGTAACCAAATTAATGATGGAATAATAATACTTGTGGGCCCAAAAGATTTGACCACTCTTCACCATTTTCTATTGCCATTCTCTATGACGTCATTAAGCATCCATATGCATATTGTTGTCAAGTGAATTTCACGTAAATAACATAATGATCAAACATCTTTTCATACAGAAATGTTCGCCAAGTATATAGTTATATTCTAGTTGAGTTACTTCTTTAGTTGGTGTTAATCTTTTAGTTGGCGTTTGTCTGTTTTTGACAAAAATGTCATAATAGTTAATGAAACTAACGACGTACCAATGAAACTAATAATGAAGTTACCGAATTAATGATGGGATAATAATACTTGTGGGATCGCAAGATTTGACAACTCTTCACCATTTTCTATTGCCAAGCTCTATGACATCATTAATCATCCATATGCATATTGTCATCAAGTGAATTTCATGTTAATAACATAATGATCAAACATTTTTCGTACAGAAATGTTCGCCAAAATATATAGTTATATTCTAGTTAAGTTAATTCTTTAGTCGATGTTAATCTTTTTGACAAAATGTCATATAGTTAATGAAACTAATGACGTAACCAATGAAACTAATAATGAAGTTACGGAACTAATGATTGTATGAATAATTGTTGTGGGACCAAGAGATCAACACTTATTGATATTTCAAGTAAATAGAAAAACATCTCTCATATTTTATTCCATATGAACAAACACACTAATCAATATCCCTTGACAAAGCTTGAAATGTTTCACAAAATCAAACTTATGTTTATGACATTTCAAAATTGTATTCATAATAGTGAACCGATGATGGTTCTACTCTACCCTTCAAAAGCAATGTTATAAAAAATGGATCAGACCAACCGGTTCAGTTGGGAAAATTAGGAAGTATTTCAAATTCAATTCGATCAATGAACCATTGAACTAGCCGATTCAACGGTGAATCGAAAAATCTCACAATTTTATCAGTTAAATCAATCATGTTCTTTTTTTTTCTTTTTCTTTTTCAAAAAATTTCAATTATTTTAATGGGTTCGTATATTGCATTTGCGGGCCCAATTTAAATTTTCTCCCAAATGCTACTCCTTTTGATAGACACTCCTCCGAAGGACTTTAATCCTCTGATGTGGGATAAAAATTTATCCAATTGCCAATTTTAAATGTTTACAATTTTCTTCATTCTTTCCATTAACAAATTTTTTTTATTTTAAAAAAGCTATTATTCTAGCATTCGGTTCGACACCAGTTAAACATTTTGACCCTTGTCCTTTTTATCATTTCATGATTGATATCCAAAACATTGAAAAAAAAAATGAGTCACGTGAGGTTCACGTTTCGTTTTGACAACAATTTGGACTAATCAAGACCAACTGGTTACTATAGAGGTTAAGACTATATTTCAAATAAGTTGGGGACCTTGTTTGTAATTTTTCCAAAATGTATAGTCTTCCATCCCCAGCGGCAGCCACCCCCAAGAAAATCATCTCATTTCTGATTATAGTCTAACCAAACACGGTCTTAATCTCAAGGTCACCCAACAATGGCGGCGACCAAGCACAGAGCCTCGAGGCCCGGGCCGATCAGCCCGAATTCAAGCACAAGCACAAAGGTCTGGCTCTTCTCTTTATTACTCACTATTCAGTACGGAGCTCAACCTCTCATCTCCAAACGCTTCACCAGGTTATAATTTTTTGCTTCTATTGCTTCTGTACACCTGAATATTATTATATGTTATTGTAAAACCGTGATCAACTCAATTTACTGTGCCCGTCTCGTGAATGATTCGCTTAATTGTACTAATCCATAAATTGTTTCCACTGTTGCAAATGGGATGTCGTGATTCGAATTGCCAAGGATGAATCCAGCAATTTTTGGACCTCGATTTCATGTTAATTTAATTAGTATTCAGTAGCATATACATGGTTATCAAATTCATAGATATTAGTAATATTAAGAAAAAAATTGAATTAGAAAGAATGATTACAGTGATATGAAACATGGCTAAAAACAATCGGTTTGGCTGCTGAAATAGAAACCATGACATATAATTTCAGAGGAACTATTTATTTACTCCCTGTTTGAAACCCATTTTGAGAAAAAGAAAATTTTTGAAATAATGATTGATGTGAGAATGTGTAGTAGAAAAGTGATGAAAAGTTTTTGATTTGTGTGTAATATTATTTTATTTGGAGAATGTGTCGTTGAAATGAAGAATGAGAATATGAAATTAATGGATGTCAAACGGGGGCTAATAGAGAAAAAATAAGAAATTACTGTAACAACTAACAACTTCTAGCAATGTTTTAAGAAAAGGAAATTCTTTTCTTTTTTCGTTCCTTTTAGTTATTCAGTATGCAATGAATACCACACTATGTTAGTATGTTTTCTTCCATTTGAAATGGGAGCTCACAGTTGAAATACTGAAATGATTTATTCCGAGTTCGAAGGTTTTCACTCTACGCTTCCAAACAGGGAAGAGTATAACACAACAAGGATTTATATTTGTCTCAAGTTATGGCTATTGGTTTTAAGTGCCTCGTGACGGAATATGCTTATACTATGTATAAATGCAGCTCTCATTCTGAACTGTTAGTTGCATGGAAGAATTGTGACTTAGTAAAAGGAAATATTTTTGACATCTCGCCATGTCTTGAGCCTTATAGTATGTTAGTTTGACTGATAGATCACATTGGACACTTATGATACATACTGAACACTTGCACATTATTGACTTGAGAGGTTCTTCAGCCAGTCCAGGAAGTTTTCCAAAGAAGTGTATTTTTATTTATTTTTTAATCAAAATTGTTATTTACGTGGAAGATGTCAACTGCCAAAGTAAATTTCACATCACTAGTGGTACAGTATGTTAGTTTTCAAATTAAGCCCCTGTTTGATCCACATTATTTTTTTCATTTTCATTTTTTTACTCATTTTCAACCACACATTTTTTAATAAAATAATATTTTTCATCACATCAATAATTTTTCCTTTTTTTTCAACAACATATTTTTTATCACATCACTTCAAAAAAAATATATTCTCTCAATTTAATATGCACCAAACACACTCTTAGACAACAATTGTATTAACAACCACAAGCATGATTGTTTAGTTGTTACTTTTCCGGTGCATCCCCCCAAAATAGGATTGTGTATGTACAAAATAGTAGTTCTTGCTGTATTCTGGGACCCACCTGAACCTGAACGTAAAGGACACCTTACTAGGTTATTGGAATCTGGCTTTACAGCTGCCTATGGTACTCATTATGTTTGGTCTTAGGTATTCATGGCCCAACTTCGTCTTCACATTTTCATAAGTCACGTCATCCACTGCCATCCCCCTGTTGCATTGATCATCCATATCTGGCAAGAGAAGATTTCTTTCATGCCAGTAGAAAATTGTTTAGTATTTTGTGCTCTGCAAACTACTGGTTAGAGTTAATGCCACAACTTCATATATTATTCTTCCTGCAGGAGAGAAGTGATCGTGACTTCATCTGTTTTGGCATGTGAGGTGGTAAAGGTAACTATTTTTCTTCAAATTCTTTTCCACCTTTTGAATTTGTAAATCATATGAATGTTACTAATTTAGATATTCTATATGCATAATAGGTTGTTTGTGCTTTTATTCTTATGGCAAAAGATGGTACTTTGAAAAGGCTATACAAGGAGTGGACTTTGATTGACTCCCTGGCTGCATCCGGACTCCCAGCTGCCATATATGCCCTGCAAAATAGCTTGTTGCAAATATCTTACAAAAATCTTGATTCACTCACATTTTCAATGTTGAACCAGACCAAACTTTTTTTCACAGCTTTGTTCACCTATATAATATTAGGGTATGTTCTCACTTGAATCCATTCAAAGTAGGGTTCGAGAAACCTTTTTTGATTATTCAAAATTACTGAGAATGGACATGTCTATAGAAGAGATAGTTTTTTTTTTTTTCAACTCTCTCAAAATAGAATCTATTCCTAACATATAGGCATTTTTTTCTTTTCTCGGTGTGATTTATAGGCAGAGGCAATCAATTCAACAAATTGGTGCTCTTTTCTTGTTGATAATTGCTGCCATCCTTCTAAGCATCGGTGAAGGCTCCAGCAAAGCATCTAGTACTGAAAATCCTGATGAGATTTTATTCTATGGAATTGTTCCAGTGTTAGTAGCTTCAGTACTTTCTGGTCTGGCTTCTGCTTTGTGTCAGTGGGCTACTCAAGTAAGCAATTTTTTCATGTCTGGTTTATTTGAAACTTGGGTTCTCTAATTATTCCTTCTTCTTTTACGTTTACATTTTTTCCTATAAATAACTAGGTCAAGAAACATGCATCATACTTGATGACTGTTGAGATGTCAGTAATTGGAAGCCTGTGCATGCTGGCTAGTGCTTACAAGTCGCCAGATGGAACAGCTATTAGACAGCTTGGGTTCTTTTACGGCTGGACTTCCCTGACATTGGTAATAATCCCCTGTTTGTTTCTCATTATAGGAGAAAGAATGAAGTTTTGAATAGTATTTTTTGGGAAATATATAGTTAAAATTTAAAGAAACATTATTGGTTTGTGTGTAGAATATTTTATTGGGTGAATGTGTGATGGAAAAATGATACTGTAACAAACAATTAAATTTTTAAAGGATGAAAACGCTGCTGAGCTTTCAAGTTCTCTTGACTCTTAATTTTCTCACTTTCTTTTATTTCATTTTGAGCTGAAAATCAATATCAGGTTTTCTGTCCATGACAACCAATCTAGCGAAATCAAAGGCGCATTATTGCAATACGTTACAATCATTGTATTTTTTTTATATGCAGAAAGTTTTATGTGAAAGTAATATGAACTCCGGACTATTCATCTGCAAAGGATCGTGTATGTGTGAGTAACTGACCATATGCTATTGAAAATAAATTCTTAATTTTGGATGTTACTTGTTTGTTTCAGATCCCTGTTACGATTAATGCTGTTGGTGGGATTCTTGTTGGTCTCGTGACATCTTATGCTGGTGGTGTCCGAAAGGTAAGTCTTAACATCACATAGATGTATAGGATTTTTTGGCAAATATATAACCCAGTTTAAAAGATCAAATGACCAACGGGCTTTAACTTGCTGTATGCATGTCAGGTATCAATTGCTAAAAAGTTAAATTCATGAATAAATTTTATAAGGAGCTCCATTTGTAACAAACACTTAGGAAGGGTGTGGAGATTTATGGCTAGAGAACCATTACAACTTGCTCTACATAAAATACTCAACTCTGAAGTGAATTAGCTACCTGGGGCATGTTTGGAGTTACAGCGGGGTGGACAGCATTGGAAAGTGTTCAAAGAAAAAAAGCTGAAATCTTTTCGATTCTACTATTTAGTACAGCCTAATACTAATTTTGACGCGCGCACTCACGGATTAGGCTTTGTTAGTGTTTGAACTAGAGTTATTATATTTGTGCCTTTCGAACTTACCATATATGCGCGTTTAGAAAATAACAGAGAAATGAAACAAAGCATTGTATGAACTATGATGCGGTCACGTCAGTGTGTTACCATGATTTTTGCACTCTATATTGATTTTCTCTTATATGCTTTCCTTCTATATTTATGCAGGGATTTGTCATTGTGTCTGCACTACTTGTCACTGCTTTGCTACAGTTCGTCTTTGACGGGAAACCACCTTCTCCATACTGTCTCGCGGCATTTCCGCTCGTGATCACTAGCATTTCAATATACCAAAAATATCCATATCGGCTTAAAAAGAAAGACTAGTGAATCAAGAAACATATACAGAATTAGGAGAGGCACTAAGTTGGCCTATTTTTTTGTGCATCCAAACATGCCAGTGATTACTAACATCATTCATTTTACATTTTATGAATATCAGTAGGTTGAGGAGAGATTTTGTAAATTTTACAGAAGTTACTTGCATTGTTTGCTTTTGTTTATTTGGATACCAAGTTCGAGGGTACGAGAAAAGCACAGAGTGAAAAACACATGAAAATAAACGTTTTTGTGCTGGGAAGCATCCATTGGAACTGCAAAGTGTAGTTTCAGAATTTCAGTTTATGTACATTGATGACATACCTACACAACGCAGAATCATTGCAGGAACAAAATAGAGAAACAAAAAGATCAATCGGATGTTTGTAATGATGCTCAAAGGCCGTCTACCGTGGTTCTGTTTAGACTGCTGCAAGTTATGTACAGATGGCGTCAACTTGTTCCGATTGTTCCGCAAATCATCTAAAGAAGATGGTACGGGAAATAGAAATATCAGATCTTGCTAATCCCAGATACATCACCAGTTGGCCTCATTTTTAGTGTCAGAAGTATTAATATTATCGTTCCCACACTTGATCTGCGAAGAAAAGATTAGTTGGCGAGTGCTGAGTGAAAGAAATAACATTTAGCATCCTGATCCCAAGAAAAGTTTAATACGTAACAAACGAAGATAACAAACTAAACATTGTTGTCAATAAATTTGAAATCAGCTATAAAATCTTTTTTCATGTCCCGTCTAAGGAAACTTGATCTTTAACAAATACAAGCCATATAATTTCGGTTCACCGCTCCTAACCCTTTTCTGAAATCACTTTACTCTTATGAGCAAAAGCCTCTTTTAGTCTCTGCTAAACATTTTCTAACCATCTTGTCTAGAATTTGAGAAGGTGATATGACGCGATCATATGAAATACATATCGCACAAAGAAAAACAAGATTAAAATGAAAACAAGCAAGAAAATGAATTTACAAAAGAACGGAATACTTTATTAACCAATGGAGAGAGTACCATTTATGCAATATTCTGTTTACAAAATTGAATGAAGAGTTTACTATTTATAGGGTAACCGTCCAAAACCCTAAAACATGGTGACTAGGTCACAAAAATTGCGTAAAATTGAAAAATAAGGAAAAAGATTCGCGTCGCTCAAGTGATAGTCGGGCGAGAGCCTGTCGCTCGAGCAACAGCTCAGCGACAAGCTAACGACGGATTCATTGTTCCAATTTTCCTCCTTTCGCTCGAGCGGGAGTCGAGCGAACGTCGTCAATCTGTCTTTTTTCCTTCTTAGACCATATTTTGACATCTTCAACCCCAATACTCTAAAACACGAAACCTTAGACCAAATTTGGACCGGGTTTGGGGTCTCAAAACCCAACAATATCCACCTTGACACAAATTCCGGTGCAATGAACGAAGCTCCAAATTTCTCCACTTGGAAAAATAAGTCCGACTGCAGCGAAACACACTAAACTCTTCAAACTGAACCAAACTTCTCCAACACTCAAAAGTACTCTTCCTCTTCCACCATATCCAAACACGAATACAAATGAACCCAACCTCCGGATTCCCAAAATTCACAATGAATTCAAATTTTGGCCAAAACAGGGTCGAAACACACCCTATAGCAGAATCTCCACTAAATGCTTTAACTGAAGGCCACTGGCTAGACTCGTCACATTCAACAACTCCAAAAGTATGCACATCCAGATCAACATCCCTGTATCTATTTCCAATGGGTCTCTCCCTGGCTATTGAATACAATGAAATCGCAAACTGTGGTGGCAAAGCGAAATTACCCATATCTCCCAAACTCGACAGAGTAGTATTCTTCAAAATGAACCCAGAGCCACTTCCCAACGGTACTTTACCAAACTGTATTTCCACCACGGTACCAAACATATGCTGATGTTTCTTCACTGATTCTGCCCAACCTAGCAAGATGTATAACTGGGACTTTCTCCGCCCCTCCAATACAACACGGACACCCTTCCGAACCTTCAGGACTTCACCTGCACCATAGAACGTGGACCCTCTTGAATCCATGGTACTCAACGAGATAATGTTTTTCTTCAAGTTTAGAACATGTCTTGGCCAAGTGTTCTGATTGTTCCATCCACCAACTTCAATCTGACTCTCCCAATACCAACTACTCGACAAGATTCGATGTTTCTCATGACAACAGCACATTGCGTCACTGTTTCATATGATTCAAAAAAATCCCGATTAGGACTCGTATGAACACAGAAGTTGTATTCAAAATTCACTCATCGTCAGACTTGGATTCTACGTCAGAAATCGTCAAAAGATCTCTCTCACTTACATAGTTCTCTGCGATGTCAGCTTCACCTAAAGTATTTGATTGCCTTCCATGATTTACAGCCTGCAACTTCTCGCAATCCCTCTTGATGTGTCATTTCTTTTTGCAGTAAAAGCAGACCCTATTGCTAAAATCCACTCTCGACTTGCCCCTTCGCCGATCACCACAAACCACAAGAGCTTCATCTCTGGAACCAACTCCAACCAGATGCTTCGACTTCTCCTTTGAGAACAAAGCATCATATGCTTCTTCAATGGCGAGTGTGTCACAACTGTATAGAATCGTGTCCCTAAACGACGAAAACGAACTAGGCAGCGAGCACAATAGAATTAAGGTCAAGTCCTCTTCATCATATTTTACCTCTAGCATCTCCAGATTAGCGACAATCTCTTTAAACACGGTCAGATGATCTTCTAGTGATGGGCTTTCTGCCATGCGATGAGAATAAAGTTTCTGCTTCAAATGCAATTTGCTAGTCAGACTTTTGGTCATGCACAATTGCTCCAGTTTCAACCACAATGCAGCTGATGTCTTCTCCTTCAAAACGTCCTAAAGAATGTTGTTAAATAGATGAAGATGAATATGCGAAAGTGTCTTGCGCTCCTTCCGTTGTTTCTCCTCTGTTGTCCAAGTTGTGAACATCTTGTCAAATCCCAACAAAGTATCATTCAAATCCATATGCGCCAATATAGCTCTCATCTTCACTTGCTACAACGAAAAAATCTTGTACCGCGATCCATTAGCGGAATGTCATACTTCATGGAAACCATCGATTAAAAAAATCTCGAACGAATCAAATCCTTGCTTTGCGGAACTACTAAACCTTAGCTTTGATATCACTTGTTAGGAATTTGAGGAGGTAATATGGTACGATATGAAGTATAAATCGCACAAAAAAAAATAAGATTAAAAAGAAAACAAGAAGATGAATTCGCAGAGGAACAAAATACTTTATTAACAATCAATGGAGAGGGAATACAATTTATGCAATATTCTGCTTACAAAACTGAATGAAGAGTCCACTATTTATAGGGAAACCATCCAAAACCCTAAAACATGGTAACTAGATCAAAAAATCGCGTAAACCGAAAAATAAGAAAAAAGATTCGCAACTCGTCACTAGAGCGATAATCAGGAGAGAGTCTGTCGCTCGAATGACGGCTCAATGACAGGCTAGTGACGGATTCGTTGTTCCAATTTTACTCCTCTCGCTCGAGCGGGAGTCGGGCGACCGTCGAGCGCCGTCAATCCATCATTTTTCCTTCTTGGACCCTATTTTAACATCTTCAACCCCAATACTCTAAAATGCGAAGCCCTAGGCCGAATTTTGGACACACCCAACACACCTAGTCCATTCTGGCTCTCTCACACACATGCATGGAGGGAGATCGTGTTTTGCCGTAAAACATGGTCAAATATGAAGCTAGAAATATTCAGTTTGAAGCCAAATTGCATTATACAACTTCTCTTCATATAAGAAGCTGTGCCTGAAGTATCCATCTTAGTAACTCAGTTCATTCATCACACACTTCTTCAAAATCAAACTGGAAAAGTAGAGTTCTAAAAGGAGGTTATATAATATACTACTTCCATTCCATAAAGATAGGCTTGGTTCTTCCTCAAAATCAAACCGGAAAAGTATATACTACTTCCGTTCCATAAAGATAGACTTGTTTCCTTTTTTGTCTATCCCAAGTTACACTTTTCTTATTGAAAGTATAGATATTTTTAGTTTTCTAATATGTCCCTATTTAATGTATCTTGTTGTTGACAAATATAAACAAATTATATTTAAATTATTGTTTAAAATAGGGGTATATTAGGAAACATATAAGAAAAAATTATATTTCTAACTATATTAATTACATTTTCTTAATCTGTGTGAAAATATAAACAAGACAATCTTTATGGATGGAGGTAGTAAAATATGCACTTACAAGGCTGAGAAAAGGAGAACTACTCTTCTTGGGTTGAATGAAGCAGAACGTTTGTACTTCCTTGACCCGTTAGTAGGTGTATCATATACCCTCACAGGTCTATGGTTCATCAAGGGTTGCACAAATTTTCCTCTAATCCATAAGATAAATTCAGTCAGCAATTCCCTCTGCAAATTAGTTCACCGTCAGGTGAAATTTGCAAAACAATGGCAGAATAATGAAAAGGAAAAAACTGTATTGCCAGAAAAAAATGACAGCGACAGAAATTACTGCTAAAGAATCATCGTGTTTCAAATTCACAGCAGATTCGTTGATGGATTTAGATTTCTCTGATTCTGGCCTTCCTTTCTCGATATCAACATTCAAAACACATGGAGCAGAGCTGTTAGCCTTATCCATCTTTAGATTGTTGTGATTTAGTAAATTTGATCCACCATTTAAAGAAATCTCAGTTTTCATCATATTAGAAACTTCAGCACAGTTCACAAATTCTAGTTGTGGTTCACACTGTGGGTTGACGGTGGCTTCTTTATGCAACATCACGGAGCTATGGACATGTTGGCACTGCAGAAAGAAGAAATCACCGTATTATCACAATTTGCTCTTAGCAAAAATCGAACAGTAGAAGAGGAGAAATATTTAGAGTTAACAAATCTCATGATGATCACATTAATCAAATATCAATCATAGACCACAAGAAAATAGTGATTTAACACATTAGTCAAATGACAAGTGTCAAAAAGCTTGCATCAAATGAAATTCTGTAAAGTGTTGCCAAATCCTCATCACTCACAACTCAAAATAAACGACGTAAAGAATCCCACAGTGCTTATATGATTGATTCTTACATCACGTAAGGTATTCAATCGTGTAACAGACACCTCGCCTAAACATGTGCAGACCATCTAATGCAATAAGGAAAGGTCCATTATATAGCTAACAGTAAGGCTCATCCAAGGAGAGGTAGTAGTACCCTTTGAGGATTATAAGGGTTTGTTTGGCGTAACTTATCTGAAAATCATTTCTGCTCAAACTCATTTTCAATACAATTTTGCACATGAACCCATGACTTTTTTACTACTTTTTAACTAAACTTTCTCAAAAAATATCATTTTTCACTTCAAATAATATCTCCCAAATTGTTATATCGCATTCGCAGACAGACTTATCAAGCACAAAATATACAGTAAGGCCAAAATTAGAAATTTGGATTCATATTAGTGTGACAATGATATATAAACCCCACACATTCAAAGAATGGTAACATGTAGCTTTACCACCAAAAAATATTCTCGGTAGGTTTTGAAATAAGTAACTTTTTTTTACTTATGAGTAAGAAAAATAACATTTTCCAATATCTTTAGAAACAAAAATTATTTAGAAGTAAATTTTGAAAAACGTGTTCTAGCTCCCGTTTACAAAAAACCTTTGTAACGAAAAACTCTTTCTTGTATACAAATACTTTGTTTAAGAAGTTTTAATGTAATCTTGGGCAGGGTATAATAGAGAAAAATATAAAAGAATTAGAAATTCCCCAAAATTAAACAGATTCTACAACAAATTTTCTACGAACAAGCGGCTTTGAAGCTGTTCCAGGCAATCGTTTTCTGAAATTCAATAAATTGAATCACTAAAATAGACTTAAAAAAACAGTAAATTTACGATTAAAAATGAAGAAGAGTAGCTCAAAAGTAGAAAACGACGTAAATGAATTGTACCCACCAAAAACTAATCCTACTTCTTCGCTTGAATTAACCGCCATTGTAGTCGCATTCAAAGCTCAATTACGCCAATTCCCTCCGTGCATTTTTAACCCCCCCCCCCCCCCCCCCCCCTCTCTCTGAAATAAGAAGATTACGTGTTAAATTCACATTTTGACACTAAACTTTATATTTAGTATTGATCACACAATCTTATATTTGCATAACTGTAACCATCCAATTTCATTTCATGTAACGTTTTACCGACCACCTAATTTCATATAACATTTGATAGCGTCCACCTAATTTCATATAATATTTCAACATCACCATCCAAATTATTTTCACCATTTTCACTAATTTTAAAAAGGGTAAAACGACAACTTCTTATTATGAGTGTGTTTGGTGTAGATTAAAATCAGATTTTAAGTGAATTGTGACATAAGTTTTTTAAATGTGTGGTTGAAAAGATATGGAATCCATAAAAAATGTAATTGATATTGATTGTTTGACTTTAACTTAGATTAAAATATAGCCCAAATATGATCTATATATATAAATAAATTTAAAAAAAATAAAAGTTTTTTTAAAAATTTTAAAATAAGGTTTTAATTTAATTTAATTTTTTAAGGAACATTTTTTAAAAATAACTTTTTATTTTATTTTATTTTTCTAAACTTTTTTTTTTTTTTTTTTTTTTTAAAACAAGAGCATGTTTGCTTCTCATTTTATTTTAAGAATGTCTTTTGGAATAGTAAATTGATGAAAAATGTGTGATTAAAAAATAAGGGAAAGTTTAGGATTTGCATATAGTTTTTTTATTGAATAATGTGTGGTAAAAAAGAATATAAAGAAATACGTATTTTTGAAATAATGTGGATCAAACAATGGCTAAGTTTTTATTTTTATTTTATTTTTCTAAGTAACTTTTTTTAAAAATAAGGTTTTTATTTTGATTTTTAAAAAACTTATTTTATATATATAATGTAAAGCGTTACTTTTAAAACTAATGAAAATGGTGAAAAAAAAGTTAGTTGATCATGGTGAAATGTTATATGAAATTAGATAACCATAATGAAATATTATATGAAATTGGATGGCATGGTGAAATAAAATCAAATTGAGTGGGCATGGTGACGCTAAGTATAAAGTTAGATGACCATGGTGAAACAAACTCAAATTGGGTAATAATGATGACACCAAGTATAAAGTTGGGTGATCATTGGTAGATTTAACCCAGATTACACACAATGGGAATGAGAATTCGATAGCTGATTTTCTATATATTTTTTTCTTTTTCCCTCGGATGGTTTTTAGACCCGACTTAATCAACTAAGGTTTGTACTACATGCAAATGACAATTTACATAATTATTTATCAACAAATGATGTGAAAAGATTTAATTGAATCAAAATCTCATCGATCAAAAAACTTTCGTACTTACATTTTGACACATCATTATTATATAAAAAATTATGTAAATAGTCATGTACAATAAGTATTTTCCATCGACTAATTAAGCACATAATGATTAATAATCAGATATTAAAGTCACGTGACATCTACATGGTATCCGAAGCAAAATCCTAAGTGCGCAAGAGGTGATTTGATGGAAAAGTTGATTGCATTTTAAACAGTCTAATAATAGAGTGTCACGTGACATTATGTTAACTATTATATCAATTACTCTGGTACTGTAGCATGGTTTAAGATGGATTAACCCACTCATCGACAAATTTTTTTTTTTTTTGGAAAATATTTTTTGTACTCAACTATTTACATATTTTTTTTACATAATAATGAGGCGTCAAAATGTAAGTAATGAAATTATTTGATTAATGAAATTTTGATAAAATTAAATTTCGTCACATCATTTGTTGGTAAACAATTATATAAATTGTTATATATATATAACACAACCATTTTATTTATATCACACTTGTGGAATGATTATAATTTAATTCTTAATACATTTGAACTTGAACAAGCTATTGAGTAAAAGAAAAGTAATTCTTATCTAAAGATATTTCGTGACATTCATAAGCGTGAACATTTGAAACGAACAAATGAATAGCATGTGATAGCATCTCCAGTCGCGTTGTAAAATAGATCTAAATTGTGATTTAGATATCCAAAGTAGTCGAAAACATCTCCAATGGAGAAATGCAAATTACATTTTTCAACGTACACGAGATGTAAAAAGCGAATTTAGATATTTTCATTAGATCAAAATTTGAATTTAGATCAATCGGGATGCAATTGAGAATGTATAAGTGATTTTGAAAATATCAATTTACATTCAATTTTACGTCATCACAGAAGAAGCTCTGAATAGCTACGTACATGAGATGTAAAAAGCGAATTTAGATATTTTCATTAGATCAAAATTTGAATTTAGATCAAACGGGATGCAATTGAGAATGTATTAGTGATTTTGAAAATATCAATTTACATTTAATTTTATACCATTACGAAGATGCTCTGAATAGCCAGAATTTAGATTTTGAACCTCATTATATGTAGAGTTTGGTAATTTAGCAACTAGAGTAAATTTAGGTGTTTATGTACGGCTCCGTTTGATATGTAGGATTTTTCATGTCATTTTTCAACTTTTGTAATGTTTGATAGGTAAAATTTTCCTGAGAAAATATTTTCCAACTTTCCAAATTTTCCACATTTTTTAAGAAAATAAATTATTGATGTTTTGGTGGGTAAATATTTTTTGGGTTTTTTTTTTTTTTTTTTGGTATTGGAAGAAATTATAGATATAATGGTAAAAAATATTTTCATTTTTATTGATAATTTATATGCAAAACAAAGCCAAACGATTCGTATTCGGTATGATTATTTTTTTCTCAAATTTTTTATTTTTTATTTTTGGCAATTGAAATAAATTATAGACCCAATAATAGAAAACATTATCACTTTAATAGACAATTTCCATAAAAACGAAGTCAAACGGACTCCAAACTTTCAACATTTTTCTATGAAGAATTATACAAATCAAACACAATTAATTATAATTCCCAATAAAATAATTTCTAAAAAAATCTTTCCTTGTAAAATATATTTTTTCCATCTATTTTTCACCCCTTACAATCAAACAGACCCTACATGTAAAAAAAATATATATATATATATATATGTGTGTGTGTGTGTGAAAAATCCAGGGACATTTGAATTTTTGGTAGAAGGGCACTTTTTGAGAAATATGTGACGAAAAGTCGTCGATGGATACCAGATTTGTATGTATTCAAATTGGCTTATTAGCACAAAACGTCCCTACGTTTGACAGTTAGTGTGCAAAACATCCTAATGTTTCATTTTTTTGCATTTTCGCCCATATTTCAACGTTTCAGTGTGGAAAACGTTCTTTTCACTATTTTTCAGTATAAAATGATCAATTTACCCTCAAATTTAAATAAAACAAAGAAAATGAAATCAAAAATAAAAAAATAAATTGTAATTATACTCTCAAACTTTTTAAAAAGTGCAAGTGGGTCCAAAAGTCTTATTAAAAGGTTTAAGCACAAAACGTCCCTACGTTTGACACTTAATGCGGAAAACGTCCCTACGTTTCAAATATGTTTGTATTTGCTCAATAGCACAAAATGTCCCTACGTTTGACACTTATTGCGTAAAACGTCCTTACGTTTCATTTCTTTTTACATTTTCGTCCTTATTTCAACGTTTCATTGCAAAAAAACGTCATTTTCACTATTTTTCAATGTAAAATGACCAATATACCCTCATATTTAAATAAAACAAAAAAAGGAAATTAAAAATAAATTACAATTATGCTCCCAAACATTTTAAAAAGTGCAAATGAGTTCAAAAAATCTTATTAAAACATTCAAACCATCAGTCTTTTCCTCATCTCTCAACTTTATCCTCTATCCACCATCTAAACCACCAGACCCCACCATTCAAACCGTTAATATTGGCTACAACTATCAACTCCAGGATTGTAGAGGGAGGTGAGATGGTTTGAATGGTGGTGCGATCTGGTGGTTTAGGTGGTGGAGAGAGGATAAAGCTATGAGAGGATGAGAAGACTGATGATTTGAATGTTTTAATAAGATTTTTGAACTTATTTGCACTTTTTAAAAAGTTTGGGAGCAGAATTGTAATTGTAATTTATTTTTATTTTTATTTTTATTTTTTGTTTTATTTAAATATGAGGGTATATTGATCATTTTACATTGAAAAATAGTGAAAATGACGTTTTTCCGCAATGAAACGTTGAAATAAGGACGAAAATGTAAAAAGAAATTAAACGTAAGGAAGTTTTACGCAATAAGTGTCAAACGTAGGGATATTTTGTGCTATTGAGCAAATACAAACATGTTTGAAACGTATGGACGTTTTCCGCATTAAGTGTCAAACGTAGAGACGTTTTGTGCTTAAGCCTTTTAATAAAACTTTTGGACCCACTTTCACTTTTTAAAAAATTTGGGAGTATAATTACAATTTATTTTTTTATTTTTCATTTCATTTTCTTTGTTTTATTTAAATTTGAGGGTAAATTGGTCATTTTACACTGAAAAATAGTGAAAATGACGTTTTCCACACTGAAACGTTGAAATAGGGGCGAAAATGCAAAAAAATGAAACGTTAGGATGTTTTGCACACTAACTGTCAAACGTAGGGACGTTTTGTGCTAATAAGCCTATTCAAATTTGAAGAATAAAGCAAGTCAACCAAATGACAGTCACGGGCTGTTAACCAAAACAGTCCTCCTTTTCAGTGCAAAATATCAATAACACGTTACCTTAGGTCTAAATGTTTGTTTGATAGAGATTAAAATCGGATTAAAATTAAAAAATTAGTCGTTATTGTTGACTTTTATTAGGCGAGTGAAACCCAATAACGGCCATATTTTCAATTTTAATCCTTACCCAAAAGTTAAATTATTTTTGTAAATAAATAATGATGAAACATTATCTAAACTATTTTTTTTTTTGTCCAGATTAAAATTCGATTTTAATCAAAGTTAAAGTCAAACAATTAATATTAATCACTTCTTTCACGGGTCCTAAAATTTTCAACCAAATATTTCAAAAACTTCTATTACAATCTACTAAAAAATCTAATTTTAATCTACACCAAACACCCTCTAAGAATCCGTTTGTCATGACTTTTAATTTAAAAAAAAAAAATTTTTGCTTCATATAAAAGAGTTTTTTTGATAAATTTATTTACCTTAATTTTTATTTGAAACCCAAATTTTAAAAGTTATTTATTTCAAAAGTATTTTTAAAAGAAGTCACGTTAAACCAACTTTCTCTAACTAGAAGAAACGCTTTCATAAAATCAGTCAAACAGTCAAAAAGTAATTTTTGAATCTTAAAAACTCATTTTGACTTTTAAAAACCATACTGAAAACGAACAATAACTTGTTAACTACCTTTACTTTGTGATGGTAATCTTAGGATAATTCAATCTTTTTTATTATTAATTTTTTTTTTTTTTTTATCAAAGGTCAATAACATTTATTCATTGTCACATTTATATTATTAACAATTTTTAACATTTCATTAATTTTATATATATATATCTTATTTAAAATACAAGGGACAATACCCCATCATACGAAAATTTAGACAAAAACTGTCATTAAATATTACTTGTGTTAATTTGGGAATGAGAATTCGATGAAAAAAATCATAAAGACAAATATGATAATTAGTAAAAGTTATGAAATTTCATGCTATTAAAATATGGTACAATTATTTAAAAAAATGTGATGTAAATATACTTGGTCGATTGGCTAATGTACAATATTGTGCTAAGCCACATTACAAAAAATTAAATGTATGAGATACGATCAAATAATACAATGAACAAATTTTATATTGTTTCATCAATAGTATGCAATACTACCCAACACATGCATCGTATTGAACAAGACAGTATGATGAAAAACTAAATAAAAAAGATCAATGTTACCAAACATGTCATAAAGGTGTCGGTGTATTTTGATTGTAGGAGGGAATGTCATCTTGTAAGCCACGGTATCCACATAAATTACTATGTAAGAAAATTAAAAAGAAAAAACGAATGAAGAATCAGTCTATTAAGGTCTGAGCATCAAAAATTTGTATTCCTCACAGAAAATAGAATCCTCAATTTGATGAACTTCATCAAACAATGAGACAAAAAAAAAAACACGGCTATACATGTTTAGTAACAAGTTCCTAATTCGGTAACTAAACATTTGCAGTTGAAGGTGAGCTGGTTCTTCCTATTCTACGCTTTGAGCAGCCACTAACAATTTAGAATCTCAAGTTACTGTTGTTGCCATCCATACTGCTGGTTCGGGTTCCGGTTACTGCCCACAGGATTCGGGCCTCGGCCACCAGCTCCATATTGACCACTCGGGGGATAATTTGGAGCTCCATATCCACCAGAAGCTCCTCGAGGACCGTTTGAAGCACCCGGATATGGTGCTCCTTGACCCTGAGGTGGATACTGTCCACTATTATAACCCCCAGTTTGACCCCCGCGATCTTGATAATACCCACCCGGGTTCCCACTTGGAGGGTATCTAGCAGGCCCTCCAGGTGGACCATGAGGCTTTCCATACTGATGATGACTAGGACCCGTAGGCAGTGAAGGCTGCAAGTTGTTCATTGGATGATTAGGTCCCGTCCAATGTTGAGGATGAGGTTGCCCAGATTGTTGGATAGGAGGCAAGCGAGAATGCTGCTGTGGATGCTGCAACTTCTGTCTTTTTGCCATTTCTTCATTTTGCCGCTGTTGCTGTCTTTTCTTCTTTGTTTGAAACTCGTGCGAGGATTCATACTTAGGCAAACTGTGTATTTGAGGAACAGTTGGTCACGTGACTGAAGAAATAATATCTAGCAAATTTTCGTGCAAATACAACAACAGCTGTATTTCTAGAGAAGCCTTGGGAGTTTTCACTAAAAACAATATGCATGTGAAGACAAAAGAAATAACCAAACTCCAAAGGCTAACCAAACGGACGATTAATACGAAAATGCTATCTACCCTTGACTATCGGAATTAAAGAAATAATTTGGGATATTATTATTACACGTACCTTTTCGGATCGCAAGGCAAGGGATCAGTCCAGAAATATTCAGCATCTAGAGCATCCTTCGCAGATATTCTCTTCACAAAAAATCGAAAGCAGTTAAATTACAGACAAAAGGTTTTTCAAAGAACATTTGCTCTTTCACTTTTCTCGGAGTAATTGAATGGAATGATAGGAAAATGGAAGCTACACAAAATGATAAATCTTTGAGGTTCATTGGAAGCAGAGAGAAAATTAATGAACGAGAATATAAATAACCGGTGGATAAATGTAAACATTTGTAGAAAATAGAACAAGCAACCAATGCTTCAAAATCCTTCAGAGGTTCTCTATGTAGTTAAATAATTTATAAGTGATAGCCAACTTGATTCTTCAATCTTTTGAATTCCTTTAGTTGAAAATAATCCAAAATGAATACGCTAATACTAAGTTCATATCAAATTACAGGGGTTTTTGAATAAAAACTAACTGAACACGCTCAAGCTTATGTAGCAACTATTTTCATGTATGCTCTGCTAATGACAAACTTGCTCTATATGTAGCCATATTGTATGTTCAGGCCATGGGCTACTATTAAGTCTCTCCCTTTACAACCACATTCAACAAAAATGTCTCTTTTCTTCCTCTACCCTTAGCTTTACTGATTATCACAGCACTCTTACTTGATAGGACAATCAATAATATTTCACAAACATATTAAATATCTTAACAACTTATAGAGACAATTACAAAGACATTCATGAGTTCCAGACAATCATGAGGTAACTGATTAGTACAATGACTCCCACCCTCGTTTCAAATTATATAGATGTCCCTTGATGTGTGCCTCGCACAACAGTCTATTTTTAAGGCCTTTCCCAGAAAAGAAAATTGTTTAAAACCTGAAGTGCCTGACAATAAAAGATAAAAAATCAAGTGCTTCCTTCAGCATAGCAACCACCACATGCCTACCACTATGCAAATAAAAAAAATAAAGCATGTACAATGTCCATATCTATACCAAGCATAATCCCATTATGTCTCTAAATGTCATTCAAGTGGCTATTCCATAACTGATGCAAATCATTCAGTTAAAATGGTAATTAGAACAGTCAATTTAATAGCAGCAGTAGCAAGAAATGTGTGCCCAACTGGAGAGATCAGATTTCAGGACATGAGAATTCATATCAGATAAGAGAGATACCTGAGATGGATCGAGGGCCAGCATTTTCTCTAATAATTCCAGAGCATTGCGGTCAAAACTGCATAGCAAATAAATAATCAGCACATCAACATCATGAATTACAGAAATTGCATTACCATACACTAAGGGATTGTTTGACAAAGGTTTCTACAAAAGTTTTAGTGGATTTTGATAAAAGTTAATGAAATGTGTAATGAAAAAGTTGAGAAAAGTTGTAGGTCCATAAAATGTGAAGTTAAAATGAAGCTTGACCAGTTGAAAAGTTGGATAAAATTTTAACGAAGTTTTATCAAATGAGAAATAGAATTCCATAACTTCAGTTCCAGATGCTTAACTGTCTAAAGACTTCACGGACTCGTCTCTTCAAAGGTCGTGCTGGCTTGAATTTGTTATACCAGGGGATCTTGGAAACGCCAGGCCAATTAATCTCATCAGGAGTTCCACAAAGCTCAAATATCCTATTCAATTGTTCAGGCTTGAAAATGGGGAAAGGGATAAAAAAAACAAGGTTATTCTTAATAGAACTTTGGAAGGTACAAAAGGAAGCGGGGATTAATGAACAATTATAAATATCCACCGACAATGTTCTAATTTAACTTCCAAAATTTTGAAAAAATACTCTGGCAAGAACATTTACCTATAGAACTAAGAATACATGATATATCTGCTCAACTTAACACTTCAAGTAGACTAAGGCTATGTTTGATAGCCCTTTTTTCCATGGAAAATGGAAAACAATTTCCATTTTCCATGGAAATGGTTGTTTGATGGGTTTTGTTTACCATGGAAAACTAATTCCACCCGACCCCCACACGTGCACCAATTGAAGGAAATGAAGGAAACCATTTTCCCAATATTTAGGTGGGAAAATGGTTTTTTTTTTTTTTTTATAACAATTGGTGATAAAATTTGTGTTCCCTTTAATGGACAATTTTCATAAAAAAATAAAGTCAAAATAAACACCAAAAGATCCAAAATTCAAATATTTTCCACGCGAAAAATTATACCAATTAAACACAATTAATTGACAATTCTCAGGAAAACAATTTTAGGCAATTCAATTCTCTGGAATTCATTTTTTTTCCACCCCAATTCCACTCTTACAATCTAACGGACCATAATTCTCTTTCACTAGTAAGAAGCTCCAATCAAATAGCATACAAACTTTTATCATGGGTACACAAAAATCTCTTCAATCAGCACCAAATGAAATGAGTGAAGAACATTGTCAATAGGTCCAAAAACTAAATAATAAAGGCCTAGGACGAGGTTGCACAATTCTGGAAACAATCTTATAGAAAAAATGTTTACTCTATTCTCATCAGCATATTTATCCACGACACTGACTAGTTTTAAAACCGAGCATTCCTACCTTTGGGAGAGAATGAATGGAGCAATAGACTATCACTTTAACGGCATGAAATCACTGATTGAAAGCTAAGAAGCACACGTATAATTGTAAACTTATTGCGTACCCGTATTCGATACGCATCCAAGCTCGGATAGGCTTGGAAACACTCTAATACATACCAAATACGTGTTTTTTAATTAATTTATATTTTTAAAATTTTCAATCCATTTCAAGCACCTCAAGACACGTGAAGAAGAGTTCATTGATTTTAAATTCTTTTAAAACTCATTATATTATTATTGGCAATCGATATCGGTTTGTTTACTTCATAAATAACCGTTGTTATTATCAATTATTAAAAATAGATAATATTTATTAAATAACAAGGAGAGCCTACTCTTTTGTGTACTCTATGAGAAGAAATTAAATAACTCCACAATGAGCTAAAGAATTATTTTCATTCAAAACAATCTGTGTCTTAGATAATTTTACCAAGAAAATTAATTATTTATTCAAAAGGAGAAGCCAAAATATGGACCATTGCAGATACTCATTCGATACTCTTGAAGATTTGAGCTGCATGAGATTACTAATCTATTATTAGATGAACCACAATTGGAGAGTAATTTTTAAATGATAATGAAAACGTTGATGTTGAAGAAAATGAAGTTAGGATAATTAAGGGTTAAGATAAAATATTTTAGTATTTTATTTTATTTTTATTGACAGACTTCTGTTTTAATATTTAACTTATGAAAATACAAATACAAATATATATTTGAGAATTTAGGAAAATTAAAGGCTAATTTTTATTGATTAAAATTTGGGTGTATTGCAGAGAATACATATTTCATATCCTTTGAGGGGACCATTATACCCCTAGGTCATAGCTATGATAAGAATGATTGTCTAGCTATTAGGCTTCATCATTGTAGCTTCTTGATTGGTGGAAATGGAGGTGCTTACCTCAAAGGTGCCATTTGTTAATTAGGGATTGGTGGGGCTCAAGGTGATGGCATCATCATCAGAAATTTGAGCCCCCCTTTTTCAAAGTGTAATCATTATGTTCCTTGATGACGGCGGGTTTTGAACGACATATGTTGGAGAGCTGGTGGGTTGGCCTCTAACATTTGTGTTTGTTGAGGCATGACTTAGTTTTATGAAGTGGGTCCAAGGTGTTTATCAAAAAGTTGTATCAACGTACCCGGACTATATCATATTTGAATTACGTATCCGAATCCATGCTTTGGAATATGACGTAATTAAAATTATCAAAACATACAAAACTAGATTATAATGTAATGCACATTTATGTAGTATAGAGAAAGCATAGTGGCCACTTCATAGTGCTGATAAAGAGTTTCTAGAATCTATCAATAAACTACACATGCATAGGAGGGCAGAAAATGGAATAAAAAACCAAAAAGTTAAAAATGATAGGTAGAAAGGTTTAAATAAAATTTAGGGAAAATTGCAGCTGAGGTACCACCACCACCACCACTGCCTCCTCCCACCAACACCGTAAATCACAAATGAAGAAAATCACATTCGACACCCAAAAATGGAACCTAAATCACGGCCACCACCAACACGTCACCACGACCACCACTCATCACCCACCAAATCCCCATCATTCTATCCCAAACCAGAAAATCATCTACCACCACCACTGATCTCCTCATCACTACCATCGCTAATGTCGGTAACTACCCATTTTCAAACTTCAAACTCGATTCAAAAATTCGAAAAAAATCAGAAGATAATGAAAAATTGAATCCCATTGGAGTCAGGCGAACCTTGAGCAAACTTTTACGACCATGGGTAACCATTTAATTGTTCTAATTGAGGTTAGGGTTGATTTAATTGCTCCAATTGAGGTTGGGACAGTTCGACAGGTCTTTGTAGCTGCAATTTATAATGCTTGGGTTCCGAGGAATTCTGCCAATGATGGTGGCGGTGGTGGCCAGACTTTGAGGCAGCAATGCTGAGGATGGCTGTGGTGGCCTGCGGTGGGTGGGAATGGAGATGAGTGGAGTGGAGTGGGAGGAAGAATGGTTTTTGTATATTTATTTTTAATTTTTTGGTTTTTTAATTTAATTTACGGTGGTGGTGCCGACAGTGTGCCGGTGGTGGTGCCGACACTGTTGATGTTGGGAAGGAGAAATTGATTCCAAGTTTTTGTTTTTTTTTTAAATTTATTTAATGAGAAAATTGTCAAGTTACCATTTTACACCTCCTAATTTTGTCAAAATTGGTCAAAATCTACTATTCTTGGTCTGGACAGAAACTGTCCATTTGAAACATTTGGCATCGCAGGTGGTACAAATGAAAAATTTGGGCAAAGTCTGCAACTAACTGAAAAGTTTGGTATCTCAGCTCCAATTTTCCCTAAAATTTACATATGACTTCATAATGAAGCCAGCAAGAGGGCAGAGAATTTGGTATTACACATTCCAAAATTTCTAAAACTTCATAAATCTACTAAACTGATCATGAAAATAAGTTTGAGCGGAATATCTGTTGTTGGATTTATTCTGTACTGAATGGTTTTATTCTCCTCCAACAGATAGTGTTTGGAATTTGAACACTACCAGAGAATCAAAGTCAATAGATCTCAACTGCAAAAACACAAACTAGCATGCTCCCATAGGACTCTGTGCTCGTTAGAGGATGATTTTTTGGATAGCTAGTAATTATCTTAATCGAAGGTGGGAGAGAAGCAATGAGTGCAGCAAAGTATCTTATCTTCCTCCTATGGCCCTAAGAAGGAAAAACTGAGCAAGAATAATTTCCAATCTTTAGGTTCCCACCGTCTCAATACCCTGGAATGTATTATCTAATTGCTTAGGTAAAAATTTGAATGATCTAACATAAAAACCAATTATAAACACAATAAATCTCACACAGTGGGCAAACAAATCAAGAACTGGAGCCCACAGGTATCTTCCTGCACATCCTTAACCACATTTTCAGTCCTTTCTCTATACTACATTCAAATGTTCATCTTATAAAGAAATAACAAAAAGCTATCTAACGGCAGCAGTTCAAGAAATGAATGCTAGCACACAGCCATCCACTCATACCAACAACGACAATAGCAGGAGATACCAATTGTGAATTCATATACAGAGTCTTATAATGTAGCTGTTTGACTTCTTACCGAAAAATAAAAATTAAATATATGCAGCAGAGTCCTAACCTCATTTTTTCCAGGTAAGATTGGTTTCCCATTCAAAAGTTCAGCAAAGATGCAACCAACCGACCACATGTCAACAGCTGGACCATATTTCGTAGCTCCAAGAAGCAACTCTGGAGGCCTGGGTGATCAATGGTTTGAAATAGAGAGTCTCAAAGATCGCCATTCGAAGGGTATGAAGTATATTAAGAATTTCTTGTCTGGTAATCCTGCAAAGAAAGGGAAGGATGGATAAATTTTTTACCTGTACCACAAAGTAATGACACGATTAGTAAGATTAGCATTGTGGTCACTCGAAAATGATCGTGCTAGCCCAAAATCTGCAAGCTTCAGATTTCCTTCGTTGTCTATGAGAAGATTGGAGCCTGCAAAATGCTATCTCGAAGATTAGCTTCACTTCCACAGAGTAAAAATTGAATAAGCAGGAAATGGAACCAAAATAACCTTTGATGTCCCTGTGAAGCACTTGATTGACGTGGCAGTAATGAAGACCAGTAAGCAGTTGCTTCATATAACACTGTAAAGGTATATTTTTAGCAAAGGGTTGATACTGAATATGATTAAACATTGACATATGCATATGTAGGGTAAGCTTACAGTACTTTAATCTGTGGAATCGTAAATCTCAATCCAGGACGATCAGCGAGGCCAGTCAAATCATGGTCCATATACTCAAAAACCATGTAAATGTTGCCCTTGTACTTATTACCATCTGTACTCCCAAAGATATTGTAACCAATGAATGCAACGTCATCATAATGCACAGGGAAAAAGAGACTACAGATGCAAGAGCGAAGAATTTTGCTAGTTACCTGGCTTTCCTTGATCCTCTGCTTCAGGTCCTTGATGACATATGTAGAGTACATTAGAAGTGTGAAAAGATAATATCAAATCAATGATAACAAACAAGCTCTCAGGAAATGACATCTTTCAATGTGGGGTTAACATAGTACCTGGAGATGTCACTATCTCTTTCAACTTGATAACATTTTCATGCTGCAGCTTCTTTAAAATTTTAATTTCTCGGATTGCAGTTATAGGGAACTGCAGTAAAAAGCAATGTTCCTCAAGACTTTTTATTATAAAAAATGTGCCACTTATGCGAAAAGGGGCTCTTTGCAGTTCAGCATGTATAAATCCCTGTTATTACAAATGATCACTGAGGAAAAAAATTACCCCTTCTTTTTCATTATCCATGCGTATCTTTTTTAAAGCAACAATTTCTCCAGTTTCCTTTTCTCTGGCCATGTAAACTTGACTGCAAAAACAGTTGAAAATAAAACAAAAGAATGCACATCAACAAAGAAACCAGAGATATTCTCATTATTGGAACTTCCTCTATAGTCAATCTCCATGTACAATAAGTTTGAAATAGAATATGATTTTCCTATTTCTCAAGATAGAAAAGCACATAATTCCAATTTTCCTACAGATTTTCCTGTGAGATATTTGGCATTTAACTCAGCTAAAATGTATCACTTGCAAGAAGACTCTCGTTGTCTCGGAAATTTGTCCTTGCTCCTTAATAAAGTAAGAGCCAGAATACTTTCTAGTTTATTATTAAAAGTTGTACTCAATTGATTGAAACACGAATTAGAAACTTATTCTGGATGCTTTATCCACATTTAATGTATGTGTTTTCATACTGTAAGCACATGCCATTGTTTTCCTTGCACTTAAAGCCCACTGCAGTCCTAAGACATCTATTTTTTGTGAATAAGAGGGGTAAATACTACAAAATCAAATGGATGTGTGAACAATATGCATGGACACTCATGAAAATGTAGGAGTATCATGGACTACTTGCCAACAACCAAGTTGAAGGATTAAAAAAATACACAAATCTTCATCTCAGGAATTACAGAGACGAGAAAGCTTTCAATTGCTG
This sequence comes from Fraxinus excelsior, assembly GCA_019097785.1. NCBI lineage: Eukaryota > Viridiplantae > Streptophyta > Magnoliopsida > Lamiales > Oleaceae > Fraxinus > Fraxinus excelsior. Next base: position 9,747,537 of record CM032634.1, on the reverse strand, counting down.
CATTCCACAAACCCTATAAATTCTTATTAAGTTACAGGCGGCATCTTTTGTGATTATTATTCTCAAAGATCTTTGCAAAATATCTCCCAATCTACTAATTAACTTACCAAAGGGAATAACCAACTCAACTGTAATGTTCAACTTATAAAACATTCACGTAGAAACAAATCCAGTAAATTTTCCACACCCGAAAGGCAACAAGTACAATTGTGAAAAGTCAGCAAGACATTTAACAAGGTACCAACCCTAAAAAAACCAGAGTAGCACAGTTAACTTTTATGATTATGCTCACACAGTAATATTTAGGACAAGTCATTAACTTACCAACTATCATGACAACATTAAACCTAAATTACACAATGAAACTAATTCGTCAACAAAAAGAAAAATATAACTTTAGTTTACAAATTGAAAACCAAATCATCGAATTATGGAGCCGTTCCTTCCCTTCCCTTCTATTTATTAGTCTCAAACGAATGCAACATTAAAGATAAAATATAAAGATTCAAACAGCTGTTGGAAGCCAGTATAACATAGAAATCAGAAAAAGATAAATTTTCTAACACTACAAAAAAAGAAAAAAAAAAAAATACACTACCCAGTACGCAGATAAATAAAATTAGCAACGCCAGATTAAACAAACTTTGTAAACTTTCGAATTAAACAAATAACAAAATAATTCGCCTTTTTCCTATTAATTAACTCGAAAAAAAACTCTTACCCATAGGTTCCTTCACCAATCTGCTCTAATTTCTCGAAGCATTCCACGCTTCGCGAACCCCAAGACGGCGACTCCTCCACATTCAGTAAATTATTTGTCGCCGCCGCCATTAATAAGTATATAAGCTCTATTATAAGAAAATTGAAGTCAATTTATGGGTTAGAAATGGATTAAGAAAAGGAATTGCGAATAAAATTCAGAAGTGAAGATTGCGGGCAGAAAGTGTGCGGTCGGAGGCGGCAAGGACAATATGCGTAGGATTATTAAGGAAATTTGTCAACAAGGAAAGGAATTGTCAATAATTTATTAATTTAAAAATTCTCAACTCCTCCTTTATGCATTAGATGGAATACATGTTTGCTATTACTATTATTTTTATTTTTAATCAAGTAACCTTGCTTCTTTTTGAAATCATCAAGACGTCAACCTACTTGAACATTAGAAAATCGAAAGGAAAAATAAAATAAAATGAAAAACATAACCTCTTTTCTCTCGTATATTCAAATTAGGGTGAGCATTTAACCGAAATTTGTACGTTCCAATCCAATCCAATTCAAATAAATAACTAAATTAATTAAAATATGAATCAGATCGAGAATCAATCAGGTGCGACGGTTGTTGGTTCTAAATTGAAACTGTGCGTACCTACCTAACATTAAAAGCGAATTTGCGATTGAATGCAGAGCAAACATGATTTGAAAGAAAAGTCGACAATGTTGATTGTTATGGTATTTTAAAAATTAACGACTCTATAATCTTTTTAGCATTCGTAGAATCTAGTACTTCTTTATTATTAATAAATAATTTTCGATTTGATTTTTAGTATGTAATTTGATCTTTATGTTATGCTAGATATTAGATGTTATTTGATGGTATACTTGTAATTAATTAAGAAAATATTGAAATGTGTATTTGGTGACAATTTTATTTCTCTTATTCTTGTTAAATATTGGAAAGATAATTTATATCGTCAACTCACCATTTTTAAAACAACTCACCATTTTTAAAACAAATATCATGGGTAGAATCGAACTCGAACCAATATTGACGGTTCGAGTTCAAATTTGATTCCCGTATGTAATTACGTAGACTAAAATAATTTTATTTGTAAAATACTGAAGTGTAATATTAGGGATGGCAAAAGGCCGAGCCGAGCCAGCTCGACCCTTACTCACAAGAGCTGAGCGCGCGCGCCCCACACACACACACACACACACACACACACACACACACACACACACACACACATATATATATACACATTTTTTTAAACATATATTTTCTAAAACATTTTTTCTTTTTTAAAATAATGATAATAAAAGATAAAATATCCTCCTTTATCCAGGTTTGGGACCGACCACTTCAATTTCGAGTATGCGTAATTAAAAATTATACACGAATAATTTGTTGCGTGTACAATTTTTTTAAAAAATTATAAATGTATTAAAATAAAATTTTGTGATAAATATGGTTAAATTAAATATCATTCACTTGACTACATGCAATTTCAGCATACTTATCTTGCAGTCGAAAATGAACGTTTTCTCAGTCCCTCACGCACATTAATGCTTCCAAAATATCTTTTTTCAGTCGGCTCTGGACCTTGGAGAGAACCCTCTTACCTGCACTAAAAGCAGATTCTGAAGCTACAGTGCTAACTGGAGGTGTTAGTAGATCTTTTGCCATTATAGAAACTACTGGTTATCGACGTTCATACATTCGCCAACATTCAATTACTTCTTCAGAACTTTTCCTAATTGTTTTGTTACTAGACGTAGTATGATTAATGTAATCAATTAATTCAGCAGACCACATTTGTACTACTACTCGATGTTTGAGTACATATAGTGGAAGACAAACTACTACTAGTACTAAAGGAACCATATGCAAATGCAGTTGAATCATATCTATATGAGTTCATGCTTTCGAATAAATTTAAAACTTCAGCATTGTCATCTGCTATATCAGTTGGATGAGTAGTTGTAGAGTCAGATGATACTTAATTAATATGAGTACACATTCGTTGAGCATATAAGTTATACATTTCATATAAAGTTTGTTCCAAATTTCTATAGGTGATATGTATATTAAAAGTTAAAGCTCGTGAAATTTGATCAATTACAAATTTAGTACCTGATGAATTATATCGGGGGTCCATGACGCATGCTAACAGAAATAATATGGCAAGTCTTTTCAATATTTTCTAATTTTTAAATCCATAGAATATATAACTTAATTAAAATTGAGGTCATCTTTAAATCTACGAAAAGCCCTAACAATTATAAAAAGACGTTTGAAGACCATACAACTAGTGGGATAATAAACACATGACAAAATATTTATAGAATCATAAAAACTTGTCAAATTTTTTTTTAATTTTAAAAACTAAACTCCGATCAGACTCAATCAAAATAGTATCGTCTTTTTCTCTAATATGTCCATTGTTATAAAATTCAGTTATTAAATGTTTAAAACTTTCACATGATTTTAATAATAAGTAAGTGGAGTTCCATCTATACCCTACGTCACTAATAAATGTTTTTGTATGCGTCACCCTGCTTGAGCACAAAATTTCTCAAATGTTTGTCTTTTACTAGGTGCAATTCGTGATATTTACTAGTGCATTCCTAATTCATTGAATTTCATCATTAACATATTTTAAATCATCTTGTACTATTAAATTAAAAATATGACATACACATCGAATATGATACAAAAAACCATCGAAATCGGGTTCTAATACTCTGTGCAATTTATCGATAACTACCTTATTTACACTAGCGTTGTCGAACATAAATGAACGGATTTTACTCTCGCAATAATATTCTTTAACAATGTTCAGAATAACATTAAATATGTTTTGTGCGTTATGAGGGAACTCAATAATTTTAAAAGTAATATTCTTTTTTTGCATGATCCAAAGTGAGTCTATGTAGTGCGCAGTTGCAGCTATACAACCTCTTTTATTAATCCATTCCCATATATCTGAAGTTAAACATATAACACCCCAATATTTTTGTAAATTGGTAATCAATTGTGTTTTCGAATTAAGGAAATATTCTATTGTATCAGAATGAAGAGTATTTTGACTTATCCCCGATGTACCTCGGTTGAGATATTGTTTCATGTAGGAGATGAAATGTTGGTTGTCCGTTATTGCTTGAGGCAACTCAGTTGCGGCAGCGAACTTCATCATTCCCTTTCGAGCTTCCTCCTCCGAATACATTCACGCAGAAAGTGGCGTAATAGTAGCACCAGTGTCTAGATTACCAAATTGTAGTTGTGTTTGACCAGTATGAAGAAGTCCATGTTTGGCCGCACATGTTTTCTAGTGACGGTTGAGGTGAGTGGTTCCAATGCATTTTTGCAATGTCAATCGTTGTTGACAGTATTTACATACGACTTTGGTTTCTGAAAATGTATCTACCACACGACCAATTTGAACCAATTTAAAACGGTCCAAACATTTTGCCTGCTTTTTCCTCTTTCTATTTTCTCTTGTATCTGGAATATTTAATATATGTTCATCATCCTGTTCCAAATCAATTGGATGACGAGCACCAACATCAACGTCATCCAAATCAGTTGGATGACTACTTTCATGAGCATCGAAATTCTGAATATTTTCTGGAATAAATAATTCATTTAGACCGACAAATTCATTCCCAAAATGACCGTGGGAGGCGTAACAGGTTATTTGCCTCCGACACCGAACAAATTTTCAACAAATGAGCGTAGATCCATTTGTGAATTGAAAATTTGTAATGAGATAATTGATATTGAATAATTGAAATTGAATGTTGAAAAAGAATTGAGAAGTAAATGTAGATTATGTAGTAGACTAGTAGTGTAGAAAATCAATAAAAAATAAAAAATAGAATGATATTGATAATGAAATGTAGAGAGTAGAGTAAAAAATAAGAGAACGATAGTAAGTTTAGTGAAAAAAAATGGATGAATGGATGAGTATTTATAGGGGAAAAATAAAATTGAAAAAAAAAATTAAAAATAAGACCTAAACGGTCACTGAATAAATATTATATTCAGTGACCGTTCTGGTCACTGAATTTATCTATCTTTTTTTTTTTTTTTTTTGCGAGCCACGAGCCAAGCCGGCTCGTAGACCGCTCGGCGAGCTGCTCGCCAACACAACGAGCCGGCCCACTCGGCTCGTGCTTGAGCTCGTCTTTTTGACGAGTCGAGCGGCTCATGGCTCGATTTTTTAAGGGCCGAGCGGTCGAGCCGACGAACCGCTCGGCTCGATTGTCATCCCTTTGTAACACATAGTTTGCATATTGAAATATTCGAACCGACCCATCCGACGTCCAAGCCTAATTGAAATTACCACAAAAGACATCAACTCTACATTTTGTTATGTTTAAAGGTCACATAAGCTAACAAACCGATTTAACATGTAATAAACAAGAAAGAATAATTATATTCAGCATTAGTAGAACGATTTATGTGGCAATGAGCTCCAATCGACAATATTTTGTACAATGCGAGAAATCAACTATACATTCTATTATTTATGACTGTCACATAAGCTGACAACCCGACTTCACATGGGACAATCAAGAAAGCACAATGTTAATCATCATTAAAAAACCGGTCTAGGTGATGTAGGCTCCAATCAACAACAGTTACTTCTGCACTAGGTGTCAACTACGTTTCATTATGTTCAACACTCACACAAGCAAAAGAAAAAAAGACTTAACATGGGACAAACGAAGACAAAATAATATTATCCACCGTTAGTAGATCGGTCTAGGTGGCAATGGACTCCAATCAACAATATTTATTACTTAGTAATATTATATAGCACTATTGGTACTGAAACACCATTCTATGTGGCAATACATGTTGGAAATGGCACCGGAGTTGGAGAATAAACACACCAAAATCTGCAACAAACCACGAACAAAATATCGAAACAAAGTGGAAGGCCCAAACGCGTAATCGTTATCCTCAAACTAAATTTGCCCCTTCTCCTGATTGATTGAAATGCTTAAGGTTTCCGACAAATGGTTTGTATGAGTAATCAAGCATTGTTGCATAATTACAATAAAACACAATATGTAATCCTATCCAAACAAGAGACCACAATGGGATGGGAAGAAATGAATATGAAAAAGGAAAATGACTTGTTTATGGAATGATTATGATATTTTTTATATTTTTCAACATCTTCCCAAGAACTAGGATCACCTATTTATATCCCTAAGTAAATATATACGAAATGGTGCCAAAATATCTTCAAAAGGTACCAAATTCAAAATCACAACGACTAAAAAGGGTAAAAAATGGACAAAAAATTTTGTCCATGCGGTCGAATAGGCTAAACCCATGCGACCGCATAGAGTAATCCAAACCGGAACATTAAGTCCCTGTATAGGACCATGTGACCGCATGATCAATGAACCATGCGGTCGCATGGTTCACAGTTTTTGTCCTATGATCCATTTTTCATTCCAAACTCGATATTTTCTTTAATTTTGAACAATAATACAACAGTATATGGTAGGTACAATTAAATGAGTTTTATAACATCAAGTTAATTAGATTTGTCATTTAATGTCATCTATATGTCACATAGGGCATTGTAGCACCAATGATGCTATATAACATTATTTTTTATAATCATGTCAAGTGTTAACGCTGCAATATCATTAGGTTTAATAGTCACGTAACAAGACAAACCGACTTAATATGTAACAAACAAGAAAAATAATGTTATTCATCATTTGTAAACTAGTATAAGTGACACTAAGCTCCCATTAACGACATTTATTACACGCCATACATCAACTCTATATCACATTATGTTTAACAGTCACATAAGCATAAGTAGACAAACTGACTTAAAATGGGACAAACAAGAAAGAATATTCATTATTTGTAGACCAGTTTAGTTGGATGTAGGCTCTCTTATTCATTGTCCAATGAAATTGTGACACATTTTAATATATTAGATAACGATTCAGGGGCCACTAGCTCTCAATGATCTCTCTACTAATATTGAATAGCACTACTCAACAAGAAAGCTGAGTAACAAAGTTGTTATATTTCTGATCGCGTGGAGAATGCAAATGGGATCATTAAACTTAGAGTCTGAATTTGACAAGTAGCACTACGTGAACTGAGTCAAATTGAAGAACATTTGAGACGGTCAAGTAACGTGACTTTTGATTTATTTAATATTGACATTTATCTTTTTAATTTACATTAAGTGTTTAAAATTACCGGTCCATTCAAGCGAAGGAATATTTTACGCTAAAAGAAGACGAATGATTTGGTGTAAGGTGACAATTGGCCTAATCAAGCCAGTTCAATCCATGGACACTTGAGCTTGACAAGTGTTAAAAACTTTAGAGGAAATTACATAAAACCAGTCATTTAAGTTTACAAATTCAAAAATCATATCTAAACTTTATTTAGGGCCCGTTTGGTACGGATTCTCCAAATTTTACAGTAAATCAATTCTCATTTTCAACCATACATTCTTCAATAAAATAATATTTTTCATCACATCAATAATTTTTTCTTCCTTTTCAACCACACATTTCTCATCATATCACTATTCAAAATCAATTCTTCCCCCAAAAAATCCCTCCCAAACAAGCTCTAATAAAAAATCAGGTATTACATAATAATTATATATTAAATGTTTTCACCTAATTCAATTACAAACCCTAATTTTATTTCATTCTTCTCACTCTCCCTCCCCATCTTTTTCATCTCCTTCTCATGTCTTCCTCTCTGTCAGACGTCGTCGCTGTCGTTATTGGAGCACCCGCCACGAGAACCGCACCGTCACCGTCACCACCACTTAAGTAGCACTACGTTGCTTAATTAAAAGATCGGAGCCTCTGCATGCGAAAGTGTAGGGGTGACGATCTGAGATCGTCTCCGATTTGTGGCGTTTCTCCAACGATTTTCTTTGGCCCATGGTTTGTGCGGTAGCAACAGTGGTACGGTTTGGAGATGGCGATGCTGTAAACATTACTGCAAGTGGCTCTGCTTGATTTTTTTTTTTTTAGTTTTGATCGTTGGATGGTGTTTTGCGTGGATGTGGACTTGATGATTCTATTAGTGGGTGGTGGCTTAGCTAGCGGCGACGATGGGGTTGGAGGTGGTTACGAGTTTGTGGTGGTTGTGATGTGGTGATGTTTTTGTTGTTATTGGCGACGTGGATGGTGGTGCGTCTGGTGGTGACGACGAGGATGGAGGTGGTGGGAGGTTTGGGATTTTTTTGTTGGATCTGGTAGTGACGATTTTATTTGTGGTGTTGGTGGTTGTGTTGTTGTGGTGGTGGTGGCAGTTATGGGGCTGACGTTGGATTTGGTGGAGACGACGGGGTGGTGGTTGTTGGTGGTTGGAGATCAGATAAAGTTGATTGTAATGATTTTTGTTAGCGGTCGATTGAATCTGGTGGCGGTGATTTTGTTGGTGGTATGTAAGCGGCGGCGGCGATGTAAGTAGTGGTCGTATGTGACTCACTATTTGGTTAACTGTGACCTTAAAATTCGATAATTTGTGATCAACAAATTTGAAAATACGTGACTAATTGATAAATTGTGACATTTTTTTATCTGTGACCAATAGAATAAACTGTGATCTTAAAATTCGATAATTTGTGACAAAAAAATTTTGAAAATATGTGACTATAATTTTTTTATATGTGACCAATACAATAAAATGCGACTTATAAAATTTTTGATTTGTGATCTCGAATTAATTTGTAACCGATTAATTATTTTGTATGTGATCAATAAATAAACTGTGACATATGATTATGTACTTGTGACCATTAATTATATAATTGTGATTTTATTATATTTAATTAATAAATAAATACCTGATTTTTGTATTAATTAAATGTCAAACCTAATTTTTGAATTGTTCATAGTTAATGCCTTAATTGTGAATTTTTCCCAAAACTTTACTTGGCAAGAATAGGCTCGTGGGTCTCAAAAGCTGAGTTGAACCATCTATAAGCTGGCTCATTTTTTAAATTAAAAATTTTGAAACTCTTTTTTTTTTCGAGTTTGGAGTAAGTAACGTGGCAGAGTTAAAATTATATACGAATAAGATATTACATATATATTTTTTTCTAAAATAGTCAGAAAAATTAATGTAAACAATGCTTATAAAGTATGAAGTTATATCTTGAAAATCTTCGACCATTATCGTGTTCACTTTATCTTGGATCCGGACCTCTGTGTCTTTGGTCATTTGAATCCAAATATATTAAATTTTCTATACGAGATGCAATGCATGGAATATATTTTGACAAAGTTCAAAAATCCACATAGAAGAATGGTTTCAGAAATTTCTCAAGAGACCATAAATAAAACCAATTTGTTCAAATTAATATTCAATTTAAAAAGGTCAATCTGGATTGATATCCAGGTAGAATAGATACATATGAAAGAACGTTTAATTCCTTTTAAGTAAATATTCGTTTTAAAATATATTATTTTATTCTTACTTCTAATTTCAAAATTACTTATTATAGTTTATAACAATAAGAAAGGAGTGACCTTCTAACTTAAATCTCAATGATAAAAGAAATTATCACTTTAATAAACAAAGATAAATGGACACCAAACTTTCAACATTTTTCAAGTGGAAAATTATACTAATCAAACACAATTAATTACAATTTCAAATAAAATAATTTCTAAGCAATTCAATTCCCTAAAATTCATTTTCTTTTCACCCATTTTCTACATTTGCAATCAAACGGACCCTTATTCTTTTTCTCTGATAGATGGTTGGAAGTTCATTTGGGTTCCATTTTTTGTCGCAAATTTTCACTTGTAGCATCCCATATAATGGATTGACATAATTTTTCACGACCCATGAGCTTTCTACCTCCATGCAGCATTGCTTCCTTAGGTTTTCAAAAAAATTCTACCACATCAAGGTGACACTATATCGCTGATGTTGACCCCGGAAAATGGCTCCGACACGTGACCAACAGAATAAGTCTTCACGTCATCTCTTTCTTTACACACGATAGGATGCCGTTAGTCACTCGTGGCCTTTTCCGATGGGGTTGGAAGTGGCCGCGAGCACTCCAACGGTCAAGTCAATTCAGGTCAACCGAAATATAGTCATCGACGATTAAACAATCGTCGGGAGGTGGTTGAAAAAGATAGTAAATGATAAGTGTATATTTCTAAGGGTGGAGTAATATTATGAATGCATAAGTTACCAATTTTGTGGAATCAAGATCCTCTTTTTAGGCACAAGGTGAAAGTATTTATACTAAAGGTGGGGAGAGGAGAGCCGTTAGATGAGAGGACACATGACATCAGATCCTTAGGGGTCGTCCCATCCTAGGTATCAATATGTCAATCCGTAGGTTGGTGTGCATTGAAGGCTCTGATAAGGGTAATTATTGGTAATTGTTGACACGCCTTATCAGAGCAATGATGTGGCAATTATTGGTAATTGTTGACGTTGAAAAATGTACAAACAAAATTCAAGCCAACTTGAATTATAAAGTGCTGATTTATGGGAAATAATTCAATGGAGTTTTTTTTATCATAAGGTAATAATATCGTTCTTCTTATTACAGGAAAAGTGGATATACACTTTTTGGAACATTATAGGTTTTCTTCGTATTTCTTCCCAGAATCCCCTCCATTTTTGCATTCTTACCCCTTTTATAGGAGAAATAAGCTGACACGTAGTACTTCTGTCATGTCAATTCAAATACCGAGCTGAGCAAGTACATGCGCTGGCTAAGTGGGCGCTGACATGAGATCTTTCCATGTGGACTTCTTTGATTGGAAATTTGAAGATCTTTTCAGTGATCTTCAATCATTAGCTACTGTTACACATTGAAAGACTACAATAGCTTGCTGGGTAAGTTACCCAAGAACCGAACTGAGCTCATACACCCGAGCTCGCGTTGTCTTCTCTTCATTGGATAAGAGCAGTCCGAGCTGAGCGACCTCGGAGGTCGGTGTCAACAGTTACCCCCATGTCGGATCTTATTTAGGTGAGAGACTGACCTTTTTCGTAATGATGTGGCACAAGTTCCAACTCACGCAATAATTACACTTTACGGCTGTCAGATACACTTGTCGCTTTGCAACTAGTGGCACGCTTTTTCTTCGCCTACAAGCTTTTAATCAACTTAATTCCTTTAACGGTTCAAATCCCACCTTTTGACATTCCTAATTATCTCCTTCACATTTCACCATCTTAGGATTTTGGCCATTTTCTTTCTCTGAGCAAAATTGTTGTCCAAGTATTCTTCTGCCGTTTGGAATACCTTTTCCTTTTTTTACGCATTATTTTCTCATCAACTCTCTTACATGAGTTCGGACGAATCTCTCAGTCCTGGGGAAATCAACAAGAAGAATCTGCACCATCTTCGTCCACTCCATCATATAGTCCATCATCTGCTACTTCTGACTGCTAGGAAGTACTCACACCCATTCCTATTGCGTCGTTTTATCCTCCACCACCTCATCCAAACCCACTATCAAATTCACCTAGGAGCATGGAGCACAGACGTAAAATTAGAGAGGAGAGAACGCTAGAACTCCATTGAATTATTTCCCATAAATCAACACTTTATATTTGAAGTTGGCTTGAATTTTGTTCGTACATTTTTCAACGTCAACAGTAATGATGGCGACGGCCCACTGTCTCCAAGACGACGTATTTAGGCCGTGCATGGAGTTCACCACATTATCAGAACCGTTGATCTTGGTGACCTTTGATTTCAACGGTGATCCTGAGCTTTAACTTTGAACGACTTAGATGCAATTTGAGATGATCCAACGGCCGGGGTGAACTCCTGAACGCTTACATAAGGCCCATTCTTTTCATTTTACAACTTTTTACCTTTACGCAATCTTCAAACTCACCTTCAACATTTTCTTCACTGTTTTTGCATTTTTCGACGAGTAATCTTTGAAAATTTCGACAAGCGACTAAGAACTAGGTAACGTTTACATTTTCATCTTCTTCCATTTTCTTCTCTGAGAAATCTTCCGAAATTTTTGGAATGGCGGCCGAACACTCTTCTAGTACGACGATGAGCGAGGAGAGGCAAGGTGAGAGGGGTTCTGCCATAAGAGAGCCCATTGTAGTCACTCCGAAAGAGTTAGGTATGGCCATTAGGTCCAAGGAGAATATTTGGAGGCGTCCGCCTCCTCTGTAGACACCTCAATCCAATTGGGGGCTTCAAAATATCCTTCTAAAGCCACTTTGGAAGCCATAGAGAAGTGTATGAGAGTTTTTAGGATACTAGATAGTGTAGAGTTGATTTTGCCCGACCCTAGCGAGAGAGCCTACCTACTACCCTAGGCCGGGGTATGTAGCAGTAACTGAAAATTTGTTCCGAACTGGTTTTAGGCTTTCTTTTCATCCATTTTTTAGGCTAGTACTCCGAATCTTACAGGCTAGCCTCGACTCAGCTCAACCCTAACGCGTGGTCCCAGATGGTGGGAACTTGGATGTTGTGGCATTGGGCCAGCCTTGGGGTGGACATGTCATTTAGTGTGTTACATTCTCTTTTCTTATCGAAGTGTATAGCCGGGGTGGGAAGTAAGGGCTGGTACTACTGGCTCCGTGGGGGTCTCACTCTCCATTCGTAGTCGGGCTGTCCACCGCGATCAAAGGATGGAGGAGCTCCTAGTTTTGGGCAGCCGGGAAGTGGGACACCATAGAGAATAACCCCATAGCGCCTCTCACCATCCCCACCCCCTACTCCACTAATAGTAAGTTTCTTTCTCGAGTTGATTTCCCTTGATCAGTTTTTTCTTATGGTTTTAATATTTTTGTTGTTTGTAGGCTCCCTTCCGTAGTGTGAGATATCCGAGGAGGTGTGGGATATCATTAGTCAAATCTATCAAACACCTCTTCCAGATATAAGCTATAACGAGATGATTGGCAAGAACACTTCCTTCACTCTGCACGGTTTAATGGCGAGCCAAGGTAAAGATCTCAGCTCGACTCTTCGTTGAACATCTTTCTTCTCTCAATACTTGACAATATTTTCTTTCGTAGGTGATTTAGGCAAGAAGAAACCTCTAAGGCCAGACTTCGTCTCTATACGCCGGAGTGTTACAGAAGCAAAAATGCTCAAAATAAGCTCGACTGGTTACAATAAGTAGTCCAAGAGGTTACTCTCTCTCAGCAAAGCTTAGTAGCCAGCTGAGGAAAACGAGACGAAGAAATGAGCTTCATTCGTGAAGAGAAAAAGGGTCGGCTCGTCGGGGACCTCTGCCTCTGCCTTTATTGTGAGGGCTCATGCTCCTCCAACCACCAGAGTGACCATCACAACCCCTTCTACGATTCCAAAGGCCATAGTGCCTATTACTATGTACTTGGTCGAGGGGCCCACCAAGAAGAGGCTTGCAAATGCCCCAACTCGGGGTAAAGTGACCAATTTTTTAAGGAGCAAGGATGATGACCTCCCCGAGGCCGTGCTAGAGATGTTACCCCCGGAAACAACCTCTGCCGCTAGGGTCCACAGTAAATACTGGACCGAGGAGTGGCAAATCCGCACCGCCTCGTGCGAGATTGAAGACCTTTTGGCCACTAATAATGCCTACGTGGCAAGGACGTTAAGTATGGGTGCTGCGGTGGAAGATCTGGTCCGAGGCCTCCGCAAGAAGAACGAGGACTTGGAGAAGAGGGTAGAGGCCTCGTCTAACTAAGAGGCAGAGGTGGCGAGGCCAAGAAGGAGACCGAGGAGGCTGAGAAGAAGTGTGTCATGGCCACCATGAAACTGGACTCAGCTGAGATACAAGTAAATCAGCTCAAGAACGAGCTACATGAGTTGGTTTCCTAGGTGGCGACTCTGATGAAAAGAGTCGACCTGGCCAATGATCACCAGAGAATTGCCTCGTAGGCTCTGTTGGAGGCCAATAAACAGAAGGCTGAACTGAGGATGCTTTCTGAGGCCCAAGCAGAAAAGATCAAGTAACTAAAGGCCAAGGCGACTAGTAAGGCGGCAGTTCAGGAGTATAAGGACAACTTTGACAAAACGAAGGAGTACGATGACTTTGCCAAATGTTGGGCCTCGTGGAGCGCTAAAGAGATTGTCTCATCTGTGAGAGGCATCCAGAGCTGGATATCGCCTTCCTGGATGAAGAGTTTGGCGGCTATACTGGGGGCCAACGATGGTGACTGTGTTTTGTGATAACAATAGCGCTATTAATATTTCTAAAAATCATGTTCAACACTCTCGAACTACACATATAGACATCAGATATCATTTTATTCGAAAGCTTGTGGAAACTCAAATTGTGAATCTTGAACATATTTCTACTGAGAACCAATTAGCTGATTTGTTTACTAAGCCGTTGGATGGTCTTCGATTTGAATCTCTTAGAACAGCTATCGATATTTCTGTACCTCATTGACTGCATATATTTGATGCACACTGATATTCTACCATTGTGTGACATTATGTTATGCATGCATCATATTTATTTACTTATTTTTCATGCATTTTATTTTATATTCTTGTATTTTGTGTGAATTTTTATATGTTTTGTATGTTTGGTGCATTCATGTTTTCATACGAAAATCAAACAAAAACCTTTTCTTTTCTTGCTTTGGTTTAAAGTTAAAAAAAATGTTGATTAAAGGGGTCATTTTCTTTTCTTTTTTTGCTCGTTACAGGGGTCATGTTAGTCTCTTAATGGAACGGAGCCTACACTTTAGATGAATAAAAATATGTAAGCATTCCTATTGAAAGTTGCGTTGAAAAGAAAAATATTTGTGTTGTAAGTCAGGGGGAGAAATGAAATTCTTCATTAGAGATGAACTTTCATATGTAGGTTCTAATGTGCTATACAGTTTGACTTTCATAAGTAGAGGAATATACTTATTAACAGTGATGTTTAGCATATCATTTCTTACAAATTTAAAGTTTGGAATCCTACTGCCAGAGGATCAGTGACACTTAACACATATGAGTCACTTATATCATTTACTCCACGGGTGCTTTAAGTTGGAATTGTGGGAAAGTTTACTGTTCACTGCATATACACGTGATTGCTTATACCTATATTATTGAGATGTGTGTTTTTACTTTGTCCTTTGTTATTTTCTAACAAAAAGGGGGAGAAAAATTTTGAATTGTAAAAGTGATTTGATATCAGATTTCTTGATCTAACTTGCATTTTATGATTTACAATTTTATGTCTGATGGGTCGTTAGGGTTGAGACATAGATACATTTACACATTGACATCATTTTATGTCTGAGGGGTCGTTGGGATGAGACATAGATACATTTACCTACTGTTTAAATATATTGACTATTGAGAGTTTGCAGTAAGGGGGAACACGTGCATATTTGTTTGAGTTCAGTTTTGCTAAATTAAGTTTTTGATATTTTTACAGTGTCAATGTTTCGTTTTGGTATGTTGGTTGCATTGATATGGTGTCTTAGTTTAGCTTGTGATTTAGAACTGAAAAATATGTTATTTGACTCACAATTGCTTAAATGACATCTACAAGTGAACTGTTTGAACTATGATTATCTTTAATCCTATTTTCCACACATTTTACATTGGTATTTGATGGATAAAGTGCCTGAAGTTTTTCCCAGTTAGGTTTCTTCGCGATCATACCATTGTTCATTTACTGCTTTATACATACTGAATGTATGATCTGTCGTATTTAAACTTGGGGTTAAATTGATGTACGTGATTAATCATTTAGAGATAATTAATTGGTGACTTGTTGCTAATTAGTTAATAAATTTTTAATTCCGCATATTATACATATTCATCCTCCTCTACGTATTGTTAGGGTTTTTATGTAAATTTTAAAAACTACTTTGTTGTTAATGCTCCCTCACACATTGTCCGGATTCCATTTTATCCTCCAAAGTCTGACATGTGGGCATTTCTCATAAATGAGTAGTGATAAGTGTAGTTTGTAAACTTATTTGTAGTCCTAAATCATTATATTTTATTGTCTTTTGAATTAAATTTTACATAATTTATATTATATTGTGTTGTGTAGGTAAAACTTTATGTTTAATGAAAAATTGGAGAACAGAATGCAAATGTGGCGAAATGACAAAATCCAAAGATGAAGTCCTTGGAGATAAATAGTATATTAAATGGATTGGAGTTAAATGAGTATCAATATATTTGTATTGGAAATTTTAATTGTATCCACTTTTTTTTTTTTTCCAATATAAATAACTAGTTTTTATATTAGAGAAAATAATGTAGTCGACTTGTGATCCTTTATTTTTATATTCAAGATTTATGTGTTAAATTTATTATGAGTTTAATGTATTAAATTACCTGATCAATAATTTGATGATTATGTGAGCCTCTTACGAATCGAGATGTGAGTTTGAGATTTAATCCATATATTAAAATCCGATAAATTAGTATAACGTGTAGAGATACCTATACTAATTATTGCGGTCATAATTTGAATTCTTAGAATTAGTATTTTGTTTAACTAAAATTGATTCGCATAGAGATATAGAATTGAATTATTTAAATAGGCTCAATGAGAACTCGAAAGGGGTAAATTAAATACAATAGAAGAATTTGATTAAACATTACATTATGTTATGAATCTTGAATTAAGAATAAATGTGATCAATAGATGAAATTGTTTTGTCTTAATATTCATTACATATTTATTTCTCTAATTATCCGTTGTTTGCAATTATTTTATATTTTCAATTTGTTAAAAGTAGTTAGTCAAAATAATCATAATCGTCATAAATATTTACTTGTTTTTATCAAATAGGAATTAGAAAAAATAGATTAAGACCTAAAAGTATAGTATTCGTGGGAACGATAATCTGGACTCAAAGGTCAATTATATTACTTGTTACGATATCGTACATTTGTGATATAAAAAACGCAACAGGCAATGGTGAACGTGATCTCAGAATCTTAATGTACCATATTGAACCACCTCGTTTATAAGTTTAACGGTAAGAGAGAAGACAAATCTAACTTCTTATTTTTTGTTCTCAACACTGATTAGTATTCTAGGTTAAGTACATCAATGAACACCAGTGTGTTTCCCTGTACAAGGACTTGAACTGGACGCACATTGGTAACGATAGTAGGCTCAACGAGTAACATTTTTTCCCTTAGGATCAGTTGACTAAAAAGTTTCTAAGTCAATCAGTGCAGCCTCTACTGCTCTCATGTCTTTACCTTTTGGAAGACTGTTGCCAAGTTGCGAAAGGTTTACATTTGAATAATTGAATAGCTTCTTTGGTTCACTTCACTAGAGGAAGGGTAAAGGGCTATGTTTTTTAGAAGAATCCTTGGATTTAGAGTTGGTTTTACTAATTCATCTCTTCTTAACTTGAAGATCCCTTCCCAACTAGCCACCTCTTGTGTTGCTTCCATTATGAACAAGATATTTCTTCATGTTATGTTAAGCTCAAGCTTTTTCTTTTTCTTTCTTGTTTACCCGTTTTCAATTTGACTTTGTAACAATGCTCTCTAATTTGAAAACATATTGCTCGTATGCTCACAGTTAAGAGGGAGAGAGAGTTGGAGGAAGGAATTAACAAGAGGTTGTCAAGAAAGCTCAACCGGAAATGGAAGAAAAGCATCATTCCTAGACCACCTCCACTCTGAAGAAATTACAAGAGGAAGAGGCAGCAGCAGAAGCCAAGAATCAACATGAGTTTCGCTGGACCTACTATTTCTTTTGGAATAATGTTATCGAGATGTCCACGTTTGATGGGTTCAATTAAATAAATCACGTGACATTATATTTAAGTGAAACTATCATTTAATGTTCTGCAATTGTCATCTAAACTGGTGCTTAATTCTGATGGTGTTAAATAGTATTAATCTTTCTTTTGAGAAAATTTACGCACCTCTTATTTTTATTACCTATTCTCTTCAAGTTTTCAATACTACGTGTAACGCCTTTAATTGTGGCTCAAGTTGTTTCAAACTGATCTGTATGTAATTTAGCATGTTTGTCGCATTGTTGAGGACTATATACGCATTAATTTGTAATGAGAAAATGAATACAAGTAATATTCAAAGAGAGCCAATTATAAATTTAAAACTTTCTGGTAATCAATATTGAAATATAGCTACAAATGATTTATCATTACAATTCTCAGGTCAAGAATACTGTACTTAAAGAAAGTTACATTACATCAAATCAAATGCACACGGAAATATCACCTATTTCAAAATTGCATGTTGCAAGATGTTCCATTATCGTATATGCACACGAGGAAAAAGGGACGACTATTACAATGTAACTGAGGAAAAGAAACAGGCAAAAGCACAAGAACACGATGGGTTGCTGAGTTATGGGATAAGTCATGCTTCGTTGATCAGGCAACCTAGCACTGGAAGTTGATAACCTTGTTTGGTTTCTCTCTGTTACCTTATCTTCCTCCAGACAACTCAATAGCACTTTGATCGTGAATTGAATTGTCTCCCCATTCGAATCTTCTCTGCAATCTCTCGTACTCGTGCCTCTGTGTCACTTCCGTGTGTTGCCACTCTTCCCACCTCTCTGCAAGCCCTTCTCCTTCAAGCATCCGGACAACAACCGACATTGCTGGGCGATCTTCTGGTGATGATTGAGTACAGAGCAATGCAACCTGAATCATCATCTCGACTTCTTGGATGATGTAGTTTCCATTTAGGTTGCGATCTATGATAGAATCCAGACTTTTCTCCCTTTGCAGTTTCTTAACCTTCAAGGCAATGTACAGAGGATCAATTGAGGAATAAACCGGTCATATCCCAAAAAAGAAAGAAATGTGCAACATATTGGTGCAACTTGGAAAAAGTGTAGAGATAATTGCTTTATCTAAACTAGTTTTGCAAGTCCTCCTATCTAACCTCCCATTAAAACTAAATAACACGACAATCCATGACTCGCCTAACTCCCAAAGCAATGATAAAGGAATAAGAAATCTGAAAATGAACAAAGAACACAGATTTAAAGTGGTTCACCCGCAATGTGGGAGCTAAGTCCACTTGCTGCTACAGATTTTTTACTACAATGAAGAACGAGATTACAAGGTTTCCTCATCTCACAATGAGTCATTTATATCATATGAAACCAGGTCGATCCACGAGTGAATAAATGAACTATATAATTAGGCTCCACACAATACAACAACCAGAACAGAATCAACAGCCACTACTGTCAACACCATTTTCACTTCCACCATAACTTGCCACCACCACAATGTAAACCATACAACAATAGATAGACCAAACATTCACGACCTAGATCCCTCCACCGCCATAGCCACGTGCATAAAGTCAGTCAGAAACTGCAATTTATCCCTCCTAACCTTACCAAAGGCACAACTGGTCAATGAGGGAACCCATTGATCACCACCTATATGTTCAGGTGAACTTTGACGTAAGTGTGCTAAACTGTTTGTGCAGGTACATGCATTAAAACATGTACACAAGTAGAAAGATAGATTACTCATAAAAGCATGTAGTAGACATAAAGAAACACACGTGCACATTGGCTTGCACAGAAAATTAAGAAAAGACATGCGAAATAACATATGATTGCTATCTTACATGGTCAAGCAGCAAAACATCATCTTCTTCTTCCAAGCGCGAGAAGTCTATGGCCCGCTGGCCTGTTACAAGCTCTAAAAGCATGATCCCATAGCCAAAAACATCCGTCTTTTCTGATGATTTTCCGGTCGACAAGTATTCAGGAGCAATGTGACCCATTGTACCACGAACTTGAGTTGTAACGTTAGTCGTTCTCACGTCAACTAACTTTGCCAAGCCAAAATCACCGACAACTGCTTCAAAATCTTCATCCAGCAAGACATTAGCAGCTTTAACATCCCGGTGAATAATTTTAGGATTACAATGCTCATGAAGGTACTCTAATCCACGTGCTGTGCCCAATGCCACATGTTTTCTAGTAGACCAATCGAGAACAGGCTCCCCAGGCTTGAGCTCTGTATCACAATTCAGAATAACTGTTAAGAAAATTGGAAGTGCTTGCCAAAATCAATCTACTGTAATTTCTACATTAAAATATCATCTCAAAAAATTGTGGTGAACAAATTAGAAAACTCAACCTGCACCAGTCTTGTGCAGTTAATTTTTGGGGATAAAGATTACCAGAAACAGCCTATTTTTTACAATCCTATACATTTTGATTTTTTGAAACCCTTGATCTACAATTTTAATCACACTCAAGTTAAACCTTAAGCATATGAAAACAATGAGAGGCTTCTGGCTCAGTGTAAAAGGTTACAAAAGCATGTCAAAGTAATTTGCTCTCCTGCATTTTTCTTTTATATTAAGCCGCTGTTTGGCCACCATTTTCTAAAAATCATTTTCCTCAAACTCATTTTCAACTAAACATTTCATGAGTCCCACAACTTTTATCAATTTTTCAACCAAACATTTCATCAACTTTTATTAAAATCTACTAAAAATCTTGTTTTTATCTAAACCAAATAGAGGCTAATTAAAAAAATTAAAGGGGTTTATAAGAAAAATAAAAATGATTTATTATAACGTAGTTCACGATATAGATATCATTTAAGATTTACAAAAGACATGGCCTTTTTTATATGAGCCACATTCTGGTCAAAGAAAGAAGACAGATTTTCAAATATGTATATCCCCTAAATGGTAAATCAGTCATTAACAAAATATATATCAACTTTCACAGAAATAAATTATAGGATTGCAACTGCAATGATGGATTATTAATGTAATTGTTGAACCACTTTATCTAAAATCTTAATATGTTAAAGAGTCAAATGTATATCTTTTAAATATTATCATCAACATGTCCCCTTACATGTAGGCGAGATTTATTTTTCCAATCAATGTTTAACATGTACACAATCAATAAAATGGGTGGCAGCAAAACTTGAACCCAAGACATTTATGTGCTCTACTAGCATGTTAAACCACTTGATCTAAAAGCTTAAATTTTTAGATAGAGCCAAAATATATATCATTTAAATATTATCCAGTAATAAAAAATACCTCGTAGACGAGAGGCAACACTTAAATTTTGCATAAAGGGATAAACCAGAAGGCGTTCTGTCGGCGTAGTGCAAAATCCAATCAATCGTAAAAGATTTTTGTGAACAGCCACGCTTATCATCTCAACTTCACGCTGGAATGCTGTATCGCCACCAGGACTCTCGAAATCAGTCAAACGTTTAACAGCAATTTTCGTGTTATCTCCAAGCATTCCTTTATAAACCTTCCCAAAACCTCCCTGTCCAAGAACATTCTTTTCATTGAAGTGGTCTGTAGCGAGCTGCAACTCTCTCCATGCAAATCTTTTCAATTGCCCAAATTCAATTCTCTGGTCAACTTCACCTGTGCATGCAAAAAGAAAAATAACAAAGAAGTAACAGATCAAATGTATTTTGAATTTTCAACAAATCAAAAATATTTCCAAACTCCAGTGGAGAACTGGTGTGGGCTGCTCATAGATTTTTAAGATACGAAAACCGAGCACACAAACAAAACTAATGAAATATTTATACACCATGTATAGATCATAATTTGAGTGCCTAATTATGATACATAGGACTTGTGATATCTTTCTGTAACTCAATTTAAAAAATTGTCATGACAGATTACTGTGGAAATACAACACCCAGTTCAAGAGACAAAACTGGGAACAAGTACATGGCAGATATCCTGGTACTTGTGTTTGTTGGAACCACTTTGTCTAAAGGCTTCAGACTATATTTATTTTATCATCAAAGGCTTACCATGTGCAAAATTTTAAAAATGGGTACCTAACAGTGAATCTCACATGGGAACTTTGCTTGTTTCAATACCATGTTAAACTCGTCATCTAAAAACTTAAGTTGTTCGAAAGGGAACACATTTATTTATTCAAATTATCAACATTATTTAGTAATATCACAATAAGCAACACAAACCTGCAACATCTACAAAAACTTCACGCCTGTAGCCTCCGTGCCTACCCTTCCACATGCAGAACAGGAAAAAGCCCCCAAGAATAAGAATACCTATGAGCGCACCAACAACCCCAGCAATCACACCAGTCTTTGATTTATGTGATTTATCTGCGAAGATAGCAATCTATTACTTTATGTATATATTTTTTTATCTTTATATCTTATTTGAAACACTTGTTCAATCTTCTTGAGGTTTCATTTTCCATTTTCAAGAAGAAACACGTATATTCACTTGTGCAGCTCCTTTATTCAGCCCCCCTGACATTTTACAACCGAGAGAAGCAGTAGCGTTTCACAAGGTGCATATATGATGCATATTTTTCAGAACGTATGCTTCTACATTTACCTCCTACATCAGATTCACAACGGTGGGCAGAATTGATGCCACAGTTCAAGTGGTTCCCTGTAAAACTGAAATAAGCAACTAAGTTATACTGTTTTTGATCTACAAAATTGAGTGGAAAGGAGCAAAGGTGATGACAATCAATTAATATCACAAGAAGCAGTAACACCCACCCCCGTGTACGTGCACGCACGCACACACATTTGTGTGTTTATATATATACATTATATATAATAGAGAGAGAGAGAGAGAGAGAGAGAGAGAGTCCATACTTGTATCTGGAAACCTGAAACAATGGCTCAGGTATTTGGCCACTCAGATCATTTGAAGCAAGCTGACTGCAAAAAAAAGTTTTATCAGTGCCATATAAAACTGAGCCCCTGTTTGGTACACATTAAAATTTTCATTCTCGTTCTTCTACTCATTTTCAACCACACATTTTTCAATAAAATAATATTTTTCATCACATCAATAACTTTTCCCTTTTTTTCCAATCACACATTCTCCATCAATCTACTATTCCAGAATACATTCTTTCAAAATAACGTGGCTCAAACACACCCTGAATAGGTAAACGTGGACAAGTTTATTGCTTAACGTTAAAAATTTCATTTGACGGGTGATAAGGCTCTGAAATTCGACAAATAAAAACGTTTAAGTTGCCATAATATACTACACTACAAGACACTTACATGCTAACCAAGTTTGGAAGATTTGACAGTGATGCAGGAATTGATCCCGTAAGATTGTTTTGACTTATAATCCTGCTTGCAAGAACAAACATCTTACTTCTGATAAGATTAAAATTGGGAAGATTATTATGAAATTCTTACAGTATGCTTACAAGTAAGTGAGATTCTTCAGGTTGCCAAGGGAATTTGGTATTTCTCCAGTTAAATGGTTATTTTCCAGATCCAACATCGTCAAATTTGTCAAATTTCCTAACTCCTCAGGTATCTTACCAGTTATACCATTTCCTTGCAATGATCTGCAGTAAACATCCGTATCAACTAATTGATCGTAGGCAGTTCAGTGAAGACATCTTGAGTGGATGATGACAAAAAGTATTTCTACTTTATGTTTTATAACATGTATTCTTTTGAAAATAGACATTTCTTCCAAAAATAGAGTTCTTGAAAAAACAAGCACTGTTTTCTTAAAAAAAATTGTTTTAAGGAAAAAAGATATAGCGAATCCCAGGATAAGTGCCATCACAGAATCCCCTTATAAAACCTTGTTTGTTGTAAATCAACACCTGAAACTTAACATTGGAGTACTTGTTGATGATGAACTTCATATATCAAGACAAACTTTAATCTCTAGAATTACCAAAAAGGCGAACTCATAAGTACATCATAATGAGTCATAGCTCATTGATGTCAAACTTCCCGACTTAACAACCCCCTCTCTGTGGCTCTGGAAATATTTAGGCTTCATAGTATCTGGTTAGGAATATTAAATTCATTTAAGCGGATTAGTTCCCTAAATGTCCTAGATTAAGATAGCCAGATAAGTCACCAAGGATCTCACATATATAATGTAACAATCAATTCTTATGCAGAGAGTATTTTTATTTTTTGTTGGTAAGTCATCTATGGTGGATTTGCAAGCAAAAGTTAATCCAAACAATATTAGAATAAACATGCAGAGGCCAAAAGAATTGGTTTGTGAGAAATTGTTATCAATGAAGAAAAGATGTCATAATAAAATGACTCTACGAATTAGTAAGAAAATATACTGCTTGCTATGTTAATAGATAATGATAATAGGAGCATAATATTATAAATAGAGAAAAAAATTCAACATAACACCCAAAAATGAAGACCTACGCAGATGTTTATTACTCCCATCAAAGATAAACAAACATATTAATTTCTAAAAACACAGAGAAATTGCGTCAGGCAAATTATGGTAACCAAAACTAGAATATTTACACAAACAACAAACTGTATTGCTTCAACTTTCTACACATACAGTGACTGTAGAGTCGTCAAAACCCCTAATCTTGGAGACAAGGTTCCGGAAAATCCCATATTAGTCAGTGACCTGCAAAAAGATACATGATCGTGCATCACATCTTACTTTAAAAAAAAAAAAAAAAAAAAAAAGATCATGCACCAGCTATAAAGCCGGAAGTGACCCAAGGGACAATTCTGAAAGCAGCAACTTCTGACATTCAGGAAATGGTATTTAAGCATACATGTATTCAAGAGGAAAATTTCTTATCATGAAGTTTCTTACAAGGTGACAACTTTGCTATTACTGTCACAGATAACTTTGGACCAAGTGCACGGATTGACTAGATTCTGATTCCAATCTGTGAGCTGAGAAGCATTTAGTGAACCCTTCAAAGCATATAATGCATCTCCTGAAACAGGTGCCAAGAATATGAATTATCCACTAAAGTAATTTTGCCAAACCCACTCATTCAACTTTGAAATAAGAGGTCTAAAATTTTATATCTCTGGCTGAAGCTCATTATACCGTAAAAAATAAAAAACCAACATGGCAAAACGGAAAAATGTGAAGCCAGAATGAAAAACTAAAATGTCTTCCATTTCTGCAGACAAGGAGAGGGGAGAAAGGTATGTAGAAAATTGCCTCGTGAAACCTTTCCTCTCATTCACTCGATATACAACTATTACTTCCATCAGTAGTTCCCAACCTACTATAATAAAGTCAGAAGGACACAACAGGCCAGCCCAATGTGTTCTACTTTCTTCTACTGATATGAGAACTCATAATGGCAGAAAGAAAAAATGAAGCGAGATATAAAAATGAGTGTATATTCTACAGCAGTTGGATGACTTATACAGTGACAATTAGCATAATACCTTGGGCATCAGGTGAGACGAAAGAATACAAAAATGCCAGTGATATAACTCCAATAAGCAGGTCCATCTTCATTAATGCCATAGCAACTGATCTAGATCAAGTCAGAATCTGCTTCCAGTCATAACTTCATACATTGCCCTTTTTACATGTATAAGCATCCAGCCTCTGTCAAGTATTCAAACAATGCATTAAAATTTTTATTTAGCCAAAAAAGCTCAATATGTGATGCTACCCTAAAAAGGCAAGTAAGCATTGATATCAAGTATAAATTGATGGGGTGGGAAAAGGATGATGGATAGAAGATTGATTGTTAAGCAAGACCTGCATTTGTGAAAATCGGTTAAGTTATAGGTCATTGCTTTGCCAGGCAGAGATAATCTATATTTATTGATTTCTTAGGAGGGAAAGCTTCTAGGATCAAAACCAATTGAAAGCCAAATAAAGCTGAAAGAATCCCCATTTAATTGCTCAACACCCCACGGGTAATAATGTGTTATGGACTAAGCCTTAATCCCTACTTACACGTGCAATAAATAAAAAACAAGCAAAGCTAACGTGTGTACAGTGATTACTGGTTTTGTTAAGAGATAAACCCTGAATGTATTAACTAGCATATATGGACTTGGGTTACTCCCCTTATTCCTTTTTAAGATAGAACCTCAAAACCCAATATGATAAATAAGCTCAAACAAACAATTTGATCAGTTTAGAGCTCAAACAAGTATTCGGCTTCCGAGGTTGGTGTGATCAAATGAGTCACCATTTTGCAAGGGGCATATTAAGGGAAAATTTTACATTATCACATGTACAAATATTTACCAATATTTAAGGGTTTGAGCTACTTTTTTATCAATCTTTTAAATGTAACTTAAAGTCTTAATATGGTATTAAAGTCCACTAAGCTTAATGAGCAATTCAATCTGTCTACATCTCAAAACGAGATGTCGAATTCCAAATCTGATTTTCTCAAATGAGCCACTGCTTAAAGGTTTGGAATACCTCTCTTAATAAAGTTGATCTTATAAAATTGAACCTCAAGATCCAATAAGTTCGCCATCGATGTAAGAGGTACTTCAATCTACCAGCTACAGTGTTTTTAACTATAATAAAGGAAAAGGGTAAGGGTCTTCTCACATTTTCCGCACACCAAAAACGGCCCCCCAGGAAAATCCTTTATACACCACGAATATTAAGGTGAATCAATACATGTATAATGCATGGCATAGCCAGGATACTCTAAAAAATCGCCACAAAGTCAATGGGATATATGTTCAGTATGATTAGGCTCTACACGAACAGTATTGCAAGGGAATTGTTCTCAGAGTGAGTTCCACCGAGGAATTCTACAGTACTCCATGCCTTTATAGTCTGTACCTTTAAATCTATGTTCAACTTGAATGAGACGTTATTGTTATGTCTCACCATCGAGGCTCCTAGTGGAAGACATGCCTCAGTCCAAGTGGAGACATCGTATCAAATCTGATAAAGTCAACAAAAACTCAATTGGTCAAGATAAGAAGTCAAAAAAGGAGTTGATCTCATTGTTCCGAGTCTCTTATGTGGCTGAAGCCCTATCTCTATACAAACCTCTCTTGGTTGAAACACCCTCCCCATCCGAAGCTCTCTCTGGCCGAAGCACTTGCTAGATTTTAAGGGATCTGCAGACAATCTCCAAGAATGATTAATATAACGCTTATATTAATGAATGTCAGGAGTGTCGCCTAGGATGTAAAGCGGCTGACCCGTTGTCAATGTATTAAATGTATGGCAGATGAAGTGATGAGGCTTCGACCAAAGAAATGAGCTCAAGTGATTCTGATCCAACGACTACCAAGTCGACCACAACTCTATAAATAGGCAACTCTTGTAATTCATCGAGGGATATTGCCACTCTTAACACTTGAAACCACATTCAATCTTCTCCCTTGCTTATTCCATATTTATTTGCTTGAGTTTAAATTCCTTCTACTTTGGTTGAGTTGTTTATAATTGTTTGCTTATTTGCAATTATCTTTGATCGTATTTTCAGTATTCCAACATTTTTGTCTCACATAGAGCATCTCCCAGGTCATAAATGTCATCCTTTTATGTCCAAATCTCCGGTTAAAACGTGTTAGAATTTACTTGTATAGACGCGAGTGGGCCCGGCATCGGTTGTCCTCGTAACCATCACGGAATACGGGGTCATGCTTGGACTTGCATATGCAGACAGATAATCCGAGTGAAAGAAGTAATGAAAGTAATACAGTAAGATCATTTTCTATGGTGGCTAGCAGGGTTCTCAATCAGCTAGCTTTACATTGTCCAAAAACATTATAGAGTAAATAACCAGATTAATCCAGAAGAAGAAATTGAGAAAAATCCTCGTATTAGAAGCCCTCAATTTAGCACCTAATGTATTGAAAAAATGCCCCAAAAATCTTTATAACAAGAATTAAACAACTAAAGCTACCTCCTCAAAATCTCCAACCTTCACTTTCTCTCAATTTCATAATCATGAGCGTATTACAAACAAAAGTAAAAAAACGAGCATATAAAGTCTGTATACATGTGTTTTCGTCAGCCGTGAGAAAAAGTACCTGAGTGAGAATCAGAAACGGGTTCTGATTAATTTGAAGAAGGGTCTCTTGAACTGCAATTTTGCAACAAATCTGGAGTAAAAAGAAGCTTCGGTGCTTTATTTTCAACAGTTTCACTTTTTTTACCGTAGACTTGCTGCAAGCATGTGCGTTGTGCTTATTTGAAGAAAGAAGACTCGCTTTTTGTCTCTTCACGAATTTCTAACATCATCAATTCTCTCTCGAAAAACAAGGGACCGTGATTCGGAAACTGCTGGCTCCCGAAATCCCAACTTGAAATTTCTATCATATCAAGTTATGAATTTTGAAATTTCAATCACATCAAGTTATCAATTTGAAATTTCTAACTCGCGTGAATTTGCTATATTTTTCATTCTCATTCTACAATAACGTGACTCAAACAGAATATAAGGAATGTATTCAATTGAAACTTTTAAAGATTTTTGGAGAATTAAAAAATTTAGATGTATTTAATTGAGATTTTTAAAGATTCTCTAAAAGTTTAGGTATATTTAATAGAGATTTTTAAAATCTCTAAAAGTAACGGGGTATTCAATTGAAAATTTTTATAAGTTATGAGATATTCAATTAATAATGACTTTTAGAGATTTTATAATTTGTTAGATTTTTGGAGACTTTTTGGTAGAAAATATGTATAGAAAATCTCAAAACAAATCTCTCATTCTACTGTGAGATTTGTCAAGAGCCGACCATTTTCCTCTCTCGTGTATTTCACTTTTTTTGACTCAAACAAGATTCTTTTTCAAGCTAAGAAATTTAAAACCAATTTTATTGATTTGTGCTCTCTCTCTGGTGTATTTCACATTTTTTTGACCTAAACAAGGTACATTGATCGAGAAAAAGGGATTTGTCAAATGCTTGCAACATATACTTTATTATCTTCTTTTATCTTATTGTATGATAATTATACATGTTATAAGTCATGTGCTAATTTTACAATTATTTTATGTTCGGGTAAATATTTTTTGGGAGATTGTGAATTTTCAAATCGGCGTCAATTCTTAACTCTTTTTCGATGTATTCATTATCATCCTCAAGATTTTGTTGGTCAATGTCGTGACCTTGAAAATACAAAAGAATTATATCTTCGTCATGCTTCATTGAGGAACATGGTTGAAAGGATATTTGGTATATTTAAATTACGATTTATAATTTTCAAAACTGCTCCTCCATTTCCATATAGTACACAAGCGGAGTTCGTATTAGCTTTTGTAAGATTACACAATTTTCTTTGCAAAGAGTGTCTTTCCAATGAATTTCCTATTGAACCTAATAATGAAGATTCTTCATCTTCTTCGATTAATGAAGAAGAAGATTTTGGACCCTTTTTTAAGAGTCAAGAACAAGAAAGAGATAGTGCTAGTGCTAATGCTAATGCATGGAGGGCTACTATAGCAACGATATGTGGAATGATATTGGGAATGTTTGATTTATTTATTTTTTTGTTGAAAATAACTAAATACAATTAAATTTTTTTGTTATTTTGATTATTTGTTAATCCATTTTATGTGACTTGAAAAAAATTAATTTTTTTTTTTTTTACATGAGAAATCTGATTTATTGCTTTGCATTTTCAATTATACGAGTTATGAATGATTTGGACATATACGAAATTGTTTAAAATATTACATTATACATGATTAATATTTTATTTTAAAATATAAGTCTTTAAAAGTCACTAATGAAAGTCTACATAAATTAATTGAAAACTTTTATTAATTATTACCAAATCCATTCAAATCACTTAAAAGTCCACAAAATCCACAAAGTCACTCACTTAAAAAAGTTCTTGAAAGTCTTTAAAAGTCTCAATTGAATACACCCCCGTCACCTAAACGAACCTTTATCGGAATATTTCCACCAAATATACTTTAGGAAGAACAGTAGAAATGCTTTAAATTTTTTCAGTTCTACTCCAACAAAAGAATTTTCATTTTTCATTTTTCACCTACATTTTTGTTTTATGAATTATGATTTTTTCATATGATTAGGAAAAAGTTTCAGATTAAACACACCGCTCAAATAAATAAATTTGTTCCGTCACGAAATTGCAAGTCTTTTACATTTAATACTTTTTTTAGCAGTACAATAAAATTAAAAAAAAAAAAACAACTAATAAAACTTTGTTTTATCATCATTGAAAATAACTTCGATCGTTCCAAAATCTAAGTGGTCTAAAACTTCAACGCCTATTGTATTATTTGGAGCATAAATTTACTTTGTTTAACTTATATGTTTCTAATAGATTAAAATCCAATTAAAATTGAAAATATAGTCGTTATTGGACCCCACTCGTCTAATAAAAGTCAACAATAACAACTAGTTTTTTAATTTTAATCCGATTTTAATCTCTACCAAACGGGCTCACGAAAAATAGTTATTTTGAATTTCTATAAAATATGCTTTTCAAAACCAACTTTTTATTAGAGAAGATGGCAAAATTTCATACCCTCAAATTAACTCTTGCCTGAATTTTCTTATGAGTTATGTTATTTATCATTATAACGATGAAATATTGGTGATGTCGCAACTTAATTGATATAATTGAATAAGACAATTCAATTTTCATATGAGAAAGAGAAGAAGATTGAACTGTCATATCTCATTATTCCACATAAGTTGTCGCATTACCGATATTCTATCATTATAATAATAAATAACATTGTTTTTATTTTTATATAATAAAAATAATATTGAAAAATTAATTAATTTAAGGAGATGAATAATAGAGATACTTTAATTATGTCCACCCAAATATCTTGAGGAGACAGATAAGGAAAGGTCGTCCCCCCATTATCCCTACTTTCTATCCATATTTTTTTGTAATACTTAAAATTTATTATCGACTTATTATTTATATATTTTTCATAAGACGTGTAATTTATAACTACTTGAAAATTTTAAGTTGTGCCAATCATTCACCAAGTAAAAGCGAGCTTTTAAATAAGTATATTTTTGTATTAAATGATGATGTGATGAGGAATATGCAGTTGAAAATGAAGGAAAAGTTATTGATGTGATAGAAAATATTATTTTATTAAAGAAAAATAACGTAGATCAGAATAACATACGAAGAGAAATATACTTGAAAACCGAATTGTAGTAAAATTGAGACAAAGAATCTTGAGTCAAGGTTACAAGTTACAAGTTCCTTAACTATTACTCCATATTTAATGATTATAATTCCACTCATCCCACTACCCGAAGACCACAAGCAAAGCCATCACAAGTCAATTGATATTATCGATAACTGTATTTAGTGGGTTTGTAAAGTTTGTGACTTTTGTTGACAATTCAAAAATCTAGAAACATTTAACTTAAAAAAGACTAAAAATTAAGATTGGACGCATTTGGATTTAGTGTGATTTCCCTTTGAAAGAAATCATTGGTTCCATATCAACTATAGAATCGAATCGAAATCGATGATTCTGTTCCAATTTGGTTCAATTCGATTCTTTAGTTTATATTGAAAGATTATGAAATAAAAAAGTGTGAAATTATTTGTGGGTGTCTATTCTAAAGAAAATCGAACTGAACCATATATCAATTATAATTTACGAAATAAAAATCATTGGTTCCATATCCAATTATATAATCAAACCAAAACCGATTTTAGTTCCGATTTCGATCATGTCATATTCTTTATATTGAAAAACAATAAAAATAAAGTATGAAACTTTTGTTACATTGAAAATAGACAAAAATAAAGTATGAAACTACTTGTCATTCTTGTAATCAAACAATACAAATCAATTAAATAAAACGACAAACAAAAATCCACTCTAAAACTCAAGATCAACTCGTAAAGATGTTAAAAAAAATGATGAAGTATCAAATACAGCATAAGCTATAAGAATATGTTTGCTGCCTATTCTTTCTTCATTTTAAGCAAAAATGTGATTGTAGAAGGAACCCACTAGCCTGACATTGTTGACTTTTATCTCACATTAAATTTGAATTCGGTGCCGCAACGGTAAAAAATTAATTTTCATTCTCTATAAAATGGGCTGCAAACCGGAGCTAAAATTTGAATCGAAAATTAATTATTAAGAAAATTCTTAGAACAATATATATTTTTTTCATAAAAGCTGTAAATATTTATTTATAGAATTATTTGGATTTTTACTATCCGTTAGGCTTTGTTGCAAAGGAAAGAAGAATAAACATATTGAAAATGAAATTTTGACGTAAGATAATTTTGGGATCTAGTTAGGCCTTAGGGATGGCAAACAAGCCGAGCTAAGCCCCACGAACTTAAGCTCGTGGCTTGTTATAAAACGAGCCGAGCTATTGCTCGGCTCGTTGCTCGTGGGCAAGCTCGGCTCGGCCCACGAGCTCGTCTCTCGAGAGCCGAGCTGCTCGGCTCGTGGCTCGCCTTTTTTGAATTTTTTATTTTTTTTAACTATCATTCTCTCTTAAAAAAATAGATGAGCCGCTCGTCAAAAACGAGCCGAGCTTGGGCTCGTTTTTTGACGAGCCCGATCGGCTCGTGGATCGCTACAGTACGAGTTGAGCGGCCGAGCCGACGAGCCACTCGACTTGATTGCCACCACTAGATCTAGCGTTTAAAGATTTGGTGCATTTTGATGCAATGCATCCAGCAAAAAGCGAAAATCGAAAAAAAATTGAATTCATTAGTATTTCTCAAGGCAGTATCGAGAATCAGATCGAAACCGATTGATTCACAATGTGTGGCCCCAAAATCGACCATTTTACTAGTTCTACCAAATTTGTTCAATTCAATCGGATCCCCAAAAAATTGTCCACCCCTATTAATAATTTTGCTTGATGGTAACATCATGTCACGTACTGTATAGTGTGTGACTCTCAAAGTCATGCATGACACGTTTAATTCAAAGATTGATGGCAATGTATGGAACGAATTGATATCAGATATATATGAAACTTACATAAACATAAAATGTCAACAAGCGCCAACAAACTCTTTATTTGTTACATCTGCTTTATTTTAGAGACTATCATCTCTCTCCTGTAGATAAAATTGAATTAAAATTGAAAATGAGACTAAATTTAGATTTTCTTTCTTATCCCTCTCTCATCGAAATAGAAATGAAATTATACAATGGGATCTTGCCATCAAGTTGCAAGAGGATTCAAGCCTAAGAATCCTCTACAATGTATAAAATCTTGAGATAGAACAAGTTTTCATTCAACGGCGAACCCAACATCGAAGTTCAGCCCGGGCGATCGTTGACAAATTTGTTTTGCTGTTATTATTGCATCTTCCAAACATTGAAAACAAAATGAAAAGAAACATTGAATATAACGACTTAGCATCAAAAATATTATTTTTTGGAAATGTGAAGCAGCCACCCTTTTTGGTAGCTTAATGACAGTACATTATTTTTAGACACTTGCTATTTGCATCCAGAGTGAAAGATTTCCCACAATTGAACTCATCAACAATCAGGCAAGCTTGATACAACTAATTTCTCATTTCAAATCAAAATTAGTAAATTGAAAGTCAAAAGTGCCAATTAATTCCCAATTCCAATTCCCCCAAGTCCAACCCAATTTCGAGCAAACATAAATCATAATTTCATAACTCATAAATAGAAAATAACACCAAAACCCAAAAATAAAATAATAAATAAATAAATAAATAGAAAACAGAAAACTCACGATTTCACGCAAGTGTTGGCAATGACCGAGTGCCAAGTCTATTGACGGACGGCTGCAACCGTTCACGGGAGCTTCCAGCACAACGGGCAAGTGGACTGGTGGTGGTGGACGAATGACGGATCACCGCAGCGGCGGGCAGGAGAAGTCAAAAAAATGTCTTCGCGTCGCGTCACCAAGCAAGGATTGATTAATGGATTTTGAATTGAATTCGGGAATTGGATTTGGGCATATTTATATAATTAAGGATTTGGCCAGCAAACAAATGGCCCAATCCAATTACCAAAAAAAAAAGGGAGAAGAACTGAAGTGTGAAGATGACAAACCAGGCTGCAAAACCCTCGCCGGCGCCCGTCCATCTTCCCCAAACTGCTTCGGCAGAACCCAGCACGCGCGGTCGTGCCCCCTGGACGGGTGCTAGGTCCGCCGCTATTTTCATTCCAAACAGTAATATTATCCACAATACAAACCTCACAAGCGCATAATACTAAAATATTAACCTGTCAACAAATTATTGATATAAACAACAGCATGTCATTTCCTCATCAGAATTCTAATAAACAGCCATTTGGAATTCAGAATACATGAAAGATAATTTTCCCAATGCCAAGGAAACAGATACTTCATACTGGAGAGCTCATACATCATAGGCGTGTAATTGCAAGACTATTAGAATGCTACCTCCACAACTGCATAAACCGTCATAAAGATAAAAGAGAACATCCATTTTCTGAAGTGACCAGGGATGTAATTAGAATACGATTCACCGAAATGCTTCCATTTTTCAGTAGTAGGGCATGTAGCGCATTGGCCTCCTGAACCTCGGAAACTTCCTGCAACATGCAGAAACATAAGTCACTTGTTTTTACTGGAATTACACTAGGAGGTTGAGGTAAATGATGATTAGAAACTCACCCGTAACCATATGGGGGTACATACGGCCTCCTGTATCTATATCCGAGGTAAGGATTGAAGCGCCTTCCACGATATTGTTTCATTCCAGGAACATTTGTCCTTTTTGCCATAACCTGCAAATGTGTGTATTGAAAAGTTATACACCAACCAGGCAAACGACTTACCAACAAAAAATCTCCATCTAGAAATTTTCTTTATTCTTGCCTCATAGACTAAACATTATTCATGTTAATTTCCACATAAACGTTGCACATTTAAGATTCATTAGCTTACTAGCAAGATAGATGTAGTAACAACGTAAATTTTCATGGCCGTGTGGTTTTCTTTTGTTTGGTTAGTTGGGGGGAGAAAGCGTAAATTTTGATTGACACACCTTTCCTTCTCTTGTTTCTTTTATCTGGTGTGTGTGCGTGTGGGGTAGGGCGAGGGGGAGGGGGAGAGAGACATTAACCTTCAGTTGACGTCCATGCAGTTCAGATTCGTTCAGCTGTAGAGCCTCTTGAACAGCTTCCTGTTCAAGAAATTCCACATACGCAAAACCCTTGGGCTGCCCAAACTTATCAGTCAAAATAGTCACACGATTCACTGTTCCGCATGACTGGAAATGCTGCTGAACTTCCTCAGGAGTACATGCATAATCAACCTGAAATCAATGAATGACAAACTGAATGAAAGATCTATTTCCAAGAAACTAATTTTACACATTTATCTCATACTATTTGATCCAAACCGCATCAGAAGACACTACTAGTGTATATGTGCAATGCACGTGTTAAAGCAAGAACAAAGAAGAAATCATATCATCGTTAATGCAGTTTTTCTAACCACCAATAGTACTTTATCGGCCAACAGAATTAACTCCTCTGACAGGCTCCATTTTTCTATTTCATCCACATTAACACGGACCTCTTCTTTCATCCCAGTATGTCAATTCAGAACTAGGCATTACGTATTTAATTCAATTTTAATGCCCCACAACTATGAGCTTATCCTAGTGTGACATATGGCAGTACGTAAATGAAGAGCAAGAGATTACGGTTTAGTTGCAAATCCACCGTCTCCAGACATTCAAGGAAAACTCCTACATTTAAGATAATTTCCTCTTCCTCGTATACAATCCCTATAAGAGGGAGGTTCGACCTCCTGCCCGGGATTAATTTTATTCTAGATAACCTCTTAATAATAAAGTCTCATGCCTATTTAAAATTATTCTAGCAAAACTAAATACAACAGTATTTGAAATTCATGTTTTGCTTTTTGCATTGGTCAAATCAAAATTATTCATATCAAGGTTTTCAAGTTATCATATAACCTGATGGATACTGATTTGGATTAAAATCTTATCTAAGAAGAGAAATATTATCGCTTAACCTTTATATAATAAGGTGCTTTTAACACAATATCATAGCAGCAAAAGTTAATAACTTCCAAGTCTCAATGCCATCTATTACTGAAAATTCCTTAATACAAGCGAGAATGAAACATTATATTTCTTTAAAATAGATGTATTTCATAAATGGATCCTGATAGAACCACGCCATTTGTAGAAAATGTTTCAGAATAATGAAACCACAAAAATTTTATTATGAAGGGTTGAAGAGCATTTCTTAAATGGTTCTTTTGTCAGTGATCTGAACACAAAAGGGACAAATAAAATAAGGCTGCATTGAAGTAATGACACCTCACCACATAAGGTTCAAT
This sequence comes from Fraxinus excelsior, assembly GCA_019097785.1. Lineage (NCBI taxonomy): Eukaryota > Viridiplantae > Streptophyta > Magnoliopsida > Lamiales > Oleaceae > Fraxinus > Fraxinus excelsior. The sequence continues at coordinate 9,711,836 of CM032634.1, read as the reverse complement.
AACAAATCAAATCTGAGGCATTGGCGTCCACCACCCACCATCAGCAATGACCCTTGGACAGTATAGGCATGGCAGTGACTAGCCTCTTCAAATGCACATGGATTTGTACTCTTGTGCATTACGTGGAATTTTACATCACAGCATAACTACATAGTTTCAACCACTCACAAAACTTTTGATGTTGAGCAAGGCAGAAACTAGCTCTGCCCCGGTGCAGATTTTCAAACCCTTTTCAATCACTACATGACCCCATTTAGCATTCACCTTTTTTTTATTTTCCTTTTCTAATTTTTTTCCTCTTCCTCTTTCCTCTTTCTTTTTTCTCCTTTTCTCCTTTTTTCCTTCTTTCTTTCTCAAAATACTTCTTTAATATTTTTTACATGGGGACTTGACAATATTTTTCCTCTTATTATTTTTGTCTGTTCCTTTTTCCTTCTTTTTTTCCTTTCCATTATTTTTTTCCACTCATTACAGACTGGCAGGTATGAATATCCTAGCTAAAAAGCCAGCCTACTTAAAGGCAAAAGATTTCCTTTCACCATCAATACACGGTTAATTCCATTGCTATTCAGGTATAAAATGACCTGCGGTAATAGCAAGATAAGTCAAACCCATGACTCCTGAAAAGCATCCAAATCCAACAAAAAATATAATTTGAGCAAATTGCAGGATACGTAAGAAAATAGTAAAATGGAGAAATAACTTAGCGCACAGTTTACAAGAATTTAGGATGCATTAATACTGAAATAACAAGAGGACACAAACTAGCAATTTCAAATGCAGGCCAAAAAACAGAAGTCAAAAAAAAGTAGCACAAGTATCATCTCCAGTTTGACTGGATCCTACCAAAACATAAGTCCACTGCCTACCCAAAGAGATTCTATGATTAACAAATTACTGGGTTGATGATATTCATGAAAACCAATGTTTAAATTTCAAATCAATAAAGATACATTTGATAACTTGAATTCATTTAGCGCTTTTTCTATTTTGTTTCAAATATCTGAAAACAAGAGTTCTTATGAACAACTAGAAATGTAAAGAAAATAAGAAGATGCTTTATCATGTAAAGCATCTGAAAAGACAGTCATCAAAGAGAATGTAACACTTGATCCTTACATTGCCAACATAAATGGATCGTGAATCGACCTCCTCCTTTGCCTGTGAAGCAGCAGCACCAGTAGGATCTGCAAAAGACCAAAATAAATAAACTGTTGAATCAACAAATTGTGAAGGAGAATGAACAAAGATATCAAAAGAGCAACTCAATCATTGTTTTTCGATATTAATTACAGAAAGAAGGTAGTGACTATTTCATATTACAAGAAAATGCAGCCAAAAATCAGAAAACAATTGCTAAGGCACATAAACTCACTGAGTCCTTATGGCTATTTCATGCACATCAATATCTGTTTCTCATTCTTACTTATAACACTTGCTTCCTGATGGGCATACAGGAGTTTTCTATGGAGATGCCTTCGGTTCTGTTACATCTACTCTGACTCACAGATTGTTCCTGCCTTCCATCATCTACAGTCTACAAAAAATAATTGTCCCTATACCCTATCTTTTCCTTTTAACTTTTCCCATAAAAGAATACAACTTTTGAAGTACCTGAGTTCTAATTCTTATGTTGTCCACTAATGCTAATCGTTGCCATGAAGTGCTGCTTATCCTATATTATGTCCTTTTATGGCTGCTTGGTTGTGAATACCTCTCTCTCTCTCTCTCTCTCTCACACACACACACACATAGAAGCGTGCACACTTATAGAGAGCGAGAGACCAGCAATTTTAGAAAAGTTGGTGACTATACAGTGCTTAAAAAGTCAATTTTTTCTTTAAACTTTGTAGGTGAGAATTGATCGGCTTTGTTATGCCAGCCATACATCTCCCTAAATTTTAAATGATGAGTTTTCAAATTACCAGCTTTGTCATCTTAAGAAAAAAATCTCACAATCGTTCAAAGTGGTTAAAATGGATGGTTCAAGTATGAATATTATGCACATCTAGTTACTATTTTTGACAGATAAAAGTTCTGAACTGAAATTCGAGAAAGAGAACCCAAACGAATTTTTTTTTTTTTATTTCGTAAGCGGGCATTTGACTTCCAGGTTCCAACTACATGTTATGTTGATACGCCTATTTAACAACAATATCATCTCAAGGGTCTACAGAAATAATAATAGATTTTACATATGACTTCATTTACAGGAAAAACAGGTCTGTGCACATATACTTTGGTCAAACAACAGAAAGAGATCCAACATCCATAATTACAAAGTCATACACACTTGCAGTTGATTTATTTCTAAAAAAAAATATTTTTGCAAGTGTATAAAGAAAATTCCCATTATTTTTATCCAGTAATAACACTTGCTAAGCAAACAAGCTCCTTTAAGATTAAAACTAAATTTTAAAGGAATAAAAGAAAATGCAATCCATGTCCATCACATAAATTCTGGTGTAACTTATGATAAACAATAATTAGAAACCCTAGAACAAGATTTTAAATTAAAAATAAAAAAGAAAATACCTTGAACAGCACCCATCTCCTTTTCAACTTTGGCCTGCATTTCGCGAAGAGCTGCAGCTTCCTCTTCCATTTCCTTCAATCGCTTCTTCATCTCATCCAGTTCCTACAATTTCCCAGTCACCAAGACCTAATTAATCAAATTCAACAGGCAAACATCCACACATACACACATATATACACTCATCGAGCTCCGACAAATTCCCACATCCACTAGGCAGTTGGACCCAATTAATCAGATTCAATAGGCTACAAATATACTCATCTAATTGCTACAAATTCCCAAGACCCAAATCCACTCAGACCCAAATGATCAAATTCAATAGGCATCCTCCCAGCCACAAGCTCGAGAGTGCGGGGGCACACACACACACACAAAACAGAGAGTACCTTGACGGCGTCGTCATCAGCGGTGGCCATCTCGACATCGGCATTGTGAGGGTCGACATCTTCGCCTTCGTCAGGTATTTCTCCCCCGTACACCTCATGCTCCTCTTCCTCCATCTCTCTCTCCTCTTGCAGAAAATCGGTTCTGTTGTGTCACTGCTCCATTATGTATAGGGATTCTTTGTTAAAAGCAGAGGTGCCGGGTGGTAGAGCCCGGGTCGGCCCGCCTACATATATGAGCCAGTAACGATCTTCCTGACAAAAGGTCTGTCCACTACGAGTTACGGGTCGCCCACAATTTTGAACTATAATTCAGGTCCGCTCGTTGATCCATTCGAGTCGAGCTCATGCGGGTCACGGATCACGATCTGTTCCGATTTTATCCCTATAATTGTATAAATAAAATTATAAAAATTTTCATATTTATAGCAAAAAAAATTTTTAAATGTAAATTAAGAATTGAACAAAATGATAAATTCATATTTATACCAAGAAATGTTTACATGAAATTCAAATTTAATCTTATATGAATTACTAGGTGCAAGCAACGTGCAATGCACGTTTGCTTAGTTTATATTTAATAGTTTTGTTTAAGAATTAATTTGTTATTAATAAAGATGTAATTTTTTTGATTAATTAAATAATTAATGATGTAATGTTTATGTAATTGATAAATAATTAAATAAAGTGCTTCTCTTTGTCGTCTCCAACCCAAAAGCACAAACATAAAACTCAAAGTTCATATGATGCACAATAATATTATACTATATTCTAAAAACAAATGACAAGAAAAAGATGCCATAAAATGGAAATACATTTTGAACATCCAATGACATTAACATCTATCAGGCAAACTTCAGTTAGCTTCGTATTCTTATTTTTGTGTCTACATGTCAAAAAAGCAATGTTCTAAAATGCGTAATGCGTTGCGATGCGTCGGGGTCGAGAATCAAGAATCACAAGCTTAAGCGTGTCAATGCGGAGAATATGCGTCATAATGCGTTTCGTACTTTTAATATTATTTTAATTATTTTTAAGGTATTAAATAAATTTTTATATAAAAAAATAAATTTTTAATATATCATTAAAAAAAATTTACCAAAAAAAAAAAAAAAAAAAAAAAAAAAAAAAAAAAGGGGGATTAGGCGCGCATTATGCGCCGCCTAGGCGGGATAATGCGCGCATAGGCGGGATTAGGCGCGCCTAGGCGCGCATTATCCCGCCTAGGCGCGCATTATCCCGCATTTTTTTGACCCAAACGCATTTTTACACGCATGGTCGAATTCGAAGCGTTTTCGATCCGCATCGCGCCTAGGCGCGCCTAGGCGGCGCATTTTCGCGCATTTTAGAACATGGCAAAAAAGTCACAATCATTATTTATTTCACCTGACTTGCATTGAGGAAGTACATCTCTCTGAGTTTTTCACCTTCAAATACATATATGAAGTCGGTACATCTTGCCATATAACTATAGTCTACAGAGAGTATGTGGGACCGCGAGGTGTAATCTTCGTTCTCAGTAAGCTCACCTATTACATTGTGCTCGAGATGGAGGAATCTGAGGTGGGCGGGAACTGCAAGTAAGAAATGGGAGAAATAGGCTATTTCCTTCATCTTTACCCTATTTTGAAACGACTTCTATCTCTTTTCTCCCGAACTGGGCTATATTTTTATTTTCTGTAAAGCTTATGTGAAACAGTAGCCTGTAAGTCCAACATTTATCATGAATTGATTGTTGGATTTGAATGAATTAAATTGGATGTTTTCATATATTGCTTGTGCGAGATAAAAAGATGATTATTGCGCCCATGATTAATCCAACTAAGATGATGGGCAAGCACAGCTGCCCCAACCCCCGGCCACTACGGTTTCTTAGGGGCGTCGACCATGAAAAGGGGGGAAGAGTTTCTCCATTAAGGTTTTTCCAGTGTTTTGAAAACCGACCCGGTCATCAATCCGAAAAATGTGAAGGGTCAAGGGTCAAAAGGTTCAACCGGGGTTGAATCGGATGTAATAAATACATACAAAAATAATTAAATAATATATATATTTTTAAAATTTTCATATTAATAATTCAAAGTAAATATATTTTATGAATTAGATTCATTATCCTACAATTAGTCTCAATACTAAAAATTAAAAATCAATATGTTAAAATAGTTTACTTTGTTAAATTAAAATAATTTAAACTTATAGAAAATAATAGCTAACATTAATATATTATTAATCAAGTGTAATTTAAGTTAAATTTGAAAATTAAATAAATGAAAGAATGAATGTGAATATTACAATTTAATTAGTTGTTATTAAAAATCAAATTAGCCAAACATACATTTGAAAATGATTTTGATGAGTATTTTAACATTTTTTTGTTATATATCACTATCCCACATTAGAAGTTTATAAAACTATTAGAGTTAAGAGCATGTATAAAATGCACAATCCCACATTGGAAGTTTATGAAATCTTTGGAGAGAAGTGCATCTATAAAATGAGCATGACATCCATTATTTCTCCATGGGCCTTAGAATTCTAAATAAATTTTGAAGCCCATTTATAAAGTTAAAAATTTTTAAATAAAAAAAAAATTGAAAATCGGGACCGGTTTGACGGGGTTTAACCAATTTTGAAAATAATAAAAAATCGGACATGATTTGGCCCGATTTTGGGCCCCATTCACGATTTTTCCGGTCAAACCGGCTGGGCCGGGCCGGGTTTGATAATATTGGGTTTTTCAGTCATGGAAGATTAAAGGTTTTTTTTTTCGGTTTTTGGGAGTTGAGGAGGTGGGGACTTCTTGTGTAAATTTGATATGTTAAGGTCATTGGCTGCAATTTAAAGATTATGGTTAAATTTTAAGTTTTAGTCCCTAAGGTTTTACATAAATTTCAGTTGGACCCTAAAGTTATAGGTTTTCCATCAAAACAAGGAATTCCGTTAGTTTTTCCGTTAAAACAAGAAATTCCATTAGTTTTTCCGTTAAACCAAGAAATTCTGTTTCATAGCCACTTTTTATATATAGAAAGATTTATAACTTTGAAAAGTTAAATTTAATTTAAACAAATAACAACTAAATACATTTCTAATTACTATTATCAAATATATATAGTATATGTACATCTCAACTAAATTGGTACTTACTTTTACTATATAGGTTGGTACCTACTTTTACTATAATTTATAATTTAAGTATATCTCAATTAGGTTGACACCTACTTAATTATAATATTTAATTTTTTAATTTTTTTTTTCGCGGGGTCACGGTTAACCGCGGCCCGTGAAGGTGTAACTCACAAAGCCCGCGGGTCACAACTCCTTGACCTGTGAACCGCCCGCTTTGGTTAGGGTCGGTCCGCGGTCCTGTCGATCCGGGCCGATTTTCACGGGTCTGGTCGGCTCGTCCATCTTGACACCTCTAGTTAAAAGCATGGTCAAACAATGTAATTGGATAAATAGACTTTTCTCAATGTTTGTTTGTAAAATGGCCTTAATTAAAAAAAAATCAATAAATAAAGGATATAAAATGTCTAAAATATCTCTATCATGAAAAGACACAAATACCCTTTCAATCCAATTAAATTCCCCAATTCATCTCCAAAACTCCAAACCATATGAACACACGTGCTCTCCGTCTCTTGTGTTTGCCGCCTCAAAAATCTTTTTATTCATTATATTTCTCACTATCTTTTCTAATATTTTGATCATTTGAACAAGAATTTTGGTTTCTATATTATCTACATTGGAATCTCTATTATATTTGAAGAAAGAGAAATGTATTTTTGTAATCTCATGTACATTGGTCCTTTTATTGTTGAATACATTATGAAATGATATTTTAGCTGATTTTTCTTCATAATTGGTTGTATTTCTGAATTGTTCGCACATATTGAACGAATTGTAGTACAGAATGACAGTCCAGCCGTTTTACGTAGTGTAGAACGACACTACAGTCGTTATCGTCCATATAAAATGAAAATACAAATAATATCTGTTATGATCTGTCCGTTCTTGATAATACAATGTCGCTACTTTGAGTAAACTACTTAACTTTTTTATTGTGTTTGCAAATATGGATTCTATAGAGATGATATGGGTACAAGTATACTATTTTGTTGAGTTTAAAAAGATAGAAGAAGGCAAGACGACACACATGCGACTTTTGTAGTGTTACGATGTACTTTTTTTGTAATATTGAAAATTGATTGTTGTGTTATGTTACGATGTACTAATTTTGTCATTTTGAAAAGCAAACTGTTTATAATGATTGGAACGAAGGATTTTGTCATTGTCTTAGACTCGATCAATTCATAATAGCAGTTATAATGTTTTTTGTTACGACAAAATATCGTTGGTGCTGTAACGACAGTTATGTCGTTTTCCTTTTTCCTGTATTAAGTAATGCACAAATCTCGAGAACATTGCAATTTGTGTCTCTAGACTATAGCTTAAATGAGTTTATCTTATCGATTGTTGTGGCTAGGACAGGTTGTAGCTCTTCGTACTCATGTTTAGAGGTAGAACGACATGTGTGCCGTTTTCAAAACAGTAACGACAGTTTTGTCGTTTTCCTATAACTTTTTATAAAGTAATGAGCAATTCTAATGAACGTTGTAAGTGTTGTGACCATCATGCATCTCAAATGAGTCAGTCGTATCGATTATCGTGGCTCGAAAGGGTCTTCGGCCTAAGAAATCGTGTTTAGGGGCAGAACGACACTTATGTCGTGAAACGGCTCTAGTGGCATTCTGTTGATTTCTAAGGTATTTTATTACTTTTCTGGAGGAACGTGCTCAAGGATTGGACCCCCCAACATGAGGAAGGCCGAAAACGTTGACTTGTGACAACTAACTTCGGTATTGACATGAAATTGATGGTAGCAAACCGTAGAATCACAAGTTTTGGTCCAAGTTCAATTCGAAGTACAAATAATGAGCATATCTAATGAACGTTGTAAGCGTCGTAACCATCCTGCATCTCAAATGAGTCCATCGTATCGATTATCGTAGCTCGGATGAGTCATCAGCCTAAGAAATCGTGTTTAGGGACATAACGACACTTGTGTCGTGAAACGACTCTAGTGGCGTTCTATTGATTTCTCAGGTATTTTATTACTTTTCTGGAGGAACGTGCTCAAGGATTGGACCCCCAAACCTGAGGAAGGCCTAAAACGTTGACTCGTGACAACTAACTTCGATATTGACATAGAATTAATAGTAGCAAATTGTAGAAGCACAAGTCTTAGTCCAAGTTAAATTCAAAGTACAAGTAATGAGCATATCTAACGAACGTTGTAACCGTCGTGACCAACTTGCATCTCAAATGAGTCTGTCGTATCGATTATCGTGGCTCGAACGTGTCCTCAACCTAAGAAATCATGTTTAGGGGCATAACGACACTTGTGTCGTGAAACGGCTCTAGTGGCGTTCTATTGATTTCTCAGGTATTTTATTATTTTTCTGGAGGAACGACATCAAGGATTGGACCACCCAACCTGAGAAAGGCCGAAAACGTTGACTCGTGACAACTAACTTTGGTATTGACATGTAATTGATGGTAGCAAACCATAGAATCACAAATCTTGGTCCAAGTTCAATTCGAAGTACAAGTAATGAGCAATTCTAACGAACGTTGTAAGCGTCGTGACCATCCAGCATCTCAAATGAGTCCGTCGTATTGATTGTCGTGGCTCGGACGGGTCCTTGGCCTAAGAAATCATGTTTAGGGGGCAGAACGACACTTGTATCGTGAAATGGATCTAGTGGCGTTCTGTTGATTTCTAAGGTATTTTATTACTTTTCTGGAGGAACGTGTTCAAGGATTGGACCCCCAACATAAAAAAGGCCGAAAACGTTGACTCGTGACAACTAACTTCGGTATGACATGGAATTGGTGGTAGCAAATCGTAGAATCACAAGTCTTGGTCCAAGTTCAATTCGAAGTACAAGTAATGAGCAATTCTAATGAACGTTGTAAGCGTCGTGACCATCCTGCATCTCAAATGAGTCCGTTGTATCGATTATCATGGCTTGGACGGGACGCGGCTCTTCAAAATCGTGTTTAGAGACAGAATGACAATTGTGTGGTTCAGTTGATTTTTCAAGTTTTTTTGCTACTTTTCAATCGAACGACCTCAAGGATTGGACTCTCTAACCAAAGAATGTTGAAAATGTTGATTCTGTGACAACTAATAGTGAAATTGATATAGAATATGAGGTATTAGACGGTAAAATCACAAATCTTGGTCTAGATTCAAGTTTTACAATTAGAATTTCCGTTAGAAGCATGCAAGCATGTTTTACATTGTTCTTCAGGTAAATGAGATTAGAAAGCTATGGGATTATGGGAGGTGGTAAAACGAGGAGTGGGGGCTTATTTTAGTTCCTCCTCGATCGTGAATAAGAAAAAACTTGTCTCGAGTGAAGAACAAACTAATGAAAATCATGGATCTATAACTGATAAGAAGAATTTAGTTCCTAGCAAGAATAGGAAGGTGGTACTGAAAAATATTATATTTGATCTTTTATATTTAAGAAATATTGTTTGTGATATTGCAATTTCATGGTTTGCTTCAGCAAAATGAAAATAATTATAAAATGGATATATAGAGAACTTGCAAGTAGGTGCCCATTTCTTTTCAACAATCAAAATCTTGGTTTGTTCTTTCTAGATGAGATATGGGGGGTAGAAGATTGAGTAGGAGGTTGTCACCAGTGACGGGGGGAGTTAGTTACCACAGACGCTCTCTCTTCCCCGAAATTGGGAAGGAGAGTCAATTCAAGATCCCATTTTTTATTCATTTTATTTCACTTCTTTTGGTCCATTTGCAGCTTTTGGTCTTTTCCGTTTTTTCAACTCCTCACCGCCCACCCCCTTCCTCCCTCCCCACCCATTTACTTTTCAGCACAAAATTGTACTCCTTTCAACCACCCAAACTCCACCTTTTATTATTATCAACTTCTTTTATTCGTAACGTCTCATCACTCTTTTATTCGTAGTTCTTTTACTTCATCCATAGCCATTTTTGCCAAGTTAGTTTTATATATTTCGTGTATTGTACAAATTTTTTTATTTGTGCAACAAAATAATATATATGCTTTCATTGTTTTTTTTCATGTAGTAGTGTACATGGTTTTTGTTCAATATTTTTTGTTTGAACAAAAAAATCTAATTTTTACCATGTTTGTTCTGATAAGTTTTTGTGCAATATTTTAATATTTATTATTATTATTTGAACTAATTTTTTCCTCTAGTTTGTGCAACACGAAAAAAAATTTACATGTTTGTTTTGACAAATTTTTGTGCAATATCTTAATATTTATTGTATTATTATTTGAACTAATTTTTCCCCAAGATTTGTGCATCAAAATAGTATATATGCTTTCATTGTTTTTTTCATATCGTTTGAACAAAAAAAATTAATTTTTACATGTTTGTTTTTATTGTATTATTATTATTTTTTACATCTTGTGTGAACTTAATGCTAATTAAATTTGTGCTATAATCTATTCCACACTATTACCTGCAGTTAATTGATGACAATGATAATGTATTTGTTCCTCGCGTGACCATCAGTGACATCCCTCATGTTGGATAGGAATTTGAATCATTTGATGAAGCATAGACTTTTTACAATCAATATGCACAGGAAGCGGGATTTAGTACGCGAACACAAAATTATAAAAAGAAAAGGAGACCAATGAGTATTTCTGGAAACTATTTGTGTGTTACAAAGAGGGCATCACAAACGAGACCCACCAGATGAGCCATAGTGGGGAATAGATTATAGCACAAATTTAATTAGCATTAAGTTAATAATAATAATAATTAGAGGTGGCAATTGGGCCGAGCGCATACCGACGAGCCGCTCGAGCTCGTAAAAAATGAGCACGAGCCGAGCAAGCCGCTCAAGCTCAGCTCGTCAAACCAATGAGCCGCTCGGCGAGTGGCTCATTTAGACAAGCCCACGAGCCGGCTTGTGGGCTCGCCTTTTAAAGAGTCACGAGTCGCTCGACTCGTGGCTCGTGTATATTATAAAAAAAAACAAAAAAAGTTCAGTGACTAGAACGGTCACTGAACAAAATTCACATACATTAATTTTTTTAGTCCATTAATTTTTTTTTTTCAATTTCACATACATTTTTCCTCATTAAATACCCACCATAATTAACCATTTTTTTCCCACCAATATCAATCTCTCATTATTTACTATACAATACTCTCTACAATTTATATTATCCATTTATCAATTATCAACAATATCATTCTCATTTATTTTCATTCAGTCTATAATCATCTTCTACTTTTTTTTTAAAGTTATTTCTTACTATTTTACAATTACTATCTTGAGTGAATCCGATTGGAATATAGTTTTTAAAATAAAAAAAATTTTGACAAGTTTTTATGAGTCTACAAATATATTGTCTGGTGTTTATTATCTCACTAGTTGTATGGTTTTTGAACGTCTATATATAACTGCTAGAGCTTTTGCTAGATTTCAAAATGACCCATATTTTCATGCTATTATATATTCCATGGAATTGAAATTTAGAAAATATTGGGAAGAATTACCTATGTTATTTTCTTTAGCATGTGTCATGCACCCCCGATATAATTTATCGGGTACTAAATTTATAATTGATCAAATGTCAAATGCTTTAACTTTTACTACACCTATTACTTATAGAAATTTGGAAACGACGTTCCGTGAAATGTATGAATTATATGCTTCACGAATGGGTGCACATATTAATCGTGTACCTGCACACACTCCTCCTACTAATATAACAAATGACGACGCTGAAATTTTGAATTTATTTGAAAGTATGCACTCGTATAGATTTGATGTAACTGCATATGCATGTGGTTCCTCTAGTAGTAGTAGTAGTAGTTTGGCTTCCACTGCATGTACTCAAACTTCCAGCCGTAGTCAAAATCTAAATGCGTTGCCATATGAATTAATTGATTACTTTAGTCAACATTTGCCTACTAACAAAGCAACTAGTAAAAGTTCAGAATATATCCTTAAATTCTGGCTAAATAACGAACGCCGATGGGTAGTAGTTTCTGCAATGGCAAAAGATCTACTAACACCTCCGGTTAGCACTGTAGCTTCGAAATCTGCTTTTAGTGCAAAGAAGATGGTTCTCTCTGATATCAGGAGTCAACTAAAGAAGATATTTTGGATGCGTTAATGTGCGTGAAGGATTGGGAAGATGCTAATTATCGAATTCAAGATAAATATGTCGAAATTGCATGTAACCAAGTAAGTGATATATAATTTCACCACATTCATCACATTATCTTATTTTCATACCTTTATAATTTTTTTTTAAAAAAAAATTGTACACGTAACAAGTTGTTCGTGTACAATTTTTAACTCCGCTTACTCGAAATTGAAGTAGCCGATCTCAAATCCGGATAAAGGAGGAGAGTTTATTTTTTATTTTTTAATTGTAAAAAATAAAAAAGTTTTGAAAAAAGTATATTTAAAAAATTGTTTACAAAACGTGTTTATACATATTTTTCTTTAGGTTCTCATTTCTTAACAAATATTAAGATATTGCTCGGCTCGTTTTTGGGCGAGCTCGCCCAAAATGCTACGAGCCGAGCACCCGCTCGGCTCGTGCTCGTCCAAGCATGGGCCGAGCCGACTCGGCTCGGCCCATTGCCACTACTAATAATAATACAATAAAAACAAACATCTAAAAAATTAAAATTTTTTGTTCAAACAAGAAATATTGAACAAAAAATCTATACACTACACAAAAAAACAATGAAAATGCATACCATTTTGATGCCCAAATCTTGGAGAAAAACTAGTTCAAATAATAATACATTAAATATTAAGATATTGCACAAAAATTTCTCAAAACAAACATGTAATTTTATTTATTTATTTTTTTTTGTTGCACAAATCTTGAGGAGAAAATTAGTTCAAATAAATAACAACAAATATTAAGATATTGCACAAAAATTGTCAAAAAAACATGGTAAAAATTAATTTTTTTTTGGGTTCAAACAAAAATTATTGAACAAAAAAATATGTACACTACATGAAAAAAAAAACAATGAAAGCATTTATATTATTTTGTTGCACAAATAAAAAAATCTGTACAGTACATGAAAAAAATATATACACAACTAACCTGGCAAAAATGATTGTGGATGAAGTAGAAGAACTACAAATAAAAGAGTACTAAGACGTTACAAATAAATGAAGTTGATAATAATAAAAGGTGGAGTTGGAGTAGTTGAAAGGAGTACAATATCGGGAGGGAGGGAGGGGTGGGCGGGTGGGGAGTTGAAAAAAGGAAAAGACCAAAAACTACAAATGAACCAATATTGGGGAAATAAAATGAATAAAAAATGGAATCCTGAATTGACTCTCTTTCCCAATTCGGGGAAGAGAGCGCACCTATTAGTTACCGTATGAGCTGCAGATTTCAAAAGTTGTAGTACAACCTTCTGGGCGAATTCCATACTTAGGGAAGACAACAGGTTGCCGACCCCGTTCCAATGGGTGTTAGGTTCCCTACCTCATTTATCGGCTCATTTATTATTATTATTATTATTATTATTATCTTTAGTTAGTAATTTATTACTTTTATTTTCAACTTATTAAGAAAAACTCATGTTCTTTTTAAAAATGATAATAAATTTTTAATTTTTATTTGATAAGAAATTTAAATTTGAAATTTACTTTAAATTGACTTAAAAATTATGTAAAATTAAACCTAACATTCTATAAGACGCATAACTTCTCCATTTATTTAAGTCACGTTCTCTTAAAAAAATAATTTCACTTTAAAATATTTATCGAGTAGACGCTAAGTCTACTACAAGTTGTGGCGATTATGCGTTCTCTCCTTGTTTGGGGAATCATTACATTGACCACATACGTTATGGAATGGCAACTTTTAAATGGACGTGGATGTTGTTACAATTACATTTCATAGGAATAGCCATCTAATTTGCTTGAAAGAGAGCGTCCTAAAGAAATTGTAAGTCTACATTAAGCTTCAATTTAACATCTTTACACAATAAAGTTGCCAGGATCCACACCCCTTTTTCAAGAATAATCTTTCATCATGACAACCAATTTTCGTATTTGACCAAAAATACCATGCAGAGCAACTCTCTTCTCGTTGTCCCACCTCAAATCGCCTAAAGGGTAACAAATAATGGTACAAGTAATTGGGTTCAAAGAATTTCAAATTCCTGACTGACTTAATATTGCAGAATCATCAGCCCAATGTATTGGTCTACAATAGTACGTGGAGATAGGATTAGGCCTATAGTAATATGTAGTTATAACTAGCAGCTGTGCCTCTCAAAATTGAGTGAACTGAAAGGATCCAAAGTAGATAGGAGAAAGAAAGCTGTAGTTTCCAATCAAACTCGTAACTTTATCCTCAATTTTACTTCAACTGCTAGCTGTCATTTAGTAATGTCAGATTTTTTCAACAGCAGAACATTCATATTAGTAAACTAACAAATTTTCAAACTCACATCAACATTTTTGCATGCCACATTCATTTTTTTAACTTGAAGAAAAGGAAACTCAAGTGACTATTACAAAACTTATATAGAAGGATGAGGACTACCAATATTTTTAACACGCTAGCAATATATGTATGCAAGGCAAATGGTTAACGACTGGCAATAAGGTGATTAACAGCAATTGAATAAAGCCAGGCATATTAACTAACTACTGCTTCAATAAGGCCACCCAATAACACAACCATACGGCATCAGTCTGCAAGAAACAAATAGTATCTTAATCATAGAGTGGACGGACAACATCAATGAAACAAAATCTCAGAATCTGTGAAAGCGGCAAATAGTATAACAATTAAAAACTCCATATCTGAAGAACAGTCAAAATTACCCCAAAAAAAGTGATTAATCATTCATCATAGAAAGCTCAGGCAGCAATAGACGGCTTAGAGGCTGCAGATAGTCTAGATCTCTTCTTGGCCAAGCTCTCACTCCGCCTCTCCCTCTGCTCCTTCAATCTAGAAGCAAGAAGCTTTTGGTACTCAGCAGCTTCTGCCTTGGCCTTGGCAATCCTCTTCTTCTTATCGGAAATTCTGGCTCTCTTCCTCTGCAAAGTCAAGGGAGTTACCAGCCTCTGAATCTTAGGAGCTTTGCTCACATTCTTGCCTGTCATCACACAAGAGCTTCAGGTTAACAATTGATTTTGAACATTCCATCACAATGTGCAACAGATTAAAAATTAGAAAAAATAAAATTAAACCTTGTATGTTTTTAGTTTCTTATTTAATCACGTGTCTGTGTCTGAATCTATACTCACCATTTTTGGTTGTGAATGTCCGGCGGTATGTGTTGACATACTTCCTAACATCGTCTTCCTTGGAAAGGTTGAAGAGTTTACGGATCTTTGATGCCCTCTTTGGACCTCTCATCCTTGGTTTCTCAACATCAGTCAGTCCAGGCAGATCATTATCACCCTTTTTCACAATAACCAAGTTCAGAACGGAGAGATCAGGGCTAACAATGCATCCGCGAACAGATTTCCTTCTGCGCTCTCCATTTCTCCTACCATACCCTCGGAAGCAAGGGGTTCCTGTTGAGGCAAATGTCATGTTAAAAAAAATTCTATTAAATTAAACACGGAGAGCACACCAAGTCTTCGTTCCACATACCTCGATACAGCAAAAGACGAACACGGCCTGGAGTCAAAACTCCCTGCTTCATTGGGAAACCTTGTTTGTCACACCCTCCCATAATTTTGAACACATAGCCCTTGAACTCCTGCACATAATTTGATTATATGCATGTCATCAAATATATCACAAGCAAAATCATTGAGTTAAAGCTACACTACAATAAAACGAGTAAAACTTCATTTGTACACAGGAGTCATACCTCACCCAAAGCATCTCCACTTACTTCTTGAGAGATCCTCTTGTCCCAGAACACCCGGCTGCAAAGAGCATTAATAAATGACTGATTAAAACATGTCCTGTGCACTTACTACATTGCTTATGCTAGTGATATACAGTCTAGAAATGACTAATATTTCACTAAAAAGTGTTATTTGGCAGAGTAATTAATGCTCAAACGTTTTTACTTGCAGAACAGCAATCAATTTAGTAGATAATACAACTTCATACTAGCTAGCAAGGAATAGAATTCAAGAGTTACGTCTCAGACTCGGTCTATAGATCAGGTAGGAAACTAAATAGCGCTGTGAGTACTGTGTAGTGTTCCAGTCAATAGCCACCCAAGAAATCAATACAGCCTAACAAAACAACAAGTACCACCACAAACGCTATGTATTCTAATTTGTATAGGTTCAAACAAGCAACGTGAATTGAAAAATTCACAATAAAAACTTGCTAACACAAAAGGATGTGTTGAAAAACCACAAGATAGAAGGATCCATACCAAAAAGCTAAGAAATAAGCTGCACGTACAGTTTACTTTCGAATTGACACAACACATTGTAATTATAGGAATTCCTATCATACTTGAACTAAAACTATATCATCTTGATTTGCAGAGCTTCAATATTAAATTGCTCTATAACTCTATTTCACCTAATAGGCTATTATAAAAAGAAACCTCCAATATTAACATTTATATATACATGTTCAAACATAAATGTTAGTAACAGGGGTGGAGCTAGCCAGTCGAAGTAGGGAGATCCCAGAGTTGAAAGGGTGGGGGGCGACGGGGCCCCCGAATTTTTTTTAAAATATTATCTATTAAAATGAGAAAAGTGCGCACAATGTAATAAAAAAACTAGTCCCTAAATGAACTTCGGATGTAAAACATTGTTGACCCAAGTCTTTATAAAGACTATTCTACTTTTTCGGGTTTCTTCCTTGTTGTCTTGCACTTCTAATACATTTTCTACGTTTCATAGCATTTATTTAAGTAAATAATTGATTTTACAAGTGCTCATTTTTTAAAGAGGTGTTTTTCATTGTATAACTTTAGCTGAGTGTGAAAGATTGTGACGTGGAAATTTAGAGGAAATAAACTTCGTCCTTATACTTGGTTGATTTACTGTTCTTTGAACTTTGGAGATCTATTACCCTAAATAGAAAATGAAACTGAGAGAAAAATTAATTATCTCTAAAAGTGTCATTCATTTGTTGTAAATATTAACTTGTAGTGGAACTTTCAGACATGAGAACTAGCTAATATTTTCGACTATTAGCTAACTATATAATAACTTTCGACTCGTCTCTTTTCATGGTAGTAGTTATAGGATCCATTATCCATAAATAAATATTTTTTCTCTATAATTTCTTAAATTAAAATATATTGGTTGAAGTTTTTAATTTCAAATGTTACCATCCATTTTCAGATCCATATTTGAGAACATATCCGATAATTATTTTTAACACAACACCAATACAAAATGGTAAAAAAAAAAATTGTCAAAGAATTGGGGGGGGGGGGGGGTGGGGGGACCCCTGCCCCCGCCCCTGGTTAGTAAGAACATCTAAAACACTGAAATGCAGTAGAATAGCATTATACTTTTAAATTCAAATAAAATTAGGTTAAAACAGAAAATAAAAATCGGGTACTAAAATAATCGCCATAAACAAATAAGGAAATTACTTGAAGCTTAACAATAAAGAGAAGGCAATAGTGAATAAAAACGGGAAACATACAGTTTCTGATCGTCATCGATCTCGAGCTTCTTCTGGCACCCGGTTGTCGGATTTGCGATGTTGAACTAAACCAAAAACAAGTTATTAGAAATTATCCGAAGCAAAGGATATTCCGCACAAATTGCATTGTATGACTGCGTGTGGATGTGCAGGTCAGAGAAATACCTTCATCTTGCAAAGAACAAGGAGGTGGCCGCGAAGATGTGAGAGAAGATACTGTAAACGCTCTCAGCCTCTATTTCGCAGCTAGGGTTTTAAGAGTTGCTTTAGACGATATATATATATTGGTGTGGCGCGGGCCCGTTTAGGCTATTGTTTCAAGTTTGAAATACCACAGTCGGCCTTTGGGCTGGATTGTGTGTCTTCTTATTGGACCCATAATTCAAGAAACGGGTCAGATTCACATTGTATTCCAATTTTATTTAGGGTCCGTTTGATTGCAAGTGTGGAAAATGGATAGAAAGAAAATAAATTTCAAAAAAAACAAGGGCATTTTTTTTTTACAGTTTTCAAATCGCTTTCTATTTTCGATTTTCCAAAACAGTGAAAATGTGTTCTCTTTTCTATTTTCGAAAACGCATTTTTGAATCGAGGTTAAAATTTTACAAAGAAAACTTCAAACGACAAATTTGTCGTTTTGAGTGTTTTCAATTATAATCAAACCAAAAATCTTAAAACGGATTTTGGGTATTTTCAAAACAATTTTTCAAAATGTCAAAAATGACATATTTTCAACTATCTCAAAATGACACTCAAAACACAAAACTCATAATGATTTCAAATTACAAAATTGAAATACAAAGAGAACAGCCCCTAATTGCCTAGAACTTGTTTTCTAGTGAATTGTTAATTAAGTGTATTTGATTTCATCTAGCTTTGTTTTACATGGAAATTGTTCATTAAATTGATAATTTTTTTTACAATTGGTTATAAAATTTGTTTCTATTGCCAAAAAGTAAACAAAAAACAAAAAAAACAAAAAAAATCCAAGAAAATAGTTTTTTCATCAAAGTTTAGTATTCGTTTGGCTTTGTTTTACATTAAAATTGTCCATTAAAATGATTTTATTTTTTTTTACAATTGGTTATAAAATTTGTTTCAATTGCCAAAAAATAAAATAAAAAGCTGGAAAACAGAATTCCTACTAAAACCAAAACAAAAGGAATTCCATGAAAATGAGGAAAAGACGGCGCGTGAGGGAGAAGTGGGAAAAAAATTTCATGCAAAATTTGGTTCATCAAACATCATTAAAGTGGGAAAATGGAACTTGGAAAACTAAGGGTATCAAATGAACCATAACGTCCGTTTGATTGTAAAGGTGGAAAATAGAATGAAAGAAAATGAATTACAAGGAATTGAATTGTTTAGAAATTGTTTTACTAGAAATTGTAATTAATTGTATTTGATCAATATAATTTTTCACCTGAGAAATGTTGAATGTTTGGTGTTCGTTTGACTTTTTTTATGGAAATTGTCCATTAAAGTGATTTTTTTCTACCATTGAGTCTAGAATTTGTTCCAATTGTCAAAAAAAATTTAAAAATTATCATACCGAATACCGTTCGTTTGACTTTGATTTCCATGGAAATTGTCCGTTAAAAAGAAAGAAATTTGCAATTGTTGATAGAATTTTTTCCAATTGCTAAAAAAGGTGGAAAATGTAAAATCACCAAAACATTGAGAAAACAAATTCATTAAAAATGTGGAAAACTGGGTGCGTGAGCGAAAATGGGAAAATGAATTCCATGCAAAAGTTTTGCTATCAAACACAAACTAAAGGTGGAAAATGGAAAATATTTTCCTATTTTCATGGAAAAGATTATATATCAAACAAGGCCTTAGGTCATGTTTGATTGCAAATGTGGAAAATGAACGGAAAAAAATGAATTATAAGGAATTGAATAGCCTATAATTTGTTTTATTGAGAATTGTAATTAATTATGTTTGATTGGTATAATTTTTCACCTGAAAATGTTGAAAGTTTAGTGTCCGTTTAATTTTATTTTTCATGAAACTTGTCAATTAAAGTGATAATTTTTTTTATCATTGGGTTTAGAATTTGTCCCAATTGCTTAAAAAAATTACCATATCGAATATCATTCATTTGACTTTGTTTTGTATGAAAATTGTCTATTAAAGTGAAGAAAAAAAATTTGTGATAGGATTTTTTCCAATTGCCAAAAAACAATAAAAAAAAAATGTGAAAAACCAAAAGCCACAAAAACAACAAGAAAACAATTTCCTTAAAAATGTGGAATTCAGGCGCGTGAGGTAATAAGTGGGAAAAAAAATTAATAGCAAAAACTTGTCCATCAAACAACCAAAAGTATGGAAAATTGAAAACATTTTCTCGCTTCCCTTAAAAAAATAGCATTTCAAACAGGCCTTATTGATCAAGCTAAATTTATTGATAGATGTCAAGAGTGAAATATTCTATATTTTCATATGAGTAAATTCAAGTATACAGAAGTGTGGTTGACAGATGACTTACCACCTCTCACATGAGATGGATCCCATGTGGGACTGACCTCATTAAAAAACGAACAAAAAAACTCCCCCCCCCCTCCCCCCGTGTCTGATCGGTGAGGGTTCGGTAACCTCCACCTCTGTACGCACAGCAGAGCCCTCTTCAAATATTTGTATGGGAAATTTTGATAATTGCGGATTTAGAAAATAAAAAAACAAGTACGAACGTCAAAATGACAAAAAAGATTGGATATTCTGAGGTTTTGGTTGATAATAAGAAAATAATAATTATTATTCATTATTAATTACCTAGTTTAACGGAATTTGATTGCCATAAACTTGAATAATGTTATTCATGGGGAAGACTATCGATAGTCATTCTACGTGACATACACATGATAATTTGTTATTTGATGCGCGAGACAATACAAAACTATCACATTAATGCATCAAATAACAAAGTGTCATGTAGGACGATTATCAATCGTCTTCACTATAATTAGCATTACTCCATAAACTTTCTCTTGAATTTGAATATATCGTTACACTTCCAACACGTGACTAGCTTTATAATTCAGTTCTCGATTGATTGAATAACCACAAGTTCATAATTGTTTGAATAATAAAAATGTTGTCTTGAATTGCTTGTTAATGAAACGTTGGGAGAAATTTCATAAAAAATGTTCTATGGAGACAGACAACTGCTGGTGGCCTAATGTGATGTTTATTCTGTTGTTTTGTAATGTAAATATATCTGCTAAAATTCCAACATGTAACTCAAACTTGCAGCGTGCGAGCACTCGAATGTAGCTTGTGAATTCGTAATATATATACGTGTGACTCATTTTATGATCGATGACAGAACATGTTTTTGTAACGCGGGGAGTCGGAATTTTCCGGTCCCATGCCTGGATTAGAATTGTGGAACCCGATTTATATGAATTTGTAACCTTTAATTTGTGTTTGGGTCGCGTTGACATGGAAATATATTGGTGTATAACATAAAACTGTCGAGGAATTTTGTGCCCTTTTTTCAAGAATGAAAAATGTTCGTGTATGCATGTGATGGTAATAAATGGGACAAACGAATTGTTGGGAAAGTAACGTAATTTATCGAATTTATCGTCCTGGGATTTATATTTAAAAAAATAACTTTTTGATTAGTGAAAGTTCAGCCAAAATTTCGACTAACTCGATGAAAGGAAATAAAGCAGGAATTAATATGGTCAAGGTTAGAATTCGGAGCTTTCTTTTTAAAACGATAATGCTCCGCACAGAAATTAATGGTCTTCTAGCACTTGTCCCCAAGATACTACGATTTCGATTTGTAATAATAGCACTACAAATTACAAGATCTGATGAATTTACTAATATTTTTATCTTACTAATCGTAAGAGGACTTAAAAATGCAATAAATAATATTAGAGATTGAAATGCAAAATACTAAACAGTGCAAGAGGAAAAAGAATATTATTTTTGAGAAGATAATTTGAAATGATTTTGGAATGAATAAAATCATATCTATGGAGGTCGATTTATAGAAGTTGAACTATTGAAAAGTTTGTCTTGAACATACACAACATGTCATACAACTTTTAACACAAAACGAACGCCTTGAGTCATGCAGGAAGATTCAGGAGATAAATAAATAAAATAATTAATATAATATTTGATTTAATAATAAATATAATATAATTAATATAGTATTTTACCAAAAAATATATATACACCCACTTGGGCACATATTTACACTTGGAGGCTCGGACTTCCTCACAGAACACATGTAGCATTCCCTCGAACCTATTTTGTCTCCTCGCTCCGTAGCAATTCCTCTATCAATGGGAAATCTCATACATAAATGGTGTATGGAAGTAACGATCCCAAGTTCTTTCAAAGCGGGTCGCCACAACACTCCACGGTAGGTTGATTGGTGGTCTACAATGAGGAATTCCATAAAGTGGTGAGCCATAAGTGGAGATTTTCCATATTTCCACTGCCAATGTGATCTTCCCCCTACGAATAATGCTATCGCCAGTAAAATCATATAAGGGGGTGATCATGTGGGTGAGCTCATGGTCTACCATTATCTTGTCATATGTGGTTCCAAATAGGATGTTAATGGAACTCCCATCGTCCACCAACATGCGGTTTAGCCCATTTCGAGCTACGACGGCTCTACCACTAAAGCGTCGCAATGTGAGTAATGAACCACAATGCTGTCTTCCTTTGAAAAGGTTAGGTGGGACGTTTCCAGATCCACGAGCGGTGCCATTGATTAAATTAGCTTGTCATGGGAGGATCATTTGCTTCCCTTGCGTAATTTCTCTGAGTATTTCTTGACTCTCCTCCCATATGTGGCCCACCAATAATGGTGTCGATTTCCCTGTTGGGGACATTATCTGCCTTAGCTTAGGGTTCTTTTGTGGGCCTTTGTCCGTCTCTTAGCCTATTTTCATTCTTCCTCGTGCTCTAGTTGAGGCGATTCATTTCTGCGACATCGCCTCGCCTCACCATGTCTAGGTTCTCTCTCGTGCCTAGGTTGAGGTACGTTCCTTTGTACCTGATGGGTGTTTTTCCTATCTACATAGTGGCCCATTGGCTCCTCATCGCTAGACTGATCTCCCTTCTATGCATTTAGGGGTATGCTATTATGTCATTTTCCTTGCCTTCTTGGGGAAACACTCATTGCTGAGACATTTAGAATCCTGCCTGCTGGTGCACCTGCATGAGTAGTTGTTGCATGATAGCATTCTGTTAGGCCATGTTTCTCATATTTGTAGCCATCTCCCCTACTTCCCTAGCTAAGCGCGCGATGGTACCTCATTGCTTGTGTTGGTGGTGGAGACGACGTAAGCTCATATTTGTTTGGAGGACCTCTTTTTCAGAAGCCTCATGTTGTCTATTTCTACCATGTGACCCGTAGTGGCTAGAACTCATTATGTGTATTTGACTTGGAGCTAAAAATAGGTGTTTTAGGTGCTTTCTCTTTGCAGATGTTCTTTCTTCAAGAATCAGGCATTTTTTCAAGGTTCTACTTTCGATGACCTTTACCACAAGGATGTTTGTGGTTATAGTGTCGATTTCTATAGACAGTGTCAATCTGTTGACCCCAGAAAATGCACCAATGAGGTGACCAACAGATCTCAAGATCTCTCATGTCCACGCAAGTTGGATTCTTGCACACTTGGACAAACCTTTAGGTACATGTGGCCTATTGTGGAAGGGGTGGAGCTGGGCATGCGCACTCGACAGTCGAGTTAGTTGGAGAAATAATTATCCGTGTGGTAGAGTTTTAAACGTAAGCCTCCAATATAAAAAGGGGTCGACTTTGGGGTGAATTAGTTAAATGTGTGGCAAGAATATAGCTTTAAGAGTCTAAACTTGCATTACCTTTTAATTGCACTAAGTGTGAGTTTTTATACTTGGACAAGGTGAATGAAGGTCATTAGATGATAATGCACATGGCCTCATCCACATGATTGACCTTTCTAGTCATATGCATCAATCAATCAGACCTTAAAAAGCTAGTACTACTTTGGTACTCACACGGCCTAACTTGCGGCTTGGACTTGACCAAATAGGTTTGCGACGACGCGCGATGGCAGTGGGTTGTCTTGTCAATCGTGTGACACAAGATATATTCAAGATTCTTGTCATTGACATCAAATTATTCATAGGTTATATATGGTTTATTACACAAAAGGACAACAAAGTGTTGCTTGCTTTGGTGATAAGGTTATATTCCACCTAACTAAAGGTCAAGTGTTCAAATTTTTAGTCCACTAAAACTTCAATGGAGAAAAGTTTTGAAATTTGGTTAAAAAATAACTGGGCCAACCGGCCCGATAACTAAATAAGACGGACTAATTGACCTGGTCAAATACGATTTTTGACCGGGCCACTTACATTTACATACAGGGATGGATCCAAGACCGGGCTACAAATTAGTCTTGCGTGACAAAGAGTTCAACTCTTGCCTCAATCTAATTTTCATCCTGATTTCTATTCCTTTACATTCAGATTTAAAGTAAGTTCCGAGTAAAATTGGTCTTGTCAATTTATATAGATAAAAGAATATCGTGCCAGAATTTTACTAACAATGTTCAGATACTCTTCCCTGATAACAATTAGAACATACATCCACGCAAATTACTCATTGCCCAGGTATGCATATAACCATTTAGTAGCAAATTAAGGCTTCATATTACTGCTCTATATAGAACTTGGTATTATACCCTTTCCAAAAAAAGGGATTGTATTACGTCTTTACATAGTAGATAACATTGTCAAGTTTAAAGGAAACTTAAGTAGCGTCTTTCCTACCAATCTAGAGTTCGTACCCAGGAAATCTAGATTTCTCTGGCATAAGCATATCAAACCACAGGCAAGCAGCACCAGCTAATCCTTCGAAAAGAGAACATGCGTGATCATCTCCATCATAACATGTATCAGCAATTGTCTTTCTTGCATTGTGATATAAGTAGCTCGCAAATGCCTTTGCTCGGTCTTCATATACACCATCTCCCGTGAGCCGGGAGAGAGAAAGAAAGACGTAAGCATTCCCGGAAGAGCCATCGGCCAGTCCCACCTTCTTGAGCAACCCATTCTTCCAAACGACTTCCCCGGCTTCAATGGCTGCATCGCGAAATTCTCTGTTATTTGGTAACACCTGCAAAAGTAAAATGTCATATTAGAACGAACACAGTGCAAATACCCGCGTGCTCTAGACCATTGAGGTTTTCAACCATGTTTGGCTATGCATAAAAGCCACTTAGTTTTATTTTAGGGTTAACTTTTTTGCTTCCAAATATGACTCAATAAGTTGGTTTTTTGTTATTGTTACAAGTAAAAAAGTGCAAAATATGCCTCCACAATGCCATTAGATGGCCATATGGTTTAGTAAACTACTGACCTCTGAAGCTTTGCACAGGGTAAGGGCTATGCCAGTCGCACCATGGGACCACTGCACCAGCTTATCCCTTGGGTTTCCTTCACTAGCGGGATAATTCCCGCTGTGAGGAAACCTGTTGCTCATCATGTACCTCAAAGTTGCCTTGACGTCATCAATATCATCATTCATGAGAGGGAAATGCAACAATACGTGTAAAATACCAGCCAGTCCATGAGCAGCACCCCAATACCTCGTTCCATGCCATCTATACATGAGCGGGCAGGACGTATTATCAGATGCACCAACCCTTCCTCCTGCTAGCATGGCTTCAACAACAGGCATTAGAAGCTCACTTGGCACCACTTCAGCTCCTAAGTACTTATTTATAAACAAAGCAGCCCACAAGAAGCCGGCCCGTCCAAAAAGGAGATCGTAAGACATTCCCAACCCTCCTTCTTCTGGTCCAACCGGGAGGGCTTTTTCTTCCGCCATCTAAACAATGACGATTATGTAAGTGCGTAAAAATGACACGTTTAAATGATACAAAAAGCTAAAAAGTTTTAAAATGGAAGCTTAGTACATAGATTTGTGTTTTAGACTGTAATGCTATCTAGGTGTTAGAAGATATATAAATATCAGTCGGGACATTTTCTTGCATTTCATTCATTCATAACACGCATAATCATGGTCCAATTCCTTCTTGACAAACAATACTCAGTAACTGAAAAATGAATAATTAAAAAGATTATATATGGACAATTTTAAATATCTCAAGGGATGAACATCAACAAGCAAATAGTCCCCAAGCACCGAAGAAAACAATTTTCCCAAGTAGATTGGAGATTTTCCATATTCAAATAGTCAAACCAAAGATATGGAATAACTTCTAATGCGTGTCCTCGTAGCTTTGAGTTGAGTGACAATTTCACATAAATGGTTAAGCAATGTAAGGCCCGGCACAGAATGGTGTCTACGACCAAAGATTATACAAACTCAAAACACTTTAAAATCATCAAATATCTTGCCACAATCTTAACAAATATCTATGTTTAACAAAACATCCTAGCTTAGTCTAGTGATGTTACACATCTCTGATAATTAGATATTGTATCCACTTTTTAGTCCTTATTGATGACATAAGATACAAGACCACGAATATCATTGACACTTGATGGCCCAAGGAATGGACGAAGACGTGCATATTCAATAAGATGTATGTATCTGTCTTTTCTTATCAATAGGCCCGGCCATGTGGATTAAATTCATAATATATGATAGACAAAATCGACAGATGGTATACCTCCAGAAAACGTGTGACATAGAAGTCACGTTTCATTAGGTCCCCACAATAATTTGCAGCCACAGCACCAAGAGCATAGACCCCTCCTCGACCACAAAGAAAAGTCACATGCCTGAATATGCCATAGAAAAGTCTGAGATAATTGTGATATAATTAACAACAATTTGTGAAACCAACATCACAAATATACACATCATTGGATAAGGTAGTATGTCACTTCAAACAGACAGAGCTGGAAGAAAGGAAATTAAGCCCTTGTTTGCTAGAAATTAAAATCAAGATTTTAATTCAAGTCAAAGTTAATTAATTTTAACCACACATTTTATGGGACCCACAACTTTTCAACCACACATTTCCTCAACTTATATCAAAATGTACTAAAAATTTTGTTTTAATCCCCACCAAACGATGACTAAATCAATTTATGTACAAGTTAGTCTACTACACTGGGAAAAGAGGAAGAAAAATCCCAAAAATATCCAAATACGATATTTGGCTAAGCTTACAAAGTTCACTTATAAGTATATAAGTAACGTATGAAATAGATAAATTCTTTTATTGATCAAAACTGAAAATAAGCTCCTTATATGGACCCTATGCTAAGAATTACTTCCAAAATAAATAACATTTTTACTGTTTTAAATTAAAACTTACACAAACCCGTTTGGAAGTAAAAAGTTGATTAAAAATAACTTTTACTCATTTTGATGCTTAGCTAAACATGCTTGAACTGAAGGAAAATATCAAACATTAGAGAGCAACTTGAATTTATATTTCTTTTTGTTCCAATAAATGACAAATTATCCTCCATCTGAAACAATATCTGATCTTTGTTTGAAGTACGAAAGATACAGAGGGTGGTCCCAAAAATAAGACCACATGAACGAATGGATCTTAAGAGCCTAAACATTGCACGCTTTCAATTCTTTACTTCTTAAACCATATTCTGTACTTCTCCGAGTCAAATGTCTTGTTTTGGTGGAGTAAAGTGTTTACTCTCTTTCTTCCTCTCAAATCGAGCCTGGACGAAGCCTAAATTATATCATCAAATAGGTCGTGTGTGCACAATTTTCATAAAAGTAGAAGATAAATATTAAACTCGGGACCTTTGCCAGTTAAATCAATATTCTAAATAATAAAAAATAAATAAAAATCAGTACATTCCCATGTAATTATCCAAATAATTAAAAATCAAAAAGTACTCGGCATTATTAATAAAAAAATAAATTACTCCACCTAGTAGAGGAATGAGCCACGGCAGCGCAGGCGTCCACGATCTCGACGCACAATTGCAGGTCTCGGTGGTTACCGGTGGCCTCGTGAGATCTCAAGCAGGTGAAAGCTGTACCCAGAAGACCCGTATACACTGTCGGGTCCAAGCTCCCATAACTGCCCCGACCCTTCCACGTCACTTCCACAACCTGATTTCATGAGAATTTCATCAACTTCACATTCATAATCCAGGCCCATAAAACATCGTACTCAGGAAACAATCGCTGCCGATCCAAATCAAGACGGCGTTAAACCAAAAATAAGCTAATCCAAACGCACAAAAAGTTTTACAGTATGCAGAGCAATAATCGCTTTTCCATCCGAATTAACCCGCATTAATAAGTTAAAATCTAATTTATTGTACTGATTATACCTGGTCCTTGAGAGAGATTGCAGCTTTGAGAAAAGTCTCGGCTGGGAGTGAGATGTTTGGAGCCGTTGGATCACCAGTGTGGACCATATCAAACCGTTCTTGATTCCCTTCTTCATGATTACTGTCTTGAGAAGCAAATTTTACCACAGAAGATGACATTCTCTACTGTACTTGAGAATTTTTTCTCTTAGATATCTCTCAAATTATGGCCAGAATAATACTGGGTTATATAGGGCCCTCAGGGGTGTTTGAAATCTAAACAGAGAAGGAAACGTGTGTGCGAGTGTAAGGGGAAACATTGAAGGTCCCTAACTTTGATTAGAATTTCATTTTAGTCACTAGTATTTTTAATTCTAAATTTTATCACCGAATTTCAATTTTGTTTCAGTTTGGTCATCAGCAATCTGGTCATGACATCCCTTCTTTGCTGCTTCACACCTCGAGACATACCTTTTGAATAATTATATTCGTACATAATCATTTACCAAATTTTTTACCTAATTGACAAGTGGCGGCCCCCTATTGGGGGGCGTCCGTGGGCTTTTGAATAATTCTATTCGTACATAATCATTTACCAATTTTTTTACCGAATTAACAAGTGGCGGTCCCCTATTGGGAGGGCGTCCGCGCCACTTGTCAATTCGGTAAAAAATTCGGTAAATGATTATGTACACGTAGCGCGATCGTACATTTTTTATAGAAATAAACGCGGTTCATTAGTTGTCGAATTATGTACTTAGTACATCAAAAAGTTGAAAAAAGAAAAATTATGTCACTGCGAATTTTAATTATGTCACACTATCTCAAAAAATTAATATCAAGAGGTCCATACGAAAAAAATCGTGTTCATCACAGGTATTCTATCAAATTTTGCAACAAAATTATTATCGTAAGATTGGGTCTACATGAAACGGGCAATCACAACTACATTAATAAATAACTGAGGTTTGCTATAGTTACTCGTGGGGCGTCAATTTTGTAATTAATTTTATGTTAAAATGTAAATTTAATAAGTCAAATTGCAGATATTTAAATTAAACGTGGGCTAAATTCTATGTCGATTTTTTTTTCATGATTTATTAATAATTAAAAGCGCAGCTGAAACTTCACGGGAATCACGCTACCCTGATATGATATTAAAATTATATTGTATTATCAATGAGGATAAGAATACAGGTTTTTGTCAATTAATTTATCATATAAAAGCTTTGTTTAAAGACAGTTGTTGCTAAAGTGATATAATTCTTTAATTATAGGATTTAAGTGGAAGTAAATGAGCACGTTCTAATTGAAAAAGGAAATTTACTTAATACTCGTTCGGTAGGAATTAAAATCAAATTAAAATTGAAAAATTAATCGTTATTGTTGACTTTTATTAGACGAGTGAAACTCAATAACGGTCATATTTTCAATTTTAATTGAATTTTAATCCCTACCGAATGTGACCTTAGTCCTGTTTGTTATAGATAAAAAATAATTTTTTTGTAAATTTCGATAAAAATTCATGAAATATGTGGTTCAAAAATTGCGAATACCATGAAATTCGTGGTTAAAATTAATTGTTCAATTTAACTTAATTTTTGAACAATATTTTAAATTGTACCAAACGAGGGCTTACTACAATTCAATTAATAAATAAGATCTCAAGTTAAACTAGTTCGCGTGATATATGAAGAGTTCTACCGAATTTGAATTGATCGAGTCCCAATTAAATTAAACTACGGTTTTTGTTTGAGGCTTAAATACATCACTCCTTGATGTTATTCATTTACCTTTTACATTATCACTTTAAACGTATTGAGATATGGACAACGACAGATCCAAAGTTTTTACGAGCTAATGTGAACGCTCAATGACCATCCAATATATATATCAACGGAGCCAACACAGGCTATTGTCATGACTTGTCGAGTGCTTGCTCCACTGCTAAATTCGTGGACTAATATATCATTGCCCTAGACTTTTATTTCAAGTAATTTCAAAGTTATAAAAGTTACATGTAAAAAAAATTCAATAAGCCAAACTTATTGAGAAACGAGAGACCATGGGAATATGTATATTTTTTTATGTAGTTAAAAAAATCAATATATTTTTCATCTCATTTGTATATGCTGATTTTGTTTTATAAACGAATTAAAAAAAAAATCTTATTTAATTATAATAAGTTGCAATTATACATTTAATCTATTTTTTTTTAAAAAAAGTTAAGGAATAACAGAATTCGTATAGTGCTCCAAGTTGCACATCACGTTTGTGAACCGACCTAATCCAAACTCGATTCTCATATATGTGTTGGGTACAATTATTATAAACAGTCTATGTTACACGTTTTTCGCACAAGCTAATATTTATATATTATATGGATACGAGTACAAATGGGCTCAAACGGAACGCTATATGCCCCATGTCGTTGCAAAAATTGGTTTTTGTTAGTTGGTTTGAGTTTGATCAATTATTTTAGTAGGTCTCGTTAATTGGACAAAATATTTCTTTGACCGAATATGTTCTACTCCATGAGTAGATTAATGTAGTGTATTTATTTTCTCAAAACCAATTTAAGGTGAATGAGAAATTAAGGTCAAAAGAAGACCACTTGAAGTTGAAATTAATAAAAATAAAAATTGCTGAGAAATTGAAAAAATGTCAATCCCACGTAGGAAAACTAGAAGAATGTAAACTACTTTATATTGCTCAAGTTTGGAACTTGGATTTGGGCCCTAAGAGGTACCAATAGTCTTTGAAGGGAAGATAACCTACATACTAGTGTGTTGGGTTAAGAGCCTGTGCGCGCCGACGGCGGTTGACATGACACGGGTGGTGGGCGTGGGCCAAGCTGATATATTTTTTGGTAAAATAATATTTAGTTTATATTATTTTTTTGTTATTTAAAATAAAAATATATTTAATTTATATTATTATTTTCCTCCGATTTTTCTGTAACTGACACGTGGATTCTTATAGAAGGACGGTTGACAGTTGGCGATTGACGGTTGACGGTTGCTGTCCAAAAGGTTTATGTCTGTTGAAGACATAACGTATCGACTGTTGTGTCTTTTGGACACAACTTTTCAACTTCTATAAATATGTCATTTTACCCCAAGTTTTATACACTCCAAAGTCAGAATTGAATTCACTCTTCTTCTGAAATTCTTCCTTCGTCCCTGTATTATTCATATTTTGCATCCAGCCTCGGAAAATTATTTTCGTGCATTTTAATCATTCATATTGTAAAGAGATCAAAACATTAGTAGGTTCGTCAAGACTTGTAATTTATAGTGCTACTATTATAAGTTGAGGTCGTTGTATCTTGGAAGACGAGTGTCGAAATACGTCGCACCAGTGCGAGACATTATCGTTTTAAAGAGAAAGAGCAAACTCTTGCCTCGACCATTTTTCGTGCCTTCATTTTCTCGACGTATTCTGCCCAAATTAATTCACAGTGATTTCACTAGTTATCTTTTTCCAACACATGTTTGTGCTATGTTTCACTTTTTAGATAAGGGTAGGCATATGTTTTTTGTGTAAAGAATTTTATTGATCATATGACAACAGTATAGTCTCACGGCCCACGCTCAGTAATAATTGAACGCATTTTTTTTATTTCTCAAATTATAAAAAAATCTGAATTGAATTCTTTCACCATTTGAAAGAGGATTATCTAGGGGTGGGCATGGTCCGATCGGATTTTAAAGATAATCGAACCCAACTCTTAATTTTCAAGTATTTAGTAAATGGAACTATCGGTCTAAATTTAATTATGAAACCGTTCGAGTTCGATTCAATTCGATTCTACTCGGTTCCGAGATTCCGTACTATTATTAAAAAAATTATATTACAACAGTGATATATTAATTCGATTGTGACATATTCAATCTTAACTCTTACAAAATAATATAGTCCAATCTCGTGATATCTTTTGCACACCTTTTTGTTGAGTTTTTTTTTTATAGTTTTGACTGTCAAAATCACAAAAAGAGGAAGATAGCTAGTATATAATAATAGAACGATAGAAATGACATTACGGTAGAATAAAAGATTTGGTAAAATTTAGATCAATTTGATTAAAAACTGGGCTGAAAATTAGAAATAGTAAAATCATATTTTGAGTTTGGACTAAATTAATTAGTTAACAATTTATTTTAAAAAATAAAATAACTTGACTTATTTAAGATAAAAAAAAATTAGGAAAATTCGGTTTTTGGTCTAGAACCGAAAATCGAACCAAACTCGTCGATTCTTTATTTAGATACCCGTTTGATTATTTAAATTAAGAAGAACTGCTCGGTTTGGGTCCAGTTCGATCTGATTCGATTCGTGCGTTTTGTCCAATCCTAAGATTATCGAAAGGTATTCTGGTTCAAATTTATCTTATAGCTCATATCAACAGTGTCGAAATTCAAGTCAACATAAAAATATTTAACTGATGATGAGATTCAACATACAATTAAAAACCTTTCTCCATCGCTTATAGATAAGAGAGGTGAACATATGGGTAGAGTCGAGCCGGCTCCGCCCTTACCCACAGAGCACTAGCCGAGCTCGCCCAAAATGGGTACTCGGGGAGGCTCGGTTCGCTTTTTTTTTTTTTTTTTCAATATATATATATAAGATACGCCTTTTTATATAAAAAAAAAAATCAATTTTGGACTAGCCGCTCGTCAAAAAACCTAACAAGCCGGCATGTTTGGCTCATGCTCGAACTCGTCTAAAAAGACAAGCCCAAGCGGCTCGTTTTGACGAGCTAAGCCGACGAGGCGTCTTGACTTGATTCCCACCACTAGGTGAACAACTACCATAACCAATTTGAGACGGTTACATATGGACATAATTACGTGATTGACAAGTTTTTAAGTTAACATGTCTTTTCATTGTACATAATGTCAAAGATATGTAAAGATTATAAAAATTTATTATTTACAATTTAAAATACATAATATGTGAACAAATATATTATATCTATTTATCATATTTTAATACATAATATTATAGTTATTAAACTCGGACCGGACCGGCCGGTTCGATCTGAAACCCGTATATTATGATAATATATCTACTCGCATCCACGTATTCAAACTACCATAACTTCAAAGCCACCCACTCCAAGTACAACACAAAAATGTTTACAACAAAAATTATTTAAAAAAAATGTTTCATATCATATTTCAAGTTAGGTAATTTTTATTTGAATTTTGATCAATCATGTGTTTTCTCTAGAGAGGGTGAGCACTTGATTGCATAAGAGCACATTTTACCCTTACACATTACAATTTTTATTCTCATTTTTCTACTCATTTTTAACCACACATTCTCCATTAATCTACTATTCCAAAATACATTCTTTCAAAATAATGTGGCTCAAACACACACATTGGACTCGATATGTTTGGCTTATTGAGTTTTTTACACATAATTTTTATAACTTTGAAATCACTTGAAATAAAAGTCTTAGGGCAATGATGTTTGTGAACCGACCTAATCCAAACTGATTCTCATAGATAAGTGTTAGGTACAATTATTATATACAGCCTATGCTAGACGCTTTTTGCACGTGCTAATATTTAGATTATATGGATTTGAGTACAAATGGGGTCAAATGGAGCGCTATATGCACGTGTTTGTGCTATGTTTCACTTTTTAGATAAGGTTAGGGCATATGTTTTTCGTGTAAAGAATTTTATTGATTATATGACAACAATATATTCCCATGCGAAATTATACTTGAACATTTATTTCTTAAATTATACGAAAACCTTAATTGAATTCTTTTACAATTTGAAAGAGGATAATCGAAAGGTATTATGGTTCAAATTCATCTTATAACTCATATCAACAATGTCGAAATTCAAGTCAACATAAAAATATTTGACTCATGAGGAGAGTCAACATACAATTTAAAGCTTTTCTCGGTTCCTTACATATAAGAGAGGTGAACAACTACTATAACCATTGGCGGAGCTAGGGGGACCTGAACCCCCAGATTTTTGACAATTTTTTTTTTTATTTTAAAATTTTATTTTTTGGTTCTTTTTGTATTTACCATTACCATTTTGTCCTCAAATTGAATAAAAATCTTAAACTCTACTAATTTCATTTTTCGTTTCCGTCTTCAAAGTATGAGAACTCGAATGGAATATTTGTAATAAGGTATGATTTTGCTAAATTAAATATCGGTACTTTCTTTTATATGTTTTTTTATTTTTCTGATTAACAAGGTATCAAAAAAAAAAAAAAAATTCGAGGCCTCTGCCCCTGAACCCCCGTGGCCTTCCACACCTTCATCTCTATATTATCAGTTCTGAGACCCCTCAACTTCAAAAGGCTAGCTCCACCCCTGACTATAACCAATTTGAGACGGTCACATATGGACATAATTACAACGATTGACAACTTTTTAAGTTAACGTGTCTTTTCATTGTACATAATGTCAAATAAATGTAAGGGTTATGCTACACTTACCTACCAATTGCCACGGACTTCCCCCCAATAGGGGGCACCACTTGTCAATTATGTAAAATTTTATGTACATTAAGTTTAATCCTAAATGTAAAGATTATAAAAATTTATTATTTACAATTTAAAACACATATTTAATACATAATATATCTACTCGCATCCACGTATTCAAACTACAATAACTTCAAAGCCACCCACTCCAAGTACAGCGCAAAAATGTTTAAAGCAAAAATTATGAAAAAAAATGTTTCATATCATATTTCAAGTTAGGTAATTTGAATTTGAATTTTGATCAATCATCTGTTTTCTCTAGAGAGGGTGAACACTTGATTGCATAAGAGCACATTTGAAATTGTATTCCCCTCGTCCATAAAAAAATTGACTTTTCTTATTTTATTTTTTTTGTCTCAATCATGGTCATGTTTCTTTATTAAGAATATTTTTTGTTATTTTTTTATTAATATACCCTTATTTAATTTGTCTAGTTATAACTAATTTTTAACATTTAAAAATATATTTTTCAAAAATGCACTAAGATTTACATACATATTCAGTGACAGAGCAAGCATCCGTCGAGTCATGACAGTAGCCCGTGTTGGCTCCATTGATTTTATATGTACTAGTCTTTCACAAGTGTGATGCACAAATTTATGATAAGTGATAAACAATTCTAATATGAGAAACATGTGTTAATTGATTTTCTAATCCAATTAGATGCAAAACACTTCATAAAATTAACTTGCGAATGAATGGGTAATTTTAAATAAAAATATATACACCACATAACTAATTCAAATTTTGAAAAACTTCTTTGAAAATAACATTTGTTGTTGAATTGGATGGTACTCCATCTCGATCGCAACAAAGAATTTTCAATCCCGAACGGTTTGTAACTCTTGACACTGCAACATAAAGTTGACCATGACTGAAAACAGACTTTTTCAAATAAAGTCCTATACGCGATAGTGTTTGGTCTTGACTTTTGTTAATAGTCATAGCATATGACAATATCAAAGGATATTGCCTTCTTTGAAACTTAAAAGGTAGTCTTGGATCTGATGGAGTTTACGTCATTCTTGGAATAAACACTTTATGTCCTGCATTACTTCCGGTAATGACCTTAGCTTCCAAAACATGCTTTCCAAGTTTTGTTATAACCAATCTAGTCCCGTTACACAGTCCAGCAGAGAGATCAATGTTTCTTAATAACATAACAGGAGTGCCAACCTTCAACTTCAGCTCATGATTAGGAACACCCGAGCATCTTATTCCATTCAAGAATTCCGGAGTGTGTAGATCATCTAGTAAATCAATATTGGAATCTGATTTGGAAGCTGTATCGGAACTTAGATAAGTTGGTCCCTCTGTTTCATCGAGAGAGACCATGTACTTATTGATTATTTCAACAACCTCCAGAGTTAGGGCCAAGATGGCTCTTTCTTGCAAATACAAAGGGTCGCTGACTCTTTCTGAAACATTTGGATATGTACTATCCACTTTTGATTCAACTAAATCTTCTTTCTCTTTTATCAGTAAATCATCAAGAATTTCAATCGAAACACGCCCATCATTTGGCCCACCAATTGTACTATCTCCAATATTTGGAATTCAGTCTAAAAACGCCTTTAACTATCCTAGATCAATGTTTGAGTTCAGACTTTAGAGCCTCATGTTCTTCGTCAATTTCAAAACTTTGCAATGTTGTCATAAGTAGGAAGAATTAATAGTTGCAAGAATGATATCTTGCCTAGTACCCTTTGGAATGACAGGTAATATTTATCTGAAATCTCTTCCAAAAACAATGGTTTTACCTCCGAATGGTTGTGTCAAGCTCAATGGATTGCTAACCAGAGCTTCAAAACAATACTTATTCATCATAGGAGCTTCATCCCAAATGAGAAGATCAATTTTGATGAATAGCTCTGCAAGAGGGTTGCCTTGTTTAATGTTGCACCTCGATGGAAATAAGAGAAATGGTAAATATGGAGTGAGCTGTTCTACCTCCCGGTGAAAAAAGAGATGCTATACCACTTGATGCAACAGTTAGTAAAATATGTCCCCTTGAGCGTATTGCTGCAGATAGTGTTTTTCATACAAATGTTTTTCCTGTACCTCCATACCCATAAAGAAAGAATACTCCACCTTTACCATTATCAATTGCATGCATTATTGTTTCATAGACGGTCCGTTGCTCATCTATTAGATTTGATACAAATCTATTATGTTCGTCAACTAAGACATCTTTGTCATAACACAACTCATCTTGAATTAGCCTATTATGGCGGACCGAAAGATCAACCATAAATGGGAAATGCATCATTGGAAAATCACATAAACTTTTGCCAGTATTGCACAAAAAATTTTCAATCTTTTCAAGTGTATAATCTTTTAATTCATCGTCATTGAGTTCTAAATCTGTACAGTACAACATATAAAGAAGTACAATTAAAAAGATGACATAACATGTTACTGTAGTAATTATTTATTTATTTTGTATGTAAGCAATGAAGTAGGATTTGAATACCTTCATGTTGCGATGTCTATATAGAATGTCATCTGATAAGTACCGCCAGCACTCTTCCCAATTTGTATTGTTTAACTACATAAAAGTAGTAAGCATTTGACTGGAAAAAAATTGAGTATAAATGTCGAAATAATAAACATAAATAAAAAACAAAATTGTAATCAGGTCAATAAACATGAAGATAAAATCTTTACATTTAAAGTCTGAAAATCCCAACCGAAAAAACAATATATTAACTACCATGTATGACATTTTACAAAGTCCAACTGTAAATTCATCTAAATTATTTACTATGAATACATATTATGAGATAATTTATAATTCCTATCTAGATTATCTAGTGTCATTAATTGTATGAGAATAATTAATTGCTACCAGTTGTTAAACATATTTATGAGAAGTCTTAATACAACTACTTTTCACAGCAAGAACTTATGGCTTCATTAAATTCCCGCAACAGCATATTAGGGGTGTAAAAAACTTGGAAGCAACTACGCACTATAAATGTGTTTACTGACCTCCATTTATTATCATTCTCTGACATTTTGAATTACTTCCATGCATGGCTTCAATGTTTAACCCTTCCTCGTTTAATATCACATTTGTCAAAGTATTCTCATCTCCGATTCTCCTCTGACAGTTAGCATGACTTCAATGGTTAACCCTTCCTCGTTCAATATCACCTTTGTCATAGTATATTCTCATCTCCATTTCTCCTCTGGCAGTAAGCTATAGCTAAGACAACAGCTTGCGTAGAAAATTTGCTTACCGTAAACCAAAGAAATACCTTTTCTCGATAAACAACTCGTCACATTTCATTTGGTCTGTTTATTGCACGTTCTGTAAGAATAATAGAAATGGAAAGCTAAGAAAAGAAAAAAAATGGAAAAATATTTTAATTTTTTTTAAATAAACATTGAACAGTTGTCATGCATTTAATGTGATGTTTGCTCATTGATACTTGTGTAGCCACCCGATCGTACTTCACAGTGATTGGAACTGATTTTCAGCATTTATTAGTGTTTCAGAATTATTTAGTTTAATTTAACATATTTAAATTATATATTATATATATTTAGGGGTGGGCGTGGGTTGGGTTGGGTCGGTTTTTGTCCCAACCCAAACCCAACCCAACATTGTCGGTTTGTTAGAAATTCAACCCAACCCAACCCATGTAAATGTTGAAACCCAACCCAACCCAACCCAATTATGTGTCGGTCGGGTTGGGTTGGGTTGGTCGGTTTGAGAAAAATTTATTGCACAAAAATTAAAATCATCCATTTTTTTTTTATGTAAAATAACATTCATATAGCCGTTAGCCATCCAATGTTAATAAACTTGAAAAATAAAATAGTACAATCCAATGATATGTTCATTAGTAACTTTTACAAAAAAAATACTATCTCATTTTCAAAAAAATTTATTCACAAAGACGAGTTTGACTATTTATTCACGAGACGGGTTTGCTCAATATTGCACCCACAATTTGACGGCAATTATCTTTGAAAATATAGTTGTTGAATGAAAATTGATTCGAGTGATGACTTGAAAATCAAAAATTAAAATTTATCGGTTCACGCTCCTCCTTTTTCAATTCAGTGTGCCAATATTAGATTACAGAATTCATTTTTAAGATTCGTGAAATTTTATTTCTGAATTATTTTCTCTATTCGAATTCTTTTCACTGGAGTAATTACACGATTCATGTGAATTTTAGTATCTTCTTAATATATTTTGTTTTGTTATGGAATTCAAGTAATTAACTTTCGTGTAGAGGGCATATTTTTGTTAGCTGTATATCAACTTTCTTGAGTTTGGGCCGTTCTCTATTTTTTGTCAATTTTTTGCGCTTGTGATTATATGTGTTCTTTTGTATTAACATTTTTTAAATCCGCTAACATTTTTTTCTATTCGAGTTCTTTTGTGCATATAATTATATAGCCGTGTCGATTTTGGTATCTTAAGGATTGATTTTTTTTATTTTTTATTTTTTATTTTTTTTTTAGGTCGGGTTGGGTTGGGTTGGGTTGGGTCGGGTTTGGGTTGCTAACCCGCAACCCGACCCAACCCAACCCACAACCCGCAACCCGCCCAAAAATTTCAAAAAACCGACCCAACCCGGTCGGTTTGGGTCGGGTTGATCGGTTTTCTCGGGTTGGTTTGGGTTTTGCCCACCCCTATATATATTGTATAATCTGTACTCAATAATATATATATTTAATGTTTGTCTTATATTATTGTTTTATATTATTATCTGTACTCATCATAGCTTAATTTTTAATATGATGAATAGAAGATATTAATTTAATATTTTTATAATGTTGAAATCGTATGTGCTTTATTTGAAAAACAAAAATTTACTTTTATATTCGTTTTTATTTTCTCTTATTAAGCAATTATTTTCGGACACGTAAAAATATTATTTATTTTGTATTCAAAAATTCCTGAATCTTTATGCCTATTTTTTTTTTCGAACAACTGTTTTAAAAATTACATTCAAGAGGCGCCACTTGAGGGGCTCGGGGGTCGAGAGGGCAGCGTTCCTCGTGGGGATTCGGGGGCAACACTCCCGACGGAGATCGATCTGCCCGGTTAGATCGCAGGGGTCGAGGGGGTATCGCCCCTCGTAGGGGTTCGGGGACAACGTCCTCAAAGGAGATCGATCTGCCCAATAAGGTCGCGGAGGTCAAGGGGCACCGCCCGTGGTGGGGGCGAAAGGAAATTATAATTTTTGTGTATGTGTTGAAGAGTTTATTTGTTGAAAATAAATTTTTCTAAACAAATACTAAAGATGATGAAAGGATGAAAACATTATATTTTTAATAGCCGTGTTTTAAAAAAAAAAACTGAATAATATCCTCCATGTTGTATCATTGAAAAAATAAGCTCTCCGTGCGCCATGTAGAGACACTCCGTGGCGCACGGAGAGTAAGTTGTCCGTGCGCCACAGAGAGCCTCTCCGTAGTGCACGGACAGTCCCACAATTTTAATTTTTTTTATTACACAAATGTTAACAAATTCCAAAAATACATTAAATAATATTGATAATCCAAATACCAAAGTTACAACTATAATAAGTTAAATTTGAAATTTTCAACAAAATTTTAACTACAATACAAATTTTAATTTGTCCTTTTGAAAAAAACTAAACTTTAATTTTCCTTTTATATATTACCATACAGTCACACACCCATCCAAGTAATAAGTAATATATCAATTTATAGAATCTTAGTAAGGATAGTTGCACAATATTAATTGTCACACAAAACATGTTATACAAAAACTTAATACAACTCGCATGATTAGGAAAGCATATTAAGCAAATATTAGTGAGATGCGAGTTCGCAAAATTAGCACGTAGCATTTAAATCACCCCTTCAGCAGTAAGCTTCAAAATCTTTTCAAAAAGTTCCAATTGTTTAGCAAGCCTTTCAAGGCTTCTCCTGCTTTATAATCCTTCGGCTCTTGTTGCTTGACAATTGCGTGGCTGAGTATATGTCCAACCTTCTCTTAGCTTTGTTACTTGTTTCGAGCTCGTCCAAGGAAAGTGGCTTCTGATGCGTCTTCGTCGACGTGTTAACCTCATTATCAGATGTAGAGTCCCATTGTAAAACAGAAAAGGCATCAAAAGAAAAACCGACAATCAGTTAAAAAAATTAATAAAACATAATCTAAAAAGGATTCACAAATATAATACATTTAGCTCATCGTTGCCATTCTTATCAGACTTCAAAAACAAATCAGAACTCTACAATATGAGAATTATATTAAGTTAACTACATCAATATATTATGTTATGGAAATTAACAAACGCTATGTAGTTGAGCTAAATAAACCGTGTAATTAATTTAACCAACCTGACTTTCTACGCTCGGAAACGTGACATACTTGGATATTAAAGAACCATCAACAGTTAACCTCATCACAATGAACATATCACCGCGCTGCTCAATGTTTTGTTGCCTAACTTGAACTTTAAATAGTAGTTTCTTGTCAACCAATGCTTCGATATCGTTTGGGTAAGACAAATCTTTCGAACTCTGCTAGTAGGTAAAATCTGTCTCAGGTCATATGTAATTACATTTATTTATAAAATCATTATCGTAGTCATAGTAAATATACTACAACTTACCTGAACCATATCTTCATTTAGAATAGCAACAGTCTTCCCTATCAGTTGTACGCATCCACAATCCCACATCAGAAAAGATGCACTCCCCATTCCATCTATTACCCTCAATTGAACCTTAAACCTTAAATGGAAAAAAAGATTTGTCAACTACATTTTATGCAATGATTA
This sequence comes from Fraxinus excelsior, assembly GCA_019097785.1. NCBI lineage: Eukaryota > Viridiplantae > Streptophyta > Magnoliopsida > Lamiales > Oleaceae > Fraxinus > Fraxinus excelsior. The sequence goes on along the minus strand of CM032634.1, from coordinate 9,670,690 downwards.
TTCACCTAAGAAAAATGTAATGATTATTCACCCAAGAATTCCATCAGGGTTGAAACTATCACGCTTCTCATAATGGAATCAGGTCTCTATAGGGTTAACATTTTTCAGGCACTTCTTACACGATAGGTAACACAAATTCCGATCATTCTCAACAGCCACAATAGTAGCATAAATCCAACAATGACCAACCTAATACATCCGAAAAAATATTTTCCACAAAATAATATAATCCTCAGTAGTAATGATTGTATTATATATCATATACTTGTCTGCAAATATTACCTTAGACGAATCCAGTAGCCGATCAATACTCTTGACATCGCAACCTCCACATGCTAAGTCATCTGACACATCATAAACAGAACTCGAGGATATCTGACTTATCCTCTGGGTCAGACTCTCGTTTCCAGTAAACAACCTTAAATAGATTTTCAATGCTATATTAACTAATGTACAGTTAAAATAAACAAAAATGTATTGTCTATCCAGGGATTACGATAACATACTTATCTCGGGATATCTGAACTTCCGCAAGCTGGGCATTGACACATAATTTCGTCACTTGATATGTGTTACATATCCTCATCTCACCTACAATAATATATTAGAAATATTAATAATCATCATGCAAAATGAATCTAACTCACAATTATGTAAGTGTAAAAAAATAGACCTCTAAACTTTTTAGCTCGACACATCTAAAGTAATAATATGGCTGGTTCTGGATTTCCAGTATCCAAGATGTTGCTAAGCTCATCAGCCTGCTCATCCCAGATGGTGCAGGACAACCGATTATTCCTATTGCATAAAAAGCGGTAAGTGTTAATCGTCATACTTAGATAATAACTATGCGCTGCCAACGAACTACATGGATATTGATGGACATACTCAGTATCCTGTACTAAAATATCAATAATTCTTGTCCTTCTCCCAGAGATTTCCTTTGAGTGGACTGTATCCTTGCCAACAACTTCTCCAATTACATCTAAAAACAGAACTATTGATGTATTCTCCGTTAATGATTAACATTAAAAATCGTGAATCCATTTCACTTTAAACTGGAACTCCAAAAAATATGCACGACATATTAAAAGTAAACATTACCAATCAACTTGTTTTCATCTATTTCATAAGATGACAACAGATCACCAAACGGAATAAAATCATAAATATGGTATGGAAAGCTACTATCTTCAACTTCACTAACATATGTCTTCATCATGAAATTCAACTTGTATTTGTGACTTGAAGCTTTGTACTTTGAATTGTTGTAACCAATGACAAAGTCAAGCATAAGATATAAGAGTCATTCACGGATTTTGGGCTTCAATGTCTTGATCAAGTTGCGTTTAATCAATCCATGAATTCTAGTGCCCTAGTATTACATATTCCACATCAAATTCATTATGAATAATCTACATAAATTAGGATTAAACAGTTAATATTAAATAAATAGATTAATAATCTTATAAAATAGACTAATATTTCATTACTAATCCCCATCATCATCCCAAGGTAGAAAATGGGTGGAGAGCTTTTGATGGAGTATTGACAGCTCTGTTAATGGCAATCGATTTAAATAATACCATCCAATATTCAAAAAACCACACATAACCAAAGTAGTTATTGTTCAATATGTAACCTTTTAATAAGTTCATAACAACTGTTTCTTGAAGCATGGTTTTCAAACACTGGGAGGTACTGATTTATTGAAGCATCGCTATCAAACACGACAAAAAGGAAGCACGGTTTCGTATATTATAGTACTGATGAACTGTTTTTATTTTTTTCTTTTTCTTTTCAAATGCAAATACAAATGACTTTCAGAATCAAGAATAAATTGCAGTTCATATACTTATATCTCTGTCGATCAAGACCATCTCCAAGCTGTAAATGTCATCGGGCTTTCCAAATGTAGGGTTTTCCCAAAGTCGAACAACGCGAACATGGAATGCCCACTCGGTTTTGGTAAGAACGATGTCTGTGAGCATATTTATGATGGGAGCCATCTTACTACTAATAGAAATAAGAAACGAAGCTAAATTTTCAAATCCTCATGGATATACTTTAACTTAGATTGCCGAAACAAAAAAATGAATAAAACGCCTAACAAAAAAGAACAGGTGAGGTCGCTTACTTGAGAGAAGAGCGTTGAATTGTTGATATACAATTGCTGAACGAAAATATATGGAAGGGAGTGAGAGTTGAAAATGCAGAAGAGCGTTGAATTGTTGATATATAATTGCTGAACGAAAGTATATCGAAAGGAGTGAGAGTTGAAAATGTTGATATACATAATATATAAGGAAAACGTGTAGAACACATTTTTGGAGGAAAAATTGGATTAAAAATGTGAACTGTTTTGCTTTTTTCACTGCGTCAATCAAAGTCAATCAAGTCATTATGTAGCTAAGCTCCTTTAATATAGTAGCGGGAATACTGATGTAGCTAAGCTCCTTTAGATATATTGGACGGCCATTAAGCGTCCGTCATAGCTTAGATAGATTCCAAATCCGTAGTTGTCTATTTCTCGATAAGCTTAAAATGATAATGTATAAGGTAAATGAATAACATCAAGGAGTGATGTATTTAAGCCTCAAACAAAAATCGTACTTATTTAATTGGGACTCGATCAATTCAATCTTATTTATTCATTGAATTGGAGTAATACAACTTAAAATATTGTTAAAAATTGAGTTAAAGTGAACAATTAATTTTAACCACATATTTCAGGATATTCACAATTTTTGAACCTCATATTCTATGAAATTTTATCAAAATTTACTAAAAATCTATTTTTTTTTTATCTATAACAAACTGGGCTAAGTAAATTTCCTTTTCAATTAGAACGTGCTTATTTACTTCCACTTCAATCCTATAATTAAAGAATTATATCACTTTAGCAACACCTGTCTTTAAACAAAGCTTGCATCTTCGCTTGCCATAAAGTAAATTTCGTGTTTCGATACAATAATGAAATATCATATTTTATCGATATCATGAGGAAAATCAACCTTACTCTGATACCACTTATTATTAATTGATCACAAGATAATGATAATAATGAAATAAATAAAAACAAATAAGAACACCATGATTTATATGGAAACCCAAGATGAAAAAAAAAAACACAAGAAAAAGAGGAAAATTTAACTATAATCAATAATGAATGTATTTACAATATCAAAATTTCAATACTCTCAATTGAAATCTTAGCTCTCTAACTCTCAAGATATTGTTGAATGTGTATATAACAATGCGGGATATATATAATTTTAGATGAAGAAGAAAACATAAAATTAAAAAAAAAATGGGATAAAACCCGTCACAGTGGTGTCGATGGCTTTGTTGTGCCAGGTGCCGGCTCCCTGACACTTGGGGCGTTTCTTCGAATAGGGGCACGGGCACCGCTGCGCCGCGTTGCTGTCCCTTTTTCTTCTACAGGTGTAGTAATTATATCTCCAAGGTATTTTTCTTCGTTCCAATGTTCTTTTCCAAGTCAAACTCACAATCATTGATGAAATTTGATCTCCATTAATTAGGATTCTTAGAACCAAAACTTCTTCTATTCAACCAAACACCAAATTACATAAAATTTGGATCACACCAAAACATCACATTTGAAAAATACTAATTTGCATGTTTATTAAATCGAATAGTAGAATAATATTTTTCCGAAAACGCGTATTTAAATATCAATGCTTCATGGGTTACTAGCCCAAGAACATAAACAATCTCAAATTTGTTGTTAATCGAGTTTATAAAGATAAAAATTTTGCTTTAATTTAAATCGTAAATTTTTGGGATCCACTACTTTTATGAGCTTAAAATCATATATTTCATTAACTTTTATCAAAATTCACTAAAACTTTTATAAAAATTTTGTTAAACAATCCTTCAACAAAATTAACACTCTTGATTGAGGAGCGATGCTTTTCATAAAATTTGATAAAATATGTGGTTGAAAAATTGCGAATTTCATGAAATGTACGAATACAATTGAAGTTGACTAGTTGAAATATTGATACAACTTTATAATGTTTTATCAAACAAGTATTTAATATAAGTAGACGAATTTAAGACCAAATTTCACATAATGTATAATAAACCAAATGTTGCTTATTTTTTTCATGTACACTGTGGAGAACTATGAATTACCCTTGAAAAGCATTTATTCATGGTTGTTCAAACATCATTTCAACATTAAAATACTGACCTCTTTTAGGAAGCACGATCATTCTTTCAACTGACAACCTATGATAACTGCACATATACCTAAATTATCTCCTAGCACAATTATTTCTATTTGACAATTTCATCCATTTTTGGCAAAGGTTTTTTTTTTTTTTTTCAACAGTCAATTATATTTTTTATTTACTATAAGGCTATGTTTGATTGTAAATGCAAAAAATGAGTGGAAAGAAAATGTTTTACAGGGAATTGAATTGTCTAGAAACTGTTTTACTAGGAATTGTAATTAATTGTATTTGATTAGTATAAATTTTTACCCGTAAAATGTTGAAAGTTTGGTTCCGTTTGGTTTCATTTTTTTTATGAAAATTGTCCATTAAATTGATAATTTTTCCTACAATTGGGTCCAAAATTTGTTCCAATTGTCCAAAAATTAAAATCAAATAAAATTGGAAAGAAAAATTACCATACTGACTTCCATTCGTTTGACTTTGTTTTGCATGAAAATTGTCAATACAAGTGATAATTTTTTTTACCATTGAAAAAAAAAAAAAAAAAGGCCTAAGAAATCAAAACCAACCAAAACAACAAGAATTCTTTTTCCTCAAATGTGGAAAAATAATTTAAGGGGAAAATTTTGCTATCAAACATGTGTAAAAGTTGAAAAATGGAAAATCATATTTATCAAACGGGGCCTAGTATTTAAGAAATTTAACATCTGCGGCTCTGCCAAACATGGACTCACAACAGGGTTTTAATTGCATGGAGTGTATTTTGTTTCCAAAGAATATGTAGCATCAAGTTTGTCGACCAATCAAGATTGAACTCTTAACTAATTTGAGTAAAAACCAAACTAAAAATCTGCATAAGAAAAAAATGACCCATCATCTTTTAACTCAAATCCCATTTCTAGCCCCACCCAACTTAGTTATTATTTATAAAGGAAAAAACTAAATGGCCAGGACCCGGTAAATAAATAAATATTGTACTCATTGTTTTGGTTGAACTCTACGCATGAATTAAATATTCAAACAACATTATATAAGGATTCCGACTACTCCTTTTACAGATTTTGACCTTTTAAAATAAAAATACTATCACTTGTACATAATAAAGTTACATAATGATTTACATACAAATGATGTGTCAAAAAGAGAGCGAGTACGTTTATACACGCTGAGTCCTACAATATAATTGATTTTTTGTGACGCAATTAATTAATTACAACAACAACACTACATACATACAATTAATGACATGTTCGTTCGTAGCTTCGATGTGATGGGCAGTTGGAGAGGGGAAGTCGGACTTGGCAGTCGATGATTTCGATTTGGGCATGTAAATATAGGTTTTCAATTTATCAAATGATTTGGGGTTAGGGGACATGTGCTTACCGAATGAAAGTATGAAATTGAAAATGGAAGGATAAACTAAAAAAACCTAGATCTTGGGTTAACAATGAAATTAATAATTGAGCCAAAAAATTAAAACAAAAAAAATTGAATTTAGAAAGGGAAAATAGCATATATATAACCCATCCCAAAGCTCAGGCGACCGTTCCGACGACTGCTCCGATTTCGACGACTATTCCAATGACCGTTCCGATGCCGATTTATTCTAGTGAATGCTTCAATTCTGGCAATTGTTACAACTCCGGCGAATATTCTGATGACAACTCCGCCTTTTTTTTTTGGGTACAGTTGACACGATTATTGACCTCTTGATTGTTGCTTGTGATTAGTAATATAAAATGTGACGTGTAAATTTGAACCGTGACTCTACAAACACATGTGACTTGTTAATATTGATTTGTGACCTATAAAAAATGACTGTGAGTTGTGAACTCAAACATGTGATAATGGTCTGTGACATTAACGACGAATTAATTAGCTATAGTTAACTATCAAATGAATTGATCATACTGATCTGTGACCCGTCTATATTGATTTGTGATCCATACAAAATGACTGTGACTTGTGAACTCAAACCATTGACCATGAAAATGTGACCTTAGCAACTCATTTATTCAATGCAAATCGATCACAATTTATAAAATTATTGGTCACAAATCAAGAGTTTTATATGTATTTCTCGGTCACAAATAGAAAATTTTATCAGTCATGGATTATTCATCGATCACAAAATTAACATTTTATTGGTCACAACTAGATTACAACTTAATAAATTGTGAATCACGGTAACAATTTTTAGGTCACATATTCTGCATCAATGACAAATCCAAAATTTTGTTGGTCACAACTCATTTATTATATTGGTCACAAATCAAAAATTTTGTAGGTCACAAATTATTTCGATGTCACAAATCAATAATTTTATATGTCGCAAATTATTTTATTGGTCATGGATAAAAAAAATTACAGGTCACATATTAATTATTAGTCACAAATTGTCGAATTTTAAAATCACGTATTATTTCTTGGTCACATGTTGTTTATATGTCACATATGAAGTCATTTGTGACCGAAACCAACACTTGTAACCATCGCTCCACGTTTGCCGCCGCCACCATCTCTCGAAAGCCTCGTCATCTCAAACACTGCAACTAGCACTACCTTACCACCAACAAAACAGATACAAAATCACCAACACTCCACAAAAATCACCACCGTACTGCCGTTTGCCACATGGACCACCATCACCACTACACGGACCGCCACCTTAGATCCATCACCACTGCCTAAAACATACCACCACAGATCCACCACCTCCACAACCACACATCACCAGATCTAAACAACAACCCAAGGCCGCACAACAACCACCATCAAACACCTGTTACACCATCATAAGAAACTGCAAGATTTGCTACCACCAGCCACCACAAACAAATGCCGACCACCACACCATTATCTGCACCATACCATAGCCATCACTACCTAGATCCATTGACCGGCAAAATTACTTACATTGCTAAGCCAAATCACTCACATTGCCGGCTGTGAGGGCATCGCACTACAACAACTATGCCGCTGCTTGACTCTCACATCTCTGACGGATGGCACTACTCAACGGTGATGGCAGTTTGAGAGAAATGGTAGAGCGAGAGAGAGATGAATGAGATATGAAGAGAAGAGAATGAGAGAACTGTTGTTCGATCTTACATCAAACGTGGCTTTGTAGCGGGGATATGATGTGTCTCCAGCGATGGGCATTCCTCAATGGCGACGACAGATGGAGAGGGTAGAGTGGCTGTCGACGAGGAGTCTGAACTGTGAAGAGAGAGCGAGAGATGGAGGGGAGAGGATTAGGGTTCGGAGAATGAATTTTGTATAATTAATAATTAATATTTAAATATAATATATCTGATTTTTGAAATGTCAAACTTTCTATCTAATTTTAGAATATAGATTTTGAGAAGTAATGAATTGTGTAATTTCCACATTTAGAAATTAGGTTGGGTTGGACTAGCTAGACATAGACTTGGCTTGAGAGTTAGAGTATTAATTTAATATAAAAAATTATTTAGATTGAGTTCTTGGTTTAGAATCGAGAACAGAACCAAACTCATCAATTCTCGATTCAAATACTCGTTCGAATATTTAATTTATGAAAAATAGCTCGGTTCGGTTCGAAAGTTTTGTCCAACCCTAGCCGATCCATATGGACCTGGCCAGACGCCTGTGGCGACCCGTATGCATGGGTCCTGACCATTTAGCCTTTCCTTTATAAATAAGAGAAAATTATATAAATCTAGGCGTTTGAACTTTAAAGAGAAAAAATTAGATGTGTAGATTTTTTAATCAAAATTCAAGTATTGAATTAATTATAAAATATTATACTCACCCAAATCCTAATTTTATTTCATTTCTCTTCCTCTTCTCCTTCTTCATAGAGATGTCAATGGGCCGAGCCGAGCTGACTCGGCCCTTTAACCAACGAGCTCGGCTCGTGGCTCGTGAGCTCATAGGCGAGCTCGTGAGCTCACGAGTTGCGAGCCCACGAGCTTTTTTGAATTTTCTTTTTACTTTTTCACGAGCCCATGAGCCGACTTACGAGCTCGCGAGCGGCTCGGCTCGAGCTCGGGCTCGTCATTTGACGAGCCCGAGAGGCTCGTTGCTCTTATTTTCACGAGCCGACGAGCCACTCGGCTCATTTGACATCTCTACTTCTTCATTTCTCTCTATTCTCTCTCCGCAACTGGTGACCCATTCATATTCCAACAGTCGTCGACAAAGGAGATGCGTCGACCGATGCTATTGAGAAAGGCTTTCTATTTTTTAATCTGCATTCTCTCTCTTCAACACCATCGACGTTTCGCTGCAAACGTCGCTTCATCTCCCTCATACATGGCTGCCATCGAGGGCTGCTGAGCGACGCCGCTGTGCACAAACTGCAACAGGGAATAAAGCGCCGCACGCGCGAACTAGCGACGTCGCGGAGGTGTGGTGGTGATGGCTGTAGTGTTTGGTTTTATGTTGAATGGGCATCTCTTCACGGTGCTTGTGTGAGCCGATGATAGGAAGAGCACCGACCACTGTGTGCGATGCACAACATCTTCCTCGTCGTAAGCAGCGATGTTCGTGCCATCGTCATTTCTCTTTTTTTTCCTCTATCTATTTCTGATTGGTATGGTGGTGGTGATGGTACGGTGGTTTGGGGATTTTCTGCACGGTGGTTGGGTTGTTTCGGGATCAGCGTGGAAATCGCGGAATTAATTGAAAACGTCGGGAAAGCCCAAATTTAAGTTGTAGACAGTAGAATCTCGACCCGCAAATTATTGAACCAAACAACTAAAGAAAAACAAAAGTTTGAAAGACATCTTAATTACAAAACCAACGAATCTCGATTTGTGAATACCACAAAGAGTGCCTAATCATTTGATAAGTTCAATGGATAAACGCCACAAATATGTAATATATTTGATAAGTTCGAAATTTCATGAAAGAACCCATAGAGAAAAAGCAAAAGTTTTAATTTATCATTATGAAAAGTCTTATTTTTTACAATGAAATAAATCTCCTATTTATACTAATGCTATAAAACCTAGTAAAAACGTAATTAGATTACAAAATATTGTAAACTTGGAAAGAAAATAGAATTCTAGTATAATAAGGAAATTTGCGTCAAAACAGTTTTCCTGGACAGCTTTCAGTATTTTGGTCATATCTCCCTCTCCCGATATCCGATTGAGATGATTCAAAATGCGTTGGAAAACTTACTTCAAGGGATACAGATCTTCTAGAAATACAAATCTTCAAATTCGAAGGTATTCTATACCAAAACTGACTCTCAACAGAGACTGAAAATTCGAGTGCTTTTCAAGTCTTCCAACTTCCGTCCCCAACATGTTACTTGACTATTGGCTTGTTTTCTTCAATATTATGAACTCCATTGCTCGAACATGTAAATGACTAGATTTATCAACTCTTTGAAGCCTCAAACTTGGCTCTAATCTCCCTATAACAATAATCAAAATCTTGATAATTGGTGGCCCATCCCCGAATCATATCATACTCTCCATCTTCAAGAGGATTCGTCCTCGAATCCATGCCTTGTGATTGCGTAGGAGATAACCAACCTCTTACAAATTTAATCACTGCACCACCTGGATCAAATGGAAAAAAAATTTCTCCATGACATAGGATCAATACATGGTACCCATCCATTTTGTAGATATTGATGTATTGCAACACAAACACAATCAGCCATAGATGTTGTATGAACTCCCACGTACAATGATCAACCTGAAAGAAGAAATTAAGCAAAATACGATTGAATTTGTTAGCTTCCCCCACAATGAGATATGGGTCCTCGTACTCATAATGTATCGTTTCCACCATATCGTGCTTAACAACATAACTCTGTTCTTCATTCTCTACAATTTCAACAATTTGCTCAACACATTCTTTTATTATTTTCTCACTCTCTTGCTAAACCATCTCTACAATTTCTTATACCAGACTGTTCATGCTCCTCCTCTTTAATTGGTTCAGTTTCCCCAATATCAACTGTATTAACAGCCTGCTCATGTTCCTCTTTAATTGGTTCACTCTCCCCAACATCAACTGCATTTTCCAGTCCACCATCCTCCATCTCAACTTCCCTATTTTTGGACTCCTCCCGCAATTCAACTCCGACGTTCTCCTTAGGTGTGGTCATTTCCCTCTTTTGTTTTTTCCGTTCTGCCTCACCTCTCACCTTTCATCGGTCTGCAAATGATTGTTCTAGGGTCAACCCAGTTAGAGTGATTTTTACCCAATCCTGAAGAAATCTATACATGTTCCTTTCCATATCATAAATAACATTCCTTTCATACCTCCAAGCCTTCCCAAACAAGATATGAAAAGATTTTAATGGAACCACATCACACCAAACTTTATCACTATATTTCCCAATGGTGACATTCAATAAAACCCGCTTGGTCACATCTATCTTCCACACTCCTTCAACCAAGTCATCATATAAGGCCTAGGGTGTTGTTGCAAAGGTAATCCCAATTTTTCCACCATCGTGATACTAACCAAATCTGATTTGTTCTCCTTATTAATAGTCAAACTGCATACCGTACTACCCACAAAACACCGAGTTTGAAAAATAAATCTTCAATCATAATTCATCATTTAAGTAGGCGTAATCTAGAAGACTCAAGAAAAGAATTGGACAATTGGATGAGTGATATTTAAATTCAAGAAAGTGGATCTTGAATTGGGATTAGAATGAAAGAAATAGATTTTTGGAATTAGAATGAATATTATGAAATTGAACAATTTTCAAGAAATAAAAAAAAATAAAAAATAAAAATTCGGACGGTACGGATGAATAGTAAAAAAATTGTTTTTTTTACTCAATAATCAACTACGATAACAACGAAATAGATGGAAGTTGATTTGGACTCAAATTGAGCACAAAAACAACATTTGAAATTTTTTTGGATGAAAGACTCAAAACAAATTATTGGACATAAGAACAAAAACAAAAGAAAAGATAAAACCTGAATCTGGAGCCCAAGCTCTGATACCAAATGACGCGAACCCGGGTACGGGATTAGCGTGGAAATCACGGAATTGATTGAAAAAGCCGGGAAAGCCCAAATTCAAGTTGTAGACAGTAGAATCTCGACCCGCAAATTATTGAACCAAACAAAAAAAAAACAAAAATTTGAAAGACCTCTTAATTACAAAACCAACGAACCTCGATTTGTGAACGCCACCAAGAGTGCCTAATCCTTTGATAAGTTCCATGGATGAACGCCACAAATATTTAACATATTTGATAAGTTCGAAATTTCATGGAAGAACTCATGGAGAAAAAACAAAAGCTTTAATTTATCATTATGAAAAGTCTTATTTTTTACAATGAAATAAATCTCCTATTTCTACTAATGTTAGAAAACCTAGTAAAAACGTAATTAGATTACAAAATATTGTAAAATTGGAAAGAAAATAGAATTCTAGTCTAATAAAGAAATTTGCGTCAAAACAATTTTCCTGGACAGATTTCAGTATTTTAGTCATATCTCCATCTCCCGATATCCGATTAAGATGATTCAAAATGCGTTGGGAAACTTATTTCAAGGGATACAGATCTTCTAGAAATACAAATCTTCAAATTCGAATGTATTCTATACCAAAACTGAGTCTCAACAGAGACTAAAAATTCGAGTGCTTTCCAAGTCGTTCCAACTTCCGTCCCCAACATGTTACTTGACCATTGGCTTGTTTTCTTTAATATTATGGACTCTGTTGCTCAAACATGTAAATGACCAGATTTATCAACTCTTTAAAGCCTCGAACTTGGCTCTACTCTTCATCTAACAATCATCAAAATCTTGATAATTGGTGGTGCATCCCGGATCATATCACTTTCCATGTGTCCTATCAAGGATTGGTTTACAACATATGAAGGAGTTTCGAGAGGTTCAGTGGTGATGGGAAACAACACGCCTTGGAAAATTGTCAGAGTTGGTACAATTATGATCAAAATGTTCGATAGGACTATAGAACACTTACAGATGTAAGACATGTTTTAGAACTGAAGCATAATCTCATATCTTTGAGTGTACTTGACTCAAAGGGTTATAGATACACTGGTGAATGTGGAATTTATGTTGAGCCGAGATGCTCTTGTTGTCATTAAGGAACAAAAAAGATCTACATGGTTGTATATTTTGTAGGGTTCCACAGTAATGGGGGATGCATCAGTTTCTACTTCTTCTTTGAAAGAAGAAAATATTACAAAACTTTGGCATATGCGGCTCGGGCATATGAGTAAGAATGGTATGGTAGAGTTGAGTAGGAGGGGGCTTCTTGATGGGTAAAAAATCAATAAGATAATTTTTTTTAGCATTGTATCTTTGAAAAATAGAAAAGAATCAAATTCACTAAAGGAAGACACAACACGAAGGAAACACTTGAGTATATCCATTCAGATCTTTGGGGACCTGCTAGCGTACCTTTAAAATGAGATGTTTATTATTTGTTGACAGTGTTGATGACTTCTCTAGGAAAGTTTGTGTATTCTTTTTAAATTAGAAGATCGATGTGTTTGGGACCTTAAATTAGTGGAAAACAATGATAGAAAAGCTGACTGAAAAGCCAGTGAAACGTCTACTCACAGATAATGGATTGAAGTTTTGTTCAGATGAATTTAATAGTTTCTACATGGTTGAAGGAACCTTTAGACACTTGACAGTGTGTGGAACTCCTCAACAAAATGGTACGACAGAACGGATGAATAAAACTTTGATGAAAAAAGTTCGTTGTATGCTTTCAAATTTTAAGTTGTCTAGGACTTTTTGGGCTAAAACTACTATTACAACTTGTTTTCTGATTAATCGCCTATCCTCAGCTGCCATTGAGAAAAAGATACCAAAAGAGGTATGGTTTGGTAAACCTTCTTTTTTATTTTGATTTGAGAATTGAGAAGAACATTTACATGTAACAACTAGAGGGCTTTTATAGCTTCTGAAAAGGAAAACTGTGTATTTGTTGAAGAAGTCTTTGTACGGTCTGAAGCAATCACCAAGGCAGTTGTATAAAATGTTTGGTTCATTCCTACTCATAGTTTCATTAGAAGTAATTATGATAGTTGTGTACTTCAAAAAAGGGGATGGTAGATTAGTCACACATTTGTTATTATATATTGACGATATGCTTATACTAGCCAATAATATAACATGAGTTAGCAATGTGGAGTCTCAACTTAGCAAGGAGTTTGACATGAAAGATTTGGGTGTAGTAAGGAAGATTCTTGATACGAAAATCTTGAGGGATACTAAGGATAATCCTGCTGATATAATGACAAAACCATTTTTCATTGCTAAGTTTGAGCATTGCTTGAACTTAGTCGATGTTTGTCATTGATTTAGTTCATTGAGATTTGTTTGGAACATGAGTAGTGTTTACTTGGAGATGTGTTTTGAATTTCTTATGTTGAGATTTGGTTTAGCGTGGAGGTTTGTTGTGGTGTGACCCAAATTTTATGTAATTTTGTGTTTTGTTGAATAGAAGAAGTTTAAGAAATCTTGGTTTTAAGAGTCCGAATTAATGGAGATTAAATTTCATCGATGATCGGGGGTTTTGCTTGGAAAATGACTTTAAGATGAAGAAAAATACCTTAGAGGCATCATTACCGAAAGTTGGTGCCGCGACATCATCGTCGAGCACTACGGCACCTGTAGAAGAAAAAAGAACAGCAGGGCGCTGGCTGGCGCCACCGTTACAGATTTTATCCCCATTTTTTCAAATTTTACGTTTTCTTTTTCATCTAGAACTTCAAAAAGAGGCTCTTATATATAAATATTCCACGTTGTTGTATCTCCATATACACATTCAATAATATCTTGAGAGTTAAGATTTCAATTGAGAGTATTAAGATCTTGATATCGTAAACACATTCATTATTAATTATAGTGAAATCCTCATCTTATTCTTATGGTTTTTTCCATCTTGGATTTCCACATAAATTTTTGTGTTCTTATTTTTTTGTTTATATCATTATCATACGATCAATTAACATGTGAAAGTGCATATAATTTTACGATGATGTACAATTTTAATATTACTTCAAAATTAAGGTCTATTTGATATGGCTTTTGAGTTTGCTTCCCCTTTGAAGAGTTTTTAAAGAAAATTGCCTTAATTTTTGTTTATAAACTAATATTTAAAAGAATTTCTTATCCCAAAAGTGTTTTAAGAGTGAGTCACATTGAACCAATTTCTTCTAAAAACAATTCTAATTATAAGAATTACTTTCATAAATTTAGTCGAATAGATTCAAAAGCAATTTTTTGAGTCTCAAAAGCTCCTTTTAACTTTCTAAAATTCATGCATGACCGACCTAAACACATTTGAACTGCTTATTGTCACCGAAGGGGGCTATGCATCTAACTGTCACGTGTTCAATTAGGAGTCCTTTAATGGAGCTCCTTTTTTTTTTGGGCCTTCAATCATTTTATCGACCTAAAAATTGGCAGTCATCTGGTCGACAAGGCTTAGACGGCCTCTTCATTCCCCTAAGCTTTGTTTACACACTGAACACACCGTTAGGATGCAAAGTTCATGGATCAAGAAAAGGGTTCGTCGATTATTTACACTACGAAGATCAAATCAATTCCCGGAACGAAATATATAGAGTGCAAGAGAAAAAAATAGAAAAAGAAAAATTTGGCTAGAGGAAGTAAAAACTTACTTATAGTCTCGAATGAACTTGTATATTTGGAGGAAAATGGGACGTAAAGCTAATGGGCCAAACCTAAAAACTTAATTTAAGTCTGCAATGACTTTATATATTTAACACTTGTTTGATTCACATTATTTTCAAAATATATTTTTCTTTCTTTTCCACCACACATTATTTAATAAAATAATATTACATTGCAAACCCAAAATTCTTCCTTATTTTTCAACTGCACATTTTCCATCAATCTAATATTTCAAAATACATTTTTTAAGAAAAAAAATGGGGCTCAAACAGGGCTGCTAGTTGAGTAATTTATTATCAATTTCAATTTTGTTGCACAATATGGTGCTCCCATCTATTTTCGTTTAATTTCGTCACTAAAATAATTGCACAATATGATTACTATATTCCCCACGCCGAAATGAAGTGACAAGATCAAGACTGGCCTCGTGCAATAAGTATAAAAATATCACAAGTGTCAAACTGGAGATCCATTGCTGACTATTGGATGGTAATAAGAGAATAACATTTTCGTGTCTTGCAATTGTAATCCATTTCATTGAGCAAACAAGAAGCCTTCCCGCAATGCCATCCCTTCCGCATCCATGGCTGCATCCACACCTCTCTCACGATCCGTCATTACCGCCCCAACTCTAGCAAAACATGTTCCCTCCCTTACACCTAGCGTCGATTTTAAGTTCGAGCCCATCTATCTCCGAAAGTAGCCAATGTGTCCATCCCACCTTTTCATCACCACTTGCGCAGTCGGACTGTCAGAGAAGACGAACCAACGCGGTAGAAGCGCCATCTTCTATTCTTCTTCCCAAAAATTCATTCGACGGAGCCCAGCATGCGCGGCCGCCCTCAGCTTGGTGATGGGTCCGCCACTTGGAGGTGGTGAGTTTGCATGATAGATTTCTTGACTCAAAAAATAGTCCTCTAAGCTCGAGCATAATTTTTTTTTAATATCCTTGTTAGATGGAATGTCTTTTACTTTTTAATGGTGATTTAAGCATGATTAGTAAAATGTTTACAAGATTGTCCTCCGTATTTTTCTTACCGAGTGCGGTGGTCCGGCTGCTCCGATGGTTGCTACCTGCAAAAAAAGGTCGGGACTTTCTCCCCCGTAGTACCTCTGGCGTGAGAATCGGTTGGTTGTTTAGAAAAATGGGAAGATAGTATAATGTAAGTTCAAGAGTTCAGAGTTTCAAGAGTCCATACCTTTCTCACATTGGAGGTATTTATAGGCACATGTTGCTATGCACGTGTTCGATAGTAAATGGTGCCACGTGTCCCACGAAGACCTTCCCACTTCCTCCATGTTCTAACGCAGTGACCCTCACTCGTCAAGCGGTTGGTTGTGTCCATGTTTGCTGTTGGATGGTTTCCGTTCTATGCATTTCCATTTGTATAGTTTTGGTTGACCATCGATCGGTCGACGAGTTTTTCATTCGTCGACCGATCATTCCGACACATCGCTCGAAATATTCAAATGTTTAATGTTGAATGCCAGATCCGGTGATTTGAACTTTAACTATTTCACGTTTTGAAAACTCACCACCAGCCCTTAGCGATTTTGAGCTAACCAATTTCTTAACTTTTTTGCTCACCGCTGTGTGTCGAGCTATCTTGGATCGTCGAATACAGGGTCAGGTGATTTTGAGTATTAACCATTTTCAGGTTTTGAAAACTCACCATCAGCCCTTAGAGATTTTGAACTAGCCAATTTTTAGGTTTTTTTTACTAACCGCTATATGTCGAGTTGCCTTAGATCGTCGAAGTCGAGGTCAGGTGATTTTGAGCCTTAACCATTTTTGGTTTTGAAGAACTCACCACCAGCCCCTAGCGATTTTAAGTTAGCCAATTTTTAGGTTTTTTTGCTCACCGCTATGCGTCGAGTTGTCTTGGATCGTCAAGGTCAGGTGATTTTGAGCCTTAACTATTTTTTGTTTTGAAGAACTCACCACCTGCCCTTAGTGATTTAGAGCTAGCCAGTTTTTAAGTTTTTTTGCTCACCGCTATGTGTCGAGCTGCCTTGGATCGTCGAGGTCAGGTGATTTTGAGCCTTAACCATTTTTATTTTGAAGAACTTTCCACCAGCCCTTAGCGATTTTGAGCTAGCCAATTTTTAGGTTTTTTGCTCACCGTTTGTAGTCTTTATTTCAATCAATTACGAACCAATACTCCTAGCAGAATTTAATTTACCAAAATTTGGAAACTCAGTAGGCGCACCGGGATGTCCCAGTTAGGCTGGCCCTTCCATAACACCTTCATCATGTGCCGCCACTTAGCATTTTCATTAAATAAATTTCAATCAGGTCTGCCTATTGCAGGCATTACATCATGAAAAATCCCTAGTTACAATACTTACAAACGGTCATTGCATCAGAAAAGCAGAAATAAAAATTCGTCTGGCAAGTGGCAACTATATTTACATGCAAGCACTATGCTGCTCAACTTCCCACTTGTTGGTCTACTAATAATACTTATTGAGATGCTATGTGTTCCATTGTCAGCCTAGTAGTTTTCCTTTGGCCCCAAATTTGCCTCCACGCTAAATTCACGTCCTTCTGCCAACAAAATGTTTTCATAGTATCGAAGGGCTCAATTTGCTCCCTTGGAGGCTCAAGATCTAACATCATCACTGGTGATGATTCTTTCATCCGTATATTGTCAACATAACACTTCCTGAAAGACCGTTGATCACCCCTCACACACCCCCACACCACGACTGGTTGGGAACTTCATCACTTGGTGGTAAGTAGAGAGAATAGCCTCAGCAGCATTCAACAAGGGTCGACTGTGAATTGCATTATACGCCATTGGGGTCTTGACAACCAAAAGTTCGTTAGGATCACCATACTTGCAGGGTAGGTTCCCAATGTCAGCTGTAGCTCCACGACTCCTTCCCATATCACAGTATCGCCTCCAAATCCTAGAAGGGGGGTAGATACTATTTTCAAATTTTCCAAAGAAATTTTCAATCCTTCAAATGTTTCCCAAGTGAGAACATTCGCTGCGCTACCACCATCGACCAATACCCTTTTGACATCGTAGCTTGCTATGTCGTTGACTATCACCAATGCATCATCATGGGAGGTTGCCATGCCTATTTAAATCATCTTCGCCAAAAGTAATGCTTTGATCGAATTTGGCCTTCTTCTGGATGGAACATATCGCAGTTATACGTGCATAGCTCTTCCTAGAGGAGTTCGAGTCTCCCTCTACTATGATTCATCCAACAATCACGTTTATAACATCGGCCTAGGAGGTGGTCGATCATCGACCATCTACTTTCCTCGATCATTCCTCACATACTTAGCCAAAAAACCCCGCTTCAAGAGACGTTCAATCTATTCCTTCAATTGGATACACCCTTCTGTTTCATGTCCATGGTCTTTATGGAAATGGAAATATTTGCTCTTATCCCTCTTGTTAGCTGATACTGCCATCTACCTCGACCATTCGAGCTCTTTCATGTCTCGAATTTTCATCAATATCTTGTCCCGTGGAGTATTTAAAGGGGTGAAGATTTTGACCTCCTATCGTCTTTGCCTGACCGACCTATCCTGAGTGTACCCCATGTTTATGCGATCATTCTTCAACTTGTCTTCGTCAACGGGTTTTCGTAAATCACCCAACTTTCGCTTGTGGCTTTCTGTCTCCCATCCCTCTCTAAGATTTTTCGTGACCCTCTCTGCTTCCTCTGCGTCAACATATTTGTCATCCTTTTTCAAGAGGTCGTGCATCGACTCTGGAGGGTTTTTGGAGAGTGACATCTTGAAGGCTCGGTTCTGCGTCCCATTCATTAACGTTGTTACTACTGCGGATATTTGAAGGTCTCTTATGCCAAGCGTCGCCTGGCTGAACCTAGCCAAATACTCCTGCAAAGATTCATCTTTCTCTTGCACTACCTGCATTAATCCAATGGCCGTCTTCCGTTTCCTTTTGCTACTCATGAAATATGCCACGAAACTCTTGGAAAGCTTGTCAAAAGTCTTTATAGACCTGGGTGCTAGGGTAGCCACCCAGTCTCTAGCCTCCCTCCTGAGTGTCGGGGAAAATGACCGACGCATCGCTGTGTTTAGGGCTGCATAGAGCCTCATTAAATCAACGAAGGTTCGCAAGTGGTCTAGCGGATCCGTGACTCCATCATATGCTTCTATCAGTGGTTGTTTGAAGCCTTTCGATAAAGGAACAGCCATAATTTCAGGAGCAAAATGGTCTTCCTCCAGAACCATTTGCCTACGCCTGTCATTTCTCTTAGTTAATGCATCGTCTATCTTCGGATCATCATCTCCTCTATCTTCCTTTCCAAGTCTGTCACGAGTTGGGGAACCTATGGAACCACAAACCTTGAAGCCTCCATGTTTCCTGTTGTTGGCTGAGTAACAGGCGGGGTAATCGTTTGTACCACCCGGGGTGGTTGCTCATGTACCACCTCCGACGAATTCTATGGTGGGACTATGATTTTCTGTGTTTGAGTCTACAAGAGGGTCATCATGGCTACTAATTGTGTTTCCAAGGCACTAAATTGGCTCTACGTTACGTATTGCGGTGGTGGCGGCAGGTTGTAACCCCGTATGACAGATTCCGACTCCATCTCTACCGCATTTCTGACCATACGTGTTTCACTCCTAGTCCGCCTCCTTGACATAGTTTTTTTGTTCAGTGGTTTCCCATAGACGGCGCCAATGAAATGTTTGAAAAATTGTCCTCTGCATTTTTCTTACCGAGTGCGATGGTCCGGCTGCTCTGGTGGTTGCTACCTGCAAAAAGAGGTCGGGGCTTTCTCAAATGAAATGTTTGCAAGATTGTCCTCCGTATTTTTCTTACCGAGTGCGGTCTTCCGGCTGCTCCGGTGGTTGCTATTTTCAAAAAGAGGTCGAGGCTTTCTCCCCCGTAGTACCTCCGGCGTGAAAATCAGTTGGTTGCTTAGAAAAATGGGAAGATAGTATAATGCAAGTTCAAGAGTTCAGGGTTTCAAGAGTCCATGCCTTTCTCGCCTTGGAAGTATTTATAGGCACATGTTTCTATGCAC
The DNA here is from genome assembly GCA_019097785.1 of Fraxinus excelsior. NCBI lineage: Eukaryota > Viridiplantae > Streptophyta > Magnoliopsida > Lamiales > Oleaceae > Fraxinus > Fraxinus excelsior. Next base: position 9,650,817 of record CM032634.1, on the reverse strand, counting down.
GTTTTCGGTAGTAAATGGTGCCACGTGTCCCATGAAGACCTTCCCACTTCTTCCATGTTCTAACGTGGTGACCCCCACTCGTCAAGCGGTTGGTTGTGTCCATGTTTGCTGTTGGGTAGTTTCCGTCCTACGCATTACCATTTGTATGGTTAAACATAGTATTGACCTCACGGTGGTAGGCGGTCTATGTGAACGTAGAGGGCCACATGGGGGTCGACAGCCTCATGGGGGTAGGCGGCCGCGTGGGGGTCGACGACCTCATGGTGGTGCGCGGTTGCAAGATTGTCTTGGTCACCCACGTACGCGATTGCAAGATTGAGATTGTCACTCGCGTACACATGAGGAGTGGTAGAAAGCCTCATGGGGGTAGACAGCATCAGGCGGTAGACCACCTCATGGGGGTGGTAGACGACCACATGGGGGTCGACGGCATCATGGTGGTGCTCTACGTGGAGTGCACATCAGGTGACTTAGCCATTTTGCATAGTTATTAGTGACGTCCTGTATCAATTAGGGGAACATCTTTTTGACTTGCTTCATTCAGTGTGCGTGTCATTCATGCTTGTTGATGGCCGTTTACTTATCTGTTTTTTCATATTCGATTGCTGAGATCACTTGACTTTCCTATGGCTAGTAGTGAGTCTGTTGGGATTCAATAACTAAGTGGGTGTTTGGTGAGGATTAAAATTAGATTTTTAGTAGATTGTGATAGAAGTTTTTGAAATTTGTGTTAGAAAAGCTGTGGAATATATGAAAGATGTGGTTAATATTGATTGTTTGACTTTGACTTAGATTAAAATAAGATTTTAATTCGAAACAAACATGGCTTAAGATGTGTTCTTTGATCGCTATATATATGCCATGCTATCAGCTACTTATTTTCTTCTTCACTGCAAAAATGTTTTCTGTTATTTCAAATTCAAATGTTGCTTATAGCTTCTCTAGTGATTCCAATTTTAGAAGGTTTATCTCCATTGCATTGTTTGTTTCACTCCCGCCCCGCAAGCCCGCCGGGCGGATTTTTTTCGTCCCATTCTGGACGGGACGACCTTTTTTTGCTATCACTAGTAAAATATCCTTTAATTTCCTGTATGGCATCTGACGTGTCTCTTTTTGAGACTTTTACAGTTAAATCCAATTTCAATTAATTGAATATTGGACCCTTGTGAGAGGCTGCCATGGCCAACGGCCATATTTTTTCAAACATATGGTTTGAATATCTTGTCTCTCTTCATAAATAATACACACGTCCACTACAAATTGATGCCAATTAAACTATAAATTGGAGATCATTGAAGAACGTTAAAATACTTCATATTCTTCGTGCTAAGTAACCTTAAAATACTTCATATTCACTTTTGCTTTGTAAAAATTCACCGCTTGTTACATTTTTGAAACCTATTTGTTGGAATGTTTCGAAAGCAATATCTAACCAATAGGACAAACATCGTTTTTAGGAAAGCATATTTTATACTCGATTTGAGCCTCTAATTTTTCAGATTTTCTCGCATATTCAGTTTACTAATGATGCAATATTTACCCATGGTGCTAGTTTTTGGTCGGAAGGCTTCTTATCCGGAAGAACAATGGACAACATAAAGTCAGGCCGACTGACTAAAGATAACGAAGAAAACCTCACCGCGTTTTCACTTAGGAAGCGTCTAAAATACAGACAATTTCGTCTTCCATGGCATTCAAAGTTGAAATTTTAATTCTTTATCAATATATTTCATATGCCTTTATGTACACATTTTGTATAACCCACAGTTTATGAACATTTAAAACTATTACCAAACAAGTAAGTCCTGATTTATTGTTGTTTAGCTCAAATTAGCAAAGTAAAATATGAACAAAGAATTTAAAAGCATGTTCTCTTTACCATTTTCAAATCGTTTTTTATTTTCGATTTTTCAAAACAGTGAAAATGCATTCTCTTTCTTATTTTCGAAAACTCGTTTTTGAAAACAAATCAAAGATTTACAAAGAAAACTCAAAACAAAAATTAAAATTTTCAAAACGCGTTTTGGATGTTTTCAAAATGCCAAAAAGAACACATTTTCAACAATCTCAAAATGGACACTCAAAACCCAAAACCCAAAATGAATTTAAAAACTCAAACACACAAAACTGAAACACAAATAGAACAGTCCCTGAGTATAGATATAGAACCACAACCAAATCTTCACGAATCCATTTGATTTCAACCTAGGGTCTTTTCCAGGAATACAAGAAGATTTCTAGAATAAAATCAGCAGTGACATTTCTAAAGAATCTTATTTTTCACTATTATTTCAAATCACGTAACTCTTCACAAAAGGAAATACCAGTAAAGTTCATCGCACTTGGTATCCACAACAAAAACACCTAATTCATCACACCGCCACCACCAGCCAATGGAAATCATTATCAAAACACAACCCAAAAGGAATTACAACCATAGCTAAGAGGTCAAGACTATTGAATACCTATATATTCCTTAACAAAGATGGACTAAAGAACACAACTTTCTACCATCACTTGTGAGCAAGATGATCGGGTTGTCTAAGCACGCTCACCCCTAATTCGACGAGCTAGCTGGATGTCCTTGGGCATGATTGTCACACGCTTGGCATGGATGGCACAAAGGTTGGTGTCCTCAAACAGACCCACAAGGTAAGCCTCGGCAGCCTCCTGAAGTGCCAAAACAGCATGGCTCTGGAAACGCAGATCGGTCTGCAACCAAATGACAAGCAATCAATCAAGAAGCCTTTTACACCGAACCAGAACCCATTATTTGAACAATAATAAACTAAGCTTTATTCCGAATAAATTTGTGAATCCTACTACACAATTCTGCTGTGTTCATTGCTAAATCTATCAGGACAACCAATTATCTGAACAATGATCAAATAACAAGAACAAGGTTCTTCATCGCAATATACCTTGAAGTCCTGGGCAATTTCACGGACGAGCCTCTGGAATGGCAGCTTCCTGATCAAGAGCTCGGTACTCTTCTGGTACTTACGGATTTCACTATCATAATGTTAATGATACTATAAATCAGCAAAATTGAACAACAAACAACCATTATTCCACAATGTGAACAAAAACGTTAATACAAGTGTAAATATCATAAGTACTCACCGAAGAGCAACAGTACCAGGACGGTAGCGGTGAGGCTTCTTCACACCACCAGTGGTCGGGGCAGACTTACGAGCAGCCTACATCAAGCAATTCAAGATATTACACCAGTGAAAGACGAAAACTTTACAAAAATATATTACATGGATGAATTCAAAAGCAAAAAAAAAAAAAAAAAAATCAATAACAAAGGAGGACCTTAGTAGCAAGTTGCTTTCTGGGAGCCTTTCCTCCAGTGGACTTGCGAGCAGTTTGTTTCGTACGAGCCATCTGCACATAATCCCAATTACAGAATTCATTAGAATCGCATTCTCAAACTTTCACAAAGAAAAGGGTCTTACACAGTTCGATGGAAATTCCTAAATTAAGTTATATTTCAACCTAACGCCATGAAATCCAGAATCAAAGCATACTTGCCACCTCATATTATAACCAAATCAATAAACGCTTCCAAACACTAATTATCAAGAAATAAATAAAGGAAGTTAAGAAATCAACCAATCATAACCCATTGGAACCCTAGCATTCCGACATATCACCGGAATTCTAACACAATCGTGACAATCCATCAAGGAAGCCCGAACTGCGAGATAAAACGATCAAATCGAAAAGCCAAAACAAAACCTAAACCCAGAATTCAAACCCTAAGCACGTATAATTAACAAAATCGACACCAATCAAAACAAATAGAACAAACTTAATCCTAGATTTTCCTCCAGCGTGCACCAATTGCAATATCAAGGTTAATAAAAACCCCAATCTACAACACAAGTGTAATATTATCAATTAAAAACAACAGTAGCTCACCTTGACCAGAATTATCTCTCTTTATTCTTCCTTGGAAAGATGAAAATCCCCAATTATTTGAGGGTGGTTTATATATATAGGCGTTGATGTCGCTTACCATTAAGAGAAGTCGACGGTGTTGATTATAAGTATGAAATCCGACGGGTATAAATACGTAGGTTGTGTTTGATGACGGCCAGGATTTGAAATTAATGGAATGACTCGGATCAAGAGGCCACACTAATAATTTTTTCGTATTGGGTAAAAAGAATAATGAGAACTAAAGGATCGAGTCGGGGAGTTGAATATTCGATTTTGTAATTGAAAAAGCTGTTGTGGGGCCAGGCTAAATAGCAGGTTATCAATTTGGAAACATTTCAGATTTAGCCCATGTTTGAAACCCATTTTGGGAGAAATAGAAATTTTAGAATAGTAATTGATGTGAGAACGTGTGGTGGAAAAGTGATGAAATTTTTTTGATTTGTGTGTAATATTATTTTATTTGAAAAATGTGTGGTTGAAATGAAGAATGAGAATGAGAAAGAGAAAAAGAAATTAATGGGTGTCAAACATGGACTTAAGTTTTTACTACTATAATTTGATCCTGCACATTTAAAATTGAGGAAATTAAACCATACCCTACATTTAAAGATTCAACTTCCAAAATCAGATCCAAAGTTTGTTAATTCAAAAATTTTATTAATTAATATATTATTATTGGATAAATATATTATTATTGGATAAATATATTATTAAATTAAATTAATTTATAAATCAACTCTACCCCTCCACCACCCCACGTCATTTCTCCCAAACTGTTTCTCTATCTCTACCTCTCCTCTCTCTCGTCTCTCATCGATCTCCCCTCTCTCATCGCATTTGCGTCGTCACCACCGTATGCCCAGCATCGGCGAGTGTCGCGACAGACGCATCACCAATGATCCGTTGGTGCGATCGGTGGTTGGTGTTGGTGCGATATGGACCAGGGTTGTGGTACGATCATCTGGTGGTGCGATCGAAACCACCCTCATCGGTGGCGACAAGGCACAGTCATGTATTGCTGAGGCAGACTCATGACTGATAAGGTAGGTTTTATGTCGTGTCGGCGTGATGGTATTGTGATGGGGAAAGAATGTTGTTGTTGGTGGTGATTGTTGATTGGAGTAGCCGATGTTGGTGGCGATTGTTGATTGTTGTTGGTGAGGAATAGGTGTGGAGGTGTCGGCGAGAGCAATGGTGGCGTGGTTTAGGGTTTGAAGAGGTTTGCTGGATAGTTGAGGTTTGGGCCACTCTAAGGATGTGGTGGTGGATCTGACGGTTGGGTGTTTTGTTGGATCTAGTGTTGGATTTGGTGGTGGATCTGGTGGTTGTGGATTTGGCGACGACGATGGTGGTGGATCCGAAGGTTGGATGGCGATTGTTTGTTGTTGGTGTATTCGGTGGTAATGGTTTCTGGTGGCAGTGGAGGTGATTGTTGGTGGTGGTGTCATCGACCACTGTGTGAGGGTGGCCGCAAGTGGCGATGGAGACATTGGAGGGTGTAGTGGTATGTGACCCATTAGTTGACATGTGACCAATTATTTAATTGTGACCCTTAAAAAATTCGAACTGTGACTCACAATTGATTAAGTTGTGATTGAAAAATTAATCTATGGCCTATAAAATTTTTGATTTATGATCGAAAAATAAGTTGTGATTAATAATTTGATAATACATGACCAATTAAATAAACCATGACCTATAAAAAAATTTATTTGTGACCTCAAAAAAATTGTGCCCGCAAATTTTTTGATCTGTGACTGATAAACAAATTGTGACTTATAAAATTCTTGAGCTGTGATCGTAAAATAATTTGTGGTGTAAAAAATTATGATTTGCGATCGAAAAATAATATGTGACTAACTAAATTATGAATCTGTGACCATATTATATAAATTTGTGACTTTAATACATTTAATTAATTAATTAAATATATAATTAATTAATTAAATCATAAATGAATTTTAATAAAAAACTGATTTGTGAAATAAATGATTTGTGACTAATAAAATCTTGGATTTGTCGTCGATGCATAATATGTGACCTAAAAATTGTTACTATGACTCACAATTTATTAAGTTGTAATCGAGTTATGACGAATAAAAATGTTGATTTTGTGATCGATAAATAAGTCGTGACTTATAAAATTTTCTATTTGTGATCGAGAAATGCCTATAAAATTCTTAATTTGTCGCCAGAACGATCATAGGCACAGTTGTCGGAATTGAAGCAGTCGCGCGGAAAGGTAATCGGAATCGGAAAAGTCGACGGAACGTTCATCGAAATAGTCGCTGGAATCGGAGAAGTCGTCAGAACGGTCAACGGTCATCAAAGCGGTAGGGGTGGGTTACACACACACGTCAAATATCTGATTTTAGAAATTTGAAAATTATTTTTTTTATTTTTGAAATAATATATAGTAAAAATAGGAAAAATGAATTTTTCCCATTAAAATTTGACAATTACATACCCAATCTCTCAATTTTATAGGGGTAATGGTCCTCGTAGACAGTTGTTATCCATTTTTCTTTTTCGCAAAAATGACAACTAGCACGTGATCTAATGACCAAATTCCAAATAGAATGGTCAAATTTCAAACTTCACGAATTACACGTGCTCAAGCAAAGCTTATACAAAATAATATTATACAATTCTCCTTTATTTTAAGATCACTAATAATTATTTAATAAAATCATCATTTTACTTTTCCTATTTGATGGAAATTAAAATTTTATTAAATTTAGTTAAAAGTTAATGAAATTTATGGTTGAAAAGTTACCGAACTCATAAAATATGTGGTTAAAATTAATTTTAATTTTGATTTAGATTAAAATCTGAATTTTAATTTATACAAAATATGGACTTAGTTTAATAGAACAATAATTATTTTATTTCTATTATTTAATTAATTTAGTTAATTTTAAAAGAACTAGTTAGAGTTGAACGTGCATTTCACATTATTTTTTATATATTTTATAAGTGTTATGAAAGTAATATTTGACCCACTATTTATCTTTGATTTAAATATGAGAGAAATGTAAGCTCTTGAAAATAATTAGTAATTATCATACATTCATGTAAATAGAAAAATGCATACTTGAATATGAGTATTAAAATTATAACTAAATGTATAAATGAAGAAGAATAACAAATACGATACATGGATTACATGAATATTAATTAATTTAAAATCAATACCAAGAAATATATACGGAACAATGGATGCGCTAAACGCGAAGCGTGATGAAAACTGCCCCTCCCCCCTCCCCCCCAATAAATAAAACTTTCAATCCAGGCTCAGTAACCCACTATTCCTTCAAATTTCAAAAACTCCAGACTCTAGAGAACTGAGAAAACGAAAGAACGACTCAAAACCTTTCAATTTCTCCGCACACCGCACTGATTTGAGTATCAAGTATGTATATTATTATGAGGATATTATGCTTTACTTTTTATTTGTAATTTTGGGGCATGTAATTCTTAGTAAATTTTGCTTACAATTATTTTTTTTCTTTATGGTTTCCTATGTTTCCACTGTCCTATACTTTTGGGCTTCTGGATTTTGTGTTTAATTTCAATTATTATTAGTTTGTTAAATGAATAATAAAAATTTGTATTGTTTATGTAAGAATTATTAAGTAAATATAGTATTTTATAATTTTAGATGTTTAGTATGTATTATTTGAATTATTGAATTTTTCACAATGATTAAAAATTAAAAAAAATATTAGAAATTAAAAAAAAAAACGTTTTTTTTACGCTTAGACTGTAAAGCTTGAAGTTTGGCCTTCAAGCCTAGCCACGCTTTATACTTTTTAGAACACTGCGTGAACGTGAATAATGAACTGCATTATTAGATGTGAAATTCTAATTAATATTAATTAAATGAATGTGAATATTAATTAATTTAGATTTCGTGATATGGACATGGACGTGAATGTAAATATAAATATAAATGTGAATGTGAAATTAATATTAACTAAATGAGTGTAAATGTTAGCCTATGTTTGACCTCCATTAAATTAAAATTCATTTTTCTCACTCTTCTTATTAAACATACATTTTTCAATAAAATAATATTGAACATAAATCTAAAAACATTTCCTTCTTTTTCAACAACACATTCTAAATAAATAAATAAAAAACTATTCTTCTCATTATAAATTAAAATAATGAAGCCCAAACAAGGGCTTAATTAATTGAGAATTAATTAGAGTATTTATTACCAGATATAAATTAAATATATATTGAAAAACGAAAAATAAGATATTATTGAATATCGAATTGTATTATAACTATAATCGTTCGAAAAATAATTCCCACTTGATGTGATATTTAATATATTATAGATTAGAAAAAGTTGGATAAAAAAATTAAAAAGGGACGTGCCTTGGCTGTCCGTCCAATTAAGCCCCGTTTTGACACCCATTAATTTTTCTTTTTCTTTTTCTTTCTCGTTCTCGTTCTCACTTTTCATTTCAACCACACATTCTCCAAATAAAATAATATTACATACAAATCAAAAACTTTTCATTACTTTTCCATCACATATTATCACATCAATCACTATTCCAAAATTTCTATTATACACAAAATGGGTTTCAAACAGGGTCTAAAGTTAATCACCTTTATTCACATTTTCAAGTTTTTACCTTACGCTTAAGCCACACCTTCTAGAACGAGGGTAAAACAATTAATTTTTATGTAAAAAATCAAAAAAAAAAAAAAAAAAACAATCATTCTTGTTGTAAATATCCAAAATCTGTACTCAAGTCATTATATCATATGTAAAAGTTAAATTTTGACACCAATTCGACAAATACATATAATATAAAAGGTTAACTTCGAACATTAAAGAAGCGACATAAAGTGACACGGGATAAAAGGAAATATCATTTTCCAAAAATGACATATATGATATAACGAATTGAGCACAAGGCCGGATCATTACAAATGTCTTGTCATCTCTGCTTCCTTGCCTTATCATTAGCGATAGTCAATAATCACTAATAGCATCTGTCTTTGATTATCGTTTATCAATTACGAAAATAGAGGCAAAGAGGGAAGCAAATAGCAAAGACGAAAACTCATTCAACTACGCAACTCCTTTTCACATGTATACCGATCATGTATTTGGTTGGGGGGGGGGGGGGGGGGGGGGAAGTTTTGATAGTGCAGTAGCCAGTAGGTGTAAAGAAAACCTTACACCTTCTCAAAAATAGTGAAACCCGCATCAGCACATGGATGTAACTTCCACGTTAAGAGTCAACCAATATGATTATTGTGTTCGCTTTACCTATTTTTCGATTTTCATTCTATTTCTTCTCATAACAAGGGATCAGGACTTAAGCCTAACGTCTACGTTTATGTCAAGGCCTCGAGCCCTCGACCCCAGCGCTGAATTGTGAAAATCTGCTTAACGAGATTTTCCTGCTCAGTTTATTACGTTGGACGTACCAATAGGGAATGACACTCTATTGAAGTAACATAAAATTTTGAGTATATATAGCATTGATTTACCAGCAAAAATTTCTGGATCCGGTCTATAAGGAATGAAAGATTTCACTCATCATTAGCAGCATTTCTGGTTGAACAAATGTATTCCTTTCATATTTGCTTAAACCTAGTGCTGAGCCTAGATAATGAAGAATAAGGACTTCCTGTGAAGCCCAGAGAAAGAAAAATAAGGACTTCCTGTCAATTGAAACAATTCAAAGTCATTAGACGACTACAAGAAGTCAAGTCTTGTTCCATATTAATATGGCTCGGGTGCATAAATCATTATATTGCATTGGTTCAGTTAGTTATTAGATCTACTACTAACTATAACAAACATCATTTATTGCAATGAATTGAACAACTCATTTATAGATATTCGACAATAACTAAAAACCAATTTAAAGATTTTTTTGTAAGAATTTGGGCAGCCATTTTGTCATAGTACAAGTGGAACATATCAGTTATCTAAGTTTGAAATACTAGAAATGCCATGCAACTAATGAGTAATGACATCAATAATGTTAGCACCCAGTCAGGTCCTTACTGAACCCAAATCAATCCCATGCAACTTTTAGTGTTGGACAGCGCGTGCGGATCCTAATGATATTGTACACTTTTCTCCTCGACTAGGGATCGACCTAATATATCTATTAGGTTGTCCAAATATCTCTACTTCAAAAATTGATTTTAGGGAGGTGGTTTTGAGAGTGAGAGGCGTGAGAAAATCTTGTACTTGTCTTCTTTATTAACTCAACTCCCTGCATGAAGATACTTCCCTTGGGGAAACTCCTGCCAATGCCCTAATAAGGTTAGCATTGGAGTCAGCTGGTCAGGTGTGATAACCTGTGTCAGTAAGAGGGCATAGCTCTCAATGTGAAGGTGAACCACTAAAAATCTGCGTTTTTATTTTATTTTGTTTAAGAAATGATTATGGCTTAATCCCTAACAGCAAACACCTCATTTCAAGAGCCAACTCTCCTATCCCATACAACTTCATCACATCTGTATCATATGAATTGAAAGATGCATTCTACTTATCTCCTGAATAACATGAAACAGAGAGTACAACTCAAAGTCCAACACGTCTTTTGAACTCATTTCGAATATGGCGTCTCCTGGGAGATAGTTTTTGAGTTCTACAACTCAACTCGAAATTTATATAGTTTGTAAAAGATACCAGCTGTTGCATAAATTCCAATAGTGTGAGGATTCTGTTGAAAAAGAACTCTCATATATCTATAAAATTCAATACATATTCCGAGCACTAATATCATATGAATGAAGTGTTGACTTACATTTTTGGATCTCAATAAAGACCTAAAATTTTCCACCAAGCAGCTCCAGTTAATCCCCATATCACAATGTTAATAAGGGCCATTGCAATTCCCAATTTAAAAATGTCGCGGAGTTCTACATAACCAGCTGTGAACCACAAGCGAGAAATAAAATCAATTCAAGGTCATGACTGACAAATTATAACTTAAAAAGTACAGATTGTTCAAAGAAAAACGTCCCCAAGACATTTGAAATGGCAATATAAGACAAGAAACGAGAAACTAATAAAAAATAAAACGTAAAGTAAAAATCGAGATGCTCAACACAAAATTATAACCAGACGAAAAGAAAATTTCCAGACAGGTGAAAGATTTTCATATGTAATTTAGAAAAAAAAAAGGTTATTAGGTATGTAATCATATTCTTCTTCTAAGGCACTGAGTTATGATATTCGATGGTGTATTTTCATGATTATCTCAAAATTATTTCTATATTAGTGTGATTATCCTTTTATAGTTATTTGTACTCTTTTCCTGACCACCATTTATCAGTGCTGAAAGTAATCTGGTCAGGCAAAAACGTTCATACGTATAATGAGAAATAAAATACCTCCATAATAAACAGCAGCCTGACCACTGCTATAATGTGTCAGTGCACCAAAAAGATTTGTGTTGTATCCCAAAGCCAGAGCTGCCAACAAACCAGGAACTTGGGATGCCACGTGCATTCCGAGAAATGCAGAGTATAGAGCTCCAACATGTGCAGTTTGACTTGCAAATAGATAGTGGATAAAGAAGTATGCTGTCTGAAGGATACAAAATGCACCAAACCAGCTCACTGAAAGAGATTTAAGTAAGTTGGCCACACATTTAGACATCCAGGGTACAACACCAAGAGCCGTTAATTGAGTAGCCATGCCGACTAGAACTCCAAACCAAGCCAGGGTATCCCATGCTTGCTTCTCACTTAAACAATCTTCCCAATCAAGTACTCCTAACAGCAGAAGTATCGACAAACCCAGCATAGCGGCAATAACACTGCTCAAGCCAAGAGCCTCTCTGCATACACAGAAATGAAGGCGGTCAGTAGTCTGTTCTCTACAAACCTAGAGAAGTAAATTTAACTGAGTATGGAATCAGTAACAGATATTCTAGTGGCAATGACACTTCAAAATTGATTGAAGAAAGTGTGAGATGATAGCGAAAAGTTGAATACATAACCTACTTATTATATGGGAAATTTATTTTAGCACGTGAGATTAAACTATTTGTCATGCCTAAGTCCTGAGCATGTGACATCATAAGCAACCTCTTTGCCTGAGAAAGCTAAGTATTACCCTGAAATCCATAATGCAACTGTCAGCAGCATGGTTCCCACCATCAGCCATTCATCTCTTTTGACACGACCCATTTGCTCCAATTTCCTCTTGGCCATGACAGGAGCATCAGGCGTGGCTTTCATTTCAGGGGGAAAGATCTTATATAGGATGAAAGGAGTTGCAGAAAGCGAGATCAACGCAGGTATGCTAGATGCCTTGAGCCAAGTGACCCATCGATTTGGTATTTTCACACCAATACTGTCAGCTAATTTAACACACAGCATGTTTTGAGCTGCAGCTGTCAGGAAAAGAGCACTCGAGTTACTGGCAGACTGTCAAGCATCAACAAGGGAAATGATCAAATAAAGAAATGCCAAATATATAAAAATTAACAAAAATGGAATAAGGTACAGAAAGAAAAACAAAAATAGGATAATACATAGAACATCAAGGATAGACAATATCTACAATATGTAACATGATTGTACATTAGTTCAGAATATAGAACGTTGAAAGAGCTTTGGGTTAATCACAGCAGGAACAGTCCAACTTTTCCTAAATTAATATGTATTCTCCAACAAACTTCAGACTTCTTACTTGTATTCATCTTCCAGCTCTAAGTAGATTGCAGAGCATCTTATGAGTCTAGTATTAAGAACTAAATGATGAAATCCATCTACTCAGGACTGTTAAAGTTTTCTTTCTATTCCTACAAAAGAATGAAAAAAGAAGAAAGGACCAAAGCATTGACCATCTGCTTGATGAGATACATTAAGATTTCCGTACATTAAGAAAGGACCAAAGCATTAAGCATTGACCGTCGCGTTGAAATGTTCAGGAAAGATGGATTTGCCTACTTCTGCTGGCAAGAAGAATCAAAAGCTAGTATCAAAGAGAACAAAAATATCGTCAATGGATCCCCTGACTAACTAATCTCTGAAAATGAAGAACCCAACTTTTCAAATGGCACATCCAAAAATATAACCTCACTTACCAATATGCTGACCAATCGTAATTGCCCTCAATGGGTCCCCCAATTACCAAATCAAAGCATGTCCAAATTTTAAGTGAAGGTAGCCATGTGTATTGTTAGAATTAGAGAGTGACCTGAATTTTATTTGGAAATCCTATTCGAAGTCCATTTGGCAATTCTTGTTGAAATTCAAGTTGAAAGTTCAATTGGAAGTTCAGAATTTGTGTTAGACTTAAAGATGCCAAGATATAGACCAGAGAGGAATTTTCTGCGCATTGCCGCTCCCTGAGCGCCGTCTCCCGCTCAAGCTCAAAACAGCCCGTTTGGCGCCCACCTGCACTCGAGAGGCGGTTTGTCCAGCCCAAACCCGTTTTGCATTTTTATATGTGCTTTCAGCATTCTTTTCATCTATAACTCTATTTCTAGGGTTTGAAACATTCCTTATATATACTTAGTTCTTCATTGTGATTTAGACAAGTTAGACAATATTGAAACCACGATATCTTTGTATTTTTTTCTCTATTTTTAGTGAATTCTCATTCCATCTGCAAATTGTCTATTTACTTCATATTGTGCTATATATTCATCCTCTTATTCACAACATGTACAAACTTGCAGGAAAGGTTTTGCTCAAGTGATCACTATGCAAAACATGATCACTGCAAGTGGGATTGGGCTTATAATAATCAAGATAAAATAACAAGAAAACCAAGACACTTTTCCATTCATCTGATTAAGCATATGGTACCTCCTAAACATTCGCTTCAAGCAATAATTGCTCATTCCACATAAGCTTGAGACTGATCACTCTTCCACCTCATCAAGATTAACCACATCAATTAAAGTCAAAAATCAATATTAGCTACATCGTATACCTAATCACACGCTCATTATGTATGTTCATCTTGTACATCATACCAAGTGCTAATGTCCTGTCTTTACTAATTCATTTGTAGTGGTGAAAAAGACAAGAGTAAGTTTTATTTTCAATAAATCTGAGATTTATCTCGTGAATAATAAATGAAAAGGCAAATAAGATGTAAGCCTGTCAATTCAGCATTTCACCCGTGTCACGTGTCACGTTAATAAGAATGAGATAATGTACAACTTCTCGAGCCAACATTTGTCCAAGCACACACCTACTAAATGCAACATTAGATTCTAAAGAAAATTTTGATTATTGTTAAGAACATCTTCACCAAAAAACTGACACACCTCTTCTTTGTGGAAAGTCGGGCAGACTAGCGAGTTATTAACGAGTTATGATTTTGAATACCAAAATGGTGAACAAAAAGAACAAAGGAGAACACGATTTATCAAAAAATATGTGCATAATTCCTTCATATGCTAGCTGACAATTCACATTGTAATCTTCATCATATTATTAGGACCGGAATAATTCAATTGAATACATTAAACATTTGATTTATGTATTTGAGAAAATAAACTAAAAAGCTAGTAAAATTTAACACAATTTTCACACCAACCTGATTCTGGGATTGAATGAGATATGCTCCAATCTTCTTAGCCGATCCGTCCTTGGGCCTACTATCAGCACCGACCGCCAATGACTTAATAATGGGCAAGAAAATTCCTCCGGCCCGCGCCGTAGTGCTTGGCATGACGGGCGAAATGGCGGCTTCACTCAAAACCAACCCATAAGATAACCCCAGAGTACTCTTCCCAAGCCACCGAACAAAAACCATAGCAATCCTATCCCCGAGCCCTGTCTTCACAAAACCTTTCGAAAAGAAGAAGGAAATCACAATAAGCCAGATGACCTCATTAGTAAAGGCAGAAAACGCAGCAGCGAAGGTGAGAGTTTTGGTGATTACAGCGAGCGTGAGGCATGTAAAAGCCCATGCGCCTACAGGTAACGGGCTTAGAATGAGGCCCGAAATGGTGGTGAGGAAAATGGAGAGAAGCGACCACGCTTTTGGCGTGAGGGAGTGCGGTTTTGGTATTGCGAAGCGGAGAAGTAACCCAATGGAAATGGAGATGAAAAATGGAATGGGTTTTACACCTTTCCAGTTGAAGTTCGGTAAGCGGCGGCGGCGGGAGGTGGTGGTTCTGGCGTCAACAGGGAGGTTGTTGGGTGTGGAATTTGGATTCGTCATTGCCTTTTTGGGTGGTGCAAACAGGTTGAATTTACGTGGTTCAACAAACTGGTTACTCACGCTGACAATCCAACCGTATTA
The DNA here is from genome assembly GCA_019097785.1 of Fraxinus excelsior. Lineage (NCBI taxonomy): Eukaryota > Viridiplantae > Streptophyta > Magnoliopsida > Lamiales > Oleaceae > Fraxinus > Fraxinus excelsior. The sequence goes on along the minus strand of CM032634.1, from coordinate 9,635,609 downwards.
GAGTTGAGTGTAGAACACTATGCATGGTGGATATGTGGGGAAGAATGAATTGACAGCCATTTTTTAACGGATAACACAGCACTATAAAGGACTAGATCTTTTTCGTGACGATGTTATCTTGTTCTGGCCAAATTGTATCGAGTTGGGTCCACATAGAAATCATCTGTTGAGTTTCGAACCCTTGACCTGTCTATTGTGCTTCCAACAATTGCTAAAAACGTGTTCCTGGAATGACACTTTTATTATTAAAGGAAATGGCTGGATTGTTGACACTTGGCACGTTACTTACCATTGGATGAGATTCTAGAGTCTTCGACTCTTTATCTTGGCACAGACGCCTCATTTCTGGAAAGATTAGATCGACCTTATTCTCTCTGTGTTCTAGGGTTTCCTCTCTGTCGATCTTAGAGAGAATTAACTCATTCTTTTAGGGTTTACATTCTGATTCTTGTAAACTGTATATCCTCATAGTTGAACTCCTGATTAGTGTGTTCTTGAGTGATTATTGTGCTGAGTCTTTTGTGATTCGAGCAGTGAATGAGTGCTTTGGCAGATCTTGTGTGATCTTGGCTGTTTCTGTGTTCTGAAGGCGATCGATCTAAGGCTGTAAAAGATAAGTGTCTGTAGCCATTTGTCTTGTACAAATCTTGTAACTCTTGTGCCATATTTTGGCTTGTTAGTGCAACCGAGCAATATCCATTATTTGGATGCTCAACGGGGGACGTAGGCGTTAGATTTGGTCGCCGAACCTCCGGGGCTTAGGCCAAAACATATCTTGTGTTCATTTCAGATTTTCTGCGATTTTACTTTCTGTTTTGGTTGATCTTTTGTATCTTGTTTAATATTGTGTGTGGTTTGGGCCTTTTCAGTGGTATCAGAGCCTGGAACTGAAAGGAACAAGATACCTGGATCTTCGAAGAAAGGTTCGATCTATTGTAGATCAAAAATTTTTGGGAACTGCTAAAAGCCAGTAAAAGAATTCGAGTTCTTGCTAACTCGATTGGGTGAGATCTTTCCTTTTTCTTAGAATTTCTTTTAGGGTTTCTTGATCATACCCCTGATTTACCAAAACACCGTTGAAACCCCCTTGAGACTAATCTTTGTCCAGTAGCTCCTGCGAGGCTTCTGGAATCTGAGATAAATCAAGTTTGGGTGTGTTTTCTGGAGAATCTTGTTGGAGTGATCTGTGAAACTTAGAATATGATCTCTGTTGTGATCCTTAATTGAGCTTGTGCTGTGTGTTCTTCTTTTTTTTGATCTCTCTGATTGATACCTGATATCTTGTATTACTACATGTGATACTGTGATTTCTTGAGTTGCTGAAATTGTTGCAATCTGTCTGAGTGTTCTCTATTATCTTGAGTTTTTCATCTGTGCATCATAAGTGCTTTTACATATGGCCACTGCTAAGTATGATGTTCCACAATTTGATGGCAAATGTGATTTTAATATATGGAGTCAAAAGATGAAAGCAATCTTAATGCAAATGAGAGTTGCTAGAGCTCTTGATGATAGTTGGCCTGCAGATTTATTGCCTGCTAAGAAAACTGAACTTGAAGAGGTTGCATGGAGTACCATTTTCTTGTACTTATCTGATAATGTTGTAAGAGAAATTGGTGAGACCAAAACTGCTTCTGAACTGTGGACTAAACTTCAATCTAAATATGTGACCAAAACTATTCCCAACAAGTGTTTTCTGTTAAAACAACTTTTTTCTTTTAAAATGGATCCTTCTATTGACTTGGATGACAATCTGAATAGGTTTACAAAACTGACCATTGACTTGGCCAACTGTGATGAAAAACTTTCAAAAGATCAGTTGGCTGTGGTTTTGTTAAACTCCATTAGTGACAAATATAGAGACATCAAGGTTGCTCTTGAATATGGTAGAAATGAGGTCACCACTGATGAAATCATTAGTGCTTTGAGAAATAAGGCCTTAGAGATTAAGTCTGAAAATAGAAGTCACAATGGAGAAAACTTGCTTGCTAAGGGAAAAGGTTTTAGTAGACCTAATTTTCACTCCAAGTCTTCAAATGAAAACTTAACCAAATGGAATGGGAAAAACAAGTCTCAAAACAAGGCAACAGGCAAGAAATGTTTTCATTGTGGAAAATTGGGTCATTTTATTAAAGATTGTTACAAGAAAAAGAATGAAGCAAAAGATAAAAGCTTCACTAATGGGAATGCTGCCTTAGTCTATAATAAGATTGACTCTGAAGATGGTTTAGTCCTTGTCCATAATGAGAAGAAGCTGAGTGATGAGTGGATCTTAGATTCTGGATGTTCCTTTCATATGTGCCCATATAAAAACTGTTTTCTTGATTTTGAAGCCACCTCTGGGGGGCAGGTTATTATGGGAAATAACATGACTTGTAAGGTGAAAGGGATAGGTACTATCAAACTGCTTCTTGAAACTGGGAAGGTTCTTTTCTTAAAAGAAACCAGATATGTACCTGAATTAGAGAGAAACCTGGTGTCTCTAGGGATGTTGGATGACATGGAGTTTAACATAAAATTGGGTCAAGGACATATTGAAATTCTTAGGGGATCTGACTTAATTATAAGTACCCCTAAGAGACATGGTCTTTATTTCTTGAATGCAAAGCCTTTACTTGGTTTAACTGCTGCTGCCATATCTGACAATTTTATTTTGGCCAAACTGTGGCATGAAAGACTTGGCCATATTGGCAAGAAAAGTTTGAAATCTTTACAAAATAAAGGAGTTTTTGGAAAACAAAATCTTGGTGATCTTGGTGCATGTGAACAGTGTGTTATTGGAAAGCAAGTTAAATTACCTTTTTTACCTGGAACTCATAAATCCAAACAAATACTTGAATATCTGCATTCTGATCTATGGGGTCCTGCTTCTGTGTGTACATTATCTGGTTTTAAATATTATCTCTTGATCATTGATGATTTCTCTAGAAAAATCTGGGTTTTCTTACTAAAATCAAAAGATGAAACATTTTCTGTTTTCAAAGATTGGAAAACACAAATAGAAAATCAAACTGATCATAAGATAAAAACTTTAAGAACCGATAATGGTTTGGAATTTTGCAATTATGAGTTTGACAATTTCTGCAAAGAAAATGGCATTTTGAGACACAAAACTGTTGTTTACACTCCACAGCAAAATGGTATGGCTGAAAGGATGAATAGGACTTTATTAAATAAAGTTAGATGCATGCTTTTGAGTTCTGGCTTGCCTAAACTGTTTTGGGGGGAGGCTGTAAAAACTGCTGCATATCTTGTGAATAGAACACCTTCTAGTGCTTTAAATTTTGAAGTTCCTGAAACTGTGTGGTCTAAAAATCCTGTCAACTATTCTCATTTAAAAATTTTTGGTTGTGCTGCATATGCTCATCAAAATATTGGAAAGCTAGAGCCTAGATCACTTAAATGTGTTTTCTTAGGTTATGGAGAAAATGTTAAGGGTTACAGATTATGGGTTAAAAATGAAAAAGGCTATAGGGTAATTGTAAGAAGAGATGTTGTTTTTAATGAATCTATTATGCCATGCTTAGAAGGTAAAGAAAATACTTTGAATGAAAATGATGTTCAAATTGAGGTGGAGCCTTCTGTTGTTGACAATGTTCCACCTGTACTTGCTATTGATGATCCTGTTCTTGGTAATAATAATCTACCTGTTGAAATTGATAATATTTCTGAATCTGAAGAACAATTTGATTCACCTTACCTACCTCTTGATGACTATCAACTTACAAGAGATAGAGAAAGAAGGCAGATTAGACCACCTGTTAGATTTGATAATGATGAGTTTGTTTCATTATTTACTTGTCAAGATAAATCTGAAAATGAACCTGATTCTTATGATGATGCTATAAACTGTAAAGATTCTGTGTGCTGGAAGGCTGCCATGGATGATGAGATGAATTCCTTACTTAAAAATAAAACTTGGGAATTGGTTAAAAGACCTAAAGGACAAAAATTGATTGACTGCAAGTGGATTTTCAAAATAAAAGAAGGTGAAGGAGAAAATAATAGTGTAAGATATAAAGCTAGACTAGTTGCAAAAGGTTTTACACAAAAAGAAGGAGTTGACTACACTGAGATATTTTCCCCTGTAGTTAAATATACCACCAGTAGATGTATACTTGCTCTTGTTGTTCAATTTAAATGGGAACTTGATCAACTGGATGTTAAAACTGCTTTTCTATATGGTGATTTAGATGAAAAGATATATATGAAACAACCTGTTGGTTTTGTTAATGGCAATCCTGAAAATGTTGTTTGCTTGCTAAAGAAATCTCTCTATGGGCTAAAACAAGCTCCCAGGCAGTGGTATAAAAGGTTTGATACTTTTGTTTTGAACCATGGCTTCCAAAGAAGCAACTATGATGTCTGTTTGTACTATAAAGGTGATGGAGGTAAGAATTCTCTATACTTGGTGCTATATGTTGATGACATGTTACTTGCCAGCTGCAATAAGACTGAAATTGATAATATCAAATGCATGTTGAAATCTGAATTTGATATGAAGGATCTTGGTCAAGCAAAAAAGATCCTTGGCATGCAAATCTTGAGAAATAGAAATAAGGACATGTTATATTTGCATCAACATGATTATATTGTTAAACTTTTGAAAAGATTTAACATGTTTGAGTGTAAACCTGTAACACTACCTCTTTCTAATCATTTTAAACTATCATCTGACTTCTGTCCTAAAACTGATGAAGATTATGATAGAATGTCAAAAGTCCCATATGCAAATGTTATTGGTTCAGTTATGTATCTTATGGTTTGCACCAGACCTGACCTAGCACATGGTATTAGCATACTTAGTAGGTTTATGGGCAATCCTGGTGAAGAACACTGGAATGCTTTGAAATGGCTTTTAAGATACCTCAGAGGAACTTCACATTTAGGACTTGTGTTTAAATTTGACAAAAAGGGAATTACATTAAAGGGTTTTACAGATTCTGATTTTGCTGGGGATAGGGACAATAGAAAGTCCACTTCTGCTTATTTCTTTACTCTGTGTAACACTGCCATAAGCTGGAAATCCCAATTGCAAAAGGTCGTTGCCCTATCCTCTACTGAAGCAGAGTACATAGCTGCTTCAGATGCTGTTAAAGAAGGAATATGGCTTAGTAGACTATTAAATGAACTTGGTTTTGTTGATGAAAATGCAATTCTGTACTCTGATAATCAAAGTGCTATACACCTAAGTAAAAATCCCATGTTCCATGATAGGACTAAGCATATAGACATTAAATATCATTTCATTAGGGATGTGATATCAAAAGGAATTATGAAAATTGGTAAAATTCCTACTTAAGTTAATCCTTCTGATATGGGGACTAAGATAATACCTTTAAATAAGTTTCTTAACTGTTTGAAGTTGTTATCTATTGATGCTATGTAATGTTTCACAGGTACTTGGAGCAAATGAAAAATGATCAGTGAGGTTGCTCTTGGCTGCACTAACCTAATTGTTGAAAGCAAGGTGGAGATTGTTTAGTTTCGAACCCTTGACCTGTCTATTGTGCTTCCAACAATTGCTAAAAACGTGGTCCTGGAATGACACTTTTATTATTAAAGGAAATGGCTGGATTGTTGACACTTGGCACGTTACTTACCATTGGATGAGATTCTAGAGTCTTCGACTCTTTATCTTGGCACAGACGCCTCATTTCTGGAAAGATTAGATCGACCTTATTCTCTCTGTGTTCTAGGGTTTCCTCTCTGTCGATCTTAGAGAGAATTAACTCATTCTTTTAGGGTTTACATTCTGATTCTTGTAAACTGTATATCCTCATAGTTGAACTCCTGATTAGTGTGTTCTTGAGTGATTATTGTGCTGAGTCTTTTGTGATTCGAGCAGTGAATGAGTGCTTTGGCAGATCTTGTGTGATCTTGGCTGTTTCTGTGTTCTGAAGGCGATCGATCTAAGGCTGTAAAAGATAAGTGTCTGTAGCCATTTGTCTTGTACAAATCTTGTAACTCTTGTGCCATATTTTGGCTTGTTAGTGCAACCGAGCAATATCCATTATTTGGATGCTCAACGGGGGACGTAGGCGTTAGATTTGGTCGCCGAACCTCCGGGGCTTAGGCCAAAACATATCTTGTGTTCATTTCAGATTTTCTGCGATTTTACTTTCTGTTTTGGTTGATCTTTTGTATCTTGTTTAATATTGTGTGTGGTTTGGGCCTTTTCATCATCTCTAACAGGAAAGGGAATTTTTCGGGAACATAATTGGGCCACAATGGTGTTGTAGTGGAAGCCCTTTCGAAGGTCATTGTCGCTGCCCTAACAGAAAGATGTCGAGTGGGCATCTCTTTCAGAGAGGTAAGATGGTTGCAAAAAAACCAAGAGCTACTACTGATATGAGAAGTGGAGTGTAATGTGTAAGCACAGTAGTTCGTGCTCTTCTACATATGTTTGGTTGAAATATGTTATACAAACGAGTTCAATAACACGTTAAAAAATAGGGAGAACAACTGTCGACACATAATTTGACAGTTCAAAAAATTAAAAAAAAAAAACTCAAACGGGTGCTGCCATGGTGCACGGTCCCCCTCCCTGTCATAACCATGTTCAAGGAGCATTATTTTACTTGGTTTGTCTTGATATTGTAGTGTTACTTAATGAGGTCGGATGTGGTTCTCGTCACTTTGTAGTTTGCGCCTCGTATTGAGAATCAAGTGGTCCACAATCTTGTTTCCTTTGCTACTACCTCCTCAACTAGCGAAAGCTGGACTGATTGTATTCCTCATTTTATTGCGCCTTTTATTTGCACGCGCATTTAATAACAATTCTTCTTTTTAATATACTATTTGACAATATGTTCATTTTAAGTGGTTTAGTAATATTTTGAATTTGGGTATGATAAAAAAAAATTAAATAATAATAGCTCACGACAATTCAATATCATTATGGGTTTTTATCCGTTTTAAGGATTTTTTTAATCATTTTGGTTTTAATGAGTCCTGACAGTTTATTTCCACAATTGGCGAATTCAATTTTTTAATTTAAATTGTAGATGAAAAGAAGGTGCTCAATCAATAATAGAAAAAAAAATGTTTGCATATCTTTTTCCCATTAACTGAAAAAAGTTTGTTTTGAAAAAATGGAAATACCTTCATCCCTAAGCAACTTTCAATATTTTGATCATATAATTCTCTTCCGATATTCGATTGATATTATTCAAATTATGTTGGAAAGCTAAAAGGACTACAATCAGGGGCGGACCTACACAGGGGCCTACAGGGGTATGTGCCCCTGTAGAATTTGGGGGTATTTTTTAATTAAATATAAAAAAAATCTAAAACATACCCTTCATTCATTTCTCTCTAGCAGCCGCTGCAGCCTAGAAGGTCTCTGAGCCCTCTCTCCCGTCTCCACCCATCCACTGTGTATTCTCGTTTCTCCTATTCTCCCACCCAAAAAATTCTGAAATTAAATCTTGGACAGTGAATCATGAATGAATCGGTGATTATAGAGTTTTCATTTCCCCGTGAGTTGCCATTTTCGCATTCCTTTTATATTATTCAACATCATTAAGAAGAAATTAAAGAGTTTCGATGAATGAATTGGTGATTATATAATATTTGTGCTGTGTGCAGGTTTATAGAGCGTAGATATCATAATACCTACAGGCTACAATCTCTCGTCTCCCACGGTCATACCCTCGTTCCGTTTCCAAGCACTGAGAGTCCGAATCGTTCCAAGCTCCAACTCCCGTCGCCGGTGCACTGATCCTATCAACCTGTGACGAGGTAAGTTCCCGTTTTCCTCTCAATATGAAAGTAATGATTATGTATTTAACTTATTTAAGGACCGTTATGTGTGTGATTGTGAATATGTGATTTAGGGGTTTTGGAAATTGAATCAGTTAATAGTGATTTCTAATTAGGGTTTTTAGGGATTTAGGGACTTTGATGAAATTGAGTAGGCAATTGTGATTGTGAAGCTGTTGATAGGGATTTTTGTGAAGCTGTTGATAGGGATTTCTGTGAAGCTGTTGTCTGTTGATAGGCAATTGTGATTGATTTCTTATCTAACTTGATTGATTTCTTTATTTGTATCAGTTATGGATAAATACTTTAAAAGGAAATCTATGAATGTTGATGTTGAAAGGAATGTTCGAGATAAAAGTAATGAAACTAATGTTGATGTTGGAGAAGTTGGGAATGTCGGGGGAGATAGGGATATTGATGTTGCAACTCTTATCGCCAATCCTGGATTAAGAGTTCCAATTTAAAATTATGAGGTTAATGTTTGAGACGTGGTTTGAAGAGCCTATATTCAAAAGGGTCCTTGTCAACCTCGCAATCATGCATTTCCATCCACAAAAATGGGTAACAAAGAGAGGCGATTTTGTGTTTCATGGTATGATGAGTATCCTACATGGTTGGAATATAGTATAGCGAAAAATGCAGTTTTCTGTTTTTACTGCTATCTTTTCAGTGTGAGTGGTGGTTCCTTTCTTAACGATGGATTCTCAAATTGGAAAAAGAAAGAACACATTAGAGTACGTGTTGGGGCTTTAGGTAGTGCACACAATCAAGCTCGAGTCAAATATGAATCGTTCAAAAATCAAGAGCAAAGTATTCGATCATGTCTCGTTAAGCAATCACATCAAGCTCGAACGGATTATAGAATTTGATTGAGTGCGTCAATTGATTGTGTTCGATTTCTTCTACGACAAGGTATAGCTTTTCATGGACACGATGAATCTGAACATTCAAACAACCAAGGAAACTTTCTTGAACTATTGCATTGGTTGTATGATCATAATGTTGAGATTAATGCCGTTGCTTTGATGAATGCACTTGAAAATCTCAAATTAACATCACCCGGGTGTAAAAAGATATTGTGAGTGCTATTGCTTTTGAATGTCCAGATGTGATTATGAAAGATGTCTGTAACAGTTTCTTTTCAATCTTGGTTAATGAATGTAGAGACATTTCAGTCAAATGTCGGTTGTCATTCGTTATATGAAGAATGGTCATGTGTTGGAACATTTTGTTGGTGTCTATCAGGTTTCTAGCACCACATCTATCTCACTTAAGGCTGCAATTGGTTAATTATTCTCAACGCATAGCTTAAGTATATCTAATTTGAGAGGTCAAGGATATGATGGAGCTAGTAACATGCGAGGTGAGTATAATGGCCTAAAAGCACTTATTTTGAAAGAAAACCCGAGTACATATTATATTCATTGTTTTGCTCATCAACTGCAATTAGCTCATGTAGCTGTGGTACAGAAACATCCGAAAATTGAAACTTTCTTCACTACAGTACACAAATTGGTGGATCGGCTAAATGGAGTGATCTTATTCAAGATAACTAAATGTTGAAAGTTCTTGAATCACTCAGTATCGGTGATTTATCAAGTGGACGATGTCTCAATCAAGAAACTACTCTTCAGCATCATGATGATACACGTTAGGGCTGTCACTACAGTTGTTTAGTTAACTTGATTGTCATGTTTTCAATCATAGTCGACGTTGTTGAGATGATTACTACGGACACTACAAGTACCGGAACAAGAGGTGATGCTTGTATTTTATTTGAGTTGATGTTAAAATTTGAATTTGCATTTCATCTACATCTCATGAAAAAGATTTTGGGGATTTCAAATGAATTGTCGAAAACATTACAATGAAAAGATCAAGATATTGTCAATGTCATGATATTGGTGCAATTATGTAAAGTACAACTCCAAACAATGAGGGATGATGGATGAGATTCTTTTTTTAAAATTGTTTGTTCGTTTTGTGAAGCTCACCAGATCAATGTTCCCAATATGGATGATATGTTCATAACTCTAGGTCGTTCACGACATAAGACAGTAACAAATTTGCATCATTATCGTGTGGAAATATTTTATGCTATCATTGATATGCAACTTTAGGAACTGAATCTCATTTTTCTAAGGTAAATAGTTACTTGCTCATTTGTGTTACGTGTTTGTCTCCAAACAACTCATTTGATGCTTTTGACAAGAACAAAGTGATTCGACTATGTCAGTATAGTTCGCTAGATTTTGATGCAGCAGATATCTCAGAACTTGATAATCAATTAGATACATATATTCTTGACATGCGCACCTCCTAAGATTTTAAAGGATTATAGGGCATTGGTGATCTTGCACAAAAGTTGATTTCGAAGAATAAACATGACGTGTATCCATTAGTCTACAAAGCTTCTGACATTAACCTTAGTTTCTCACGTTGCTACTGCTACAATCGAGAGATCATTTTCTGCGATGACTTATGTCAAAAATCGTCTGCGTAATCGAATTGGAGATCAATGGTTGAATGATAGTTTGATTGCATATATTGATAAAGATGTATTTGACAAGATTGAAAATGATGTAATTATTGAACGTTATCAAAATATGAGAATACGTAGAGAACAATTGTAATAAGATATCTCTTACTTTCATTTTTTCATCACTTTGTGAAAGTTATATTGTGCCCCTAGTTTCGAAAGTTTGCGTCCGTCCCTGACTATAGTTCTTTTAAAAATAGTATTCCAATATTTTTTTGGCCAACTATTGGCCAAAATACTGAGCACTAGGCCTAATGTGAGTTGGATCACTTAGCCACACTTCATAATTTTCAATTTGAACGATTTCTACATGAAAAATGGGTCTCAATTTGATGATGATAATTTGGAACATAATTGTTTTGGCTGAAAAATGAATTGTGAAAATATTTTGACTATATTTCACTAATTTGACTTTCAATTGCATCCAATTGATTCTATGCGATCTTCAATTATCGTTCCATGGTCATAATCAATTATTGAGTGTTTACACTTTGGTCCCTAAACTTTGAGTTTCTTTCGCTTTTACCTATTTTCCCTTCATCTCTTCCAATTAACCCAATTTTTCTCGGGTTTTACATAACAAACAAAAATATCAATAAATTTAGACATAAATCATCAAAATTAACGACAATTAATCTCATTTAACGGTTCAAATAAATGGATAAAATACACTCATCAAATATGGATATGTAAGCTTAAAGATGGTATGTTCCTCTTTTGTGAATCTACTAATTTGTTATTAGTATTCAAGAGAAGATATGTAATAAATATTTGCATTCAATCCTTTATCACTAGGAGGAGAGATGTTGATAATCTTCTTGAAAGAAAAGGGTGCCTTTGGGAATGGGAACATTGGACTCTTATCTTGTGCTGGCTGTGCTCCATGTTGCATTTTCTATAAAAGCAAATCATGACAGTTTTCTGGATATAGTCAATTGCCTTTGCCAAACAAATTTCTCCATTTACATCACCCACATTTGCATATAGATACCAATCAAGTAATGCACCAAAAACTTGCAAACAACACTGTAAGATTATTGGCCTCCAATTAATCCAATATTCCGGGCTCAGAAAAACAAACTGACACCGCACGGCTTCAAACCTTTCCCAAACACTACCTCCACTTGGTTGCCACAAATATCTCTTCCAACTAACCCACAAAGAATCAGTATTGGGTGGATGCAAAAGGGCCACTAAGGAATGAAGGAAAAACAAGAAGAAGCAATGGACACCAAGTCACAAGAACGGCTCCCTCTCTTTACTCTTCTCTCAATTTTGCACCATACAGTATTCTACAAGAATATATTGAATATGTATACCATGGATTAGGTCACACAATTAGGCCAAAAGGGTTGGGCCTAACCAATAAACCAAGAAACCCAATACTAATCAAACTACCAATCAATCTCCAACTTGGGCCATCCAAAAATATCGGTATTATTCGGGTCGAGTCAAGTCTATGGTGTCGGTAAAAATTCGTCAACTATTTTAAATCATCGTCCGGATTTATTGGGTATAAAAAAACCTAACAAATCTCCACCTTGATCCCAATAAATCTGCAAGCAACCAAAACACACAACTTATACTTGCACAATCAAGGTAACTAATAAAATTGGTATCACAGACATTACCTCGTGTTTCGGACCCGAAACACATGCCATACATGTTCAATATACTCATCGGAGCTAAGATCAAGAACACCCAAGCAGAAGCAAATAATCACAACAATTAATCAAGAACAAATAAACATGCGGTAGAGATATCATATAAGATAACACATAGATCTTTCAACCATGTTCACACAAAACAACAAATTAACACCAAGTCAATCACCAGGCCAACACATACGCAACAAATGCATAAATGATCTCACGAAGATCTCATCACAATAATCTTATCCCATTCTGTGTTACTCGCTCCTCGAGAACACATATCTTATATCATCGCCCACCATGCTCACTAGACTAATCACTCAACCCAACTCATGTCTAATTAGTAAGTCACTATAGATCCTAAGTTCTCGGAATAATCCTCTATCACCACATTACTTCTCCAACCTAAGTGGATAATGGGTCTCCACCTAATAGAAATGATAGAAATGTCTCACTCACACTCCACCTGATCAGAGTCTCTTCACAGATAAATGATTCCAACATTTGATCACCTCTCCACTCATGATCCAAATGTCACACTCCACATCACCCAGTACAAACCACAATGTACCCCTAGGCATCTATACTTCACCTTACCCAAAGATATACCACACACTGCAAATGCATCACAACCTGCTATGCATGCAAACAATCACACAAAGTAATAAGATCACTCTAATTCATGCCAATGCACATATCAAACACATTGAAATGTAAGAATATATTGAATATATATACCAATGGATTAGGTCACACAATTAGGCCAAAAGGGTTGGGCCTAACCAATAAACCAAGAAACCCAATACTAATCAAACCACAAATCCATCTCCAACTTGGGCCATCCAAAAGTGTCGGTAGTATTCGGGTCGAGTCAAGTCTATGGTGTCGGTAAAATTTCGTCAACTGTTTTAAATCATCGCCCGGATTTATTGGCTATCAAAAAACCCAACAAACACTTTCTTCCTCTTCCTTTGTGGCTCATGAATAGCGGAATGATGAAGTTGATACTCTGATATAATCACTCTCTTATATGTATTGGATTCATCACCTTTTTGTTGAATCTAAATATTTTCCTTGCATATTCTGAAATTGTGGCCGTTGACGATCGTCGGTCGATGATCGTCCTAACTCACTAATGTTTTTGGATCCACCGTTGTTGATATCGCTACTTGAGTTCTATATTAATATCCTACAACTGCTTCTAATATGCATATTTGAACTTAATATTTGCCAACTATCTAATGTGTTATCTTATTAGTACTTGAAAAGAGCTAAGATTCAAGTCACGTTATTTGAGGACACGATCAAAAAATTATTGTTATATAAAAAAGACATGAATGAGAAGAGGTAATTATTGTTATTGTTTCTTTTGAATGGGTATATTTTTCATGGGTGAGAGGAAGAGGATATGTGATTAAGGGTCGTTACAATTTGGTAAAAAAAACTATTATTTCTTTATACTTTTTTGTTCGTATTTATGTTGTGGGTTTGATTCATGATTTTATTCTATTTAGTAATTATTGTTGTTGTTTTGGAGTGTTTTTTTTTTTTGGCAGATACATTTTAGTCTATGTTTGGCAACCATTTTTTCAAAAACTCATTTTTAACCCCACATTCTTTCATAAAATAATTTTAAATATAAATCCAATATTTTCCTTATTTTTTAATCACATATTCTTCAACAAATATTATTTCAAAATGCATTTTGACTCAAAAATGGGTCTCAAATAAGGGCTTATATTTGGATGAGATGGGTTTTTCTCTACTTCTAAATCACGAATTCACAAAAAAACACTTTTCAAATAATTACTTTTAAAAGAATCAAATCAAACAAGTGTTTAGTGGGGGTGGAAGTTACGATTTATAAGAAGGGCAAGAAACTACTCGAAGTAATTATTAAAGAGACATTTGTTTGCTTTCTTCAGTTTTTAATTTCGTGAAATATCCAAAACTTGTTTGTTGGTACATTTAAAATGCATATCTGAAAACGAGATTAAATTTATAATATAAAATTCAGAACATACGAAACAAAATTAATCTAATTCATCATTCATTGATTTCAGAGGCAATAGAAATTTATGTAAAACTTTGATGAGACTATTGCTCTCCATATAGGAATTATGTTTGCAAATTGATGAGTGTAGTTTCTACACTTATTCGAGGTTTTAAATGATGATATTTATTTTAAATTGTATTTTGTAGACAAAATTTTATGTCTGATGAAAAATTTGAGAAAATAATACAAAACAACGAAAAAAATGACAAAATCCAAAATACATGGACTAAATTGGCTATTGGATGCACAGTTTGGAGATCGAGTTTCATACATATTGCAGTGTATACATGCAAGGAGGGGAGGAAAAGAAAGATGCCGGGAAGAGGGAAAAGAGAAAAAAGAGAGAGGAAGTCAAAAAAGGGTGGCTGAAAATATATTATAGACACATATGCGCAAGGTAAAAAGGAAGAGAAATAATTTATTTATTTATTTTTTTAAGTCAAATTTGGCGGTTGCTGGAATTAAAAAGATAAGATATACACGTACAAAAAGCGGATGGGCACTAACGGAGAAAAAATTAATTCCAAATTTTTGTACAATAATTGTGCAAGAAATTTAGGGATTATTTACGTTCCGTCAAATTTTGGTAAAACACATATTTATACACGAACGTGGCTGCAAGGGGAAGAATATAGATATACCAGAAAACGCGGCTACAAGGAGGATTTATTCAAATAATTTGATGATGTATTCAAAGACCATTTTTTGTGTGTTTATTTTTACATTATGAGTAACTAATTTTCATATGAGAGCAAATAATGTAGTTGACTTGTGATCATTTATTTTTATATTCAAGATTTCTGTTATTCATTCATTTATGTGTTGATTTTTCTATGAATTTAATGCATTGAATTAACTGGTCGCTAATTTGATGATTATGTGAGTTTCTTACAAATCGAGAGGTGAGTTTGAGATTTAGACCATATAGGAAAATTTAATAAATTAGTATAACGTGTAAAGATACATATACTAATTATTGCGATCATAATATGAATTCTTAGAACTAGTGTTTCGTTTAACTAATGTTGATTCACATAGAGATATGAAAGTTAATTAGTTAAATATGTTCAATTAGAACTCGAGAGGGTAAATTAAATACAATAGAAGAATTCGATTGAACACTACATTATGTTATGAATCTTGAATTAAATATTAAGGTGATCAATAGATGAAATTATTATGCTATGATATTTATCTCATATTTGAATCTTCAATCAATCATTACTTACAAAATTTTGATTTTTCAAGTAGTTAAAAGCAGTTAGAAAAAATAAAATAATCACAACTATTATAATTCTTTACTTGCTTTTATCAAATAGAAATTAGAAAATTAGATTAAGTCCTTAAGTATAGTTCTCGTAAGAATGATATTTGGATTTAAAGGTCCATTATACAACTTATTACGATATCATACACTTCCTATATAAAAACGCAATACAAATTGCGGTCAATTTTGAACTTTTCAACTTATTTCAATATCTTCCCTACTTAATTATTTTTGTCCCTTTTTGATCTTTTTTCATCTTAATCTTCAATATTGATTTTGAAACTTTCAGAAGCTTTCAATTTTTTTCAACTTATTTCAAAATCTTTTGAAATGGTCATTCACAAATTTGAAATTGTGCAATTTAGAACCAAAACATTTGAAAAGGTTGAATTTCACTTTCGAAACTCATGACTTCCTACAAATGCTCACTTGATGCTTCTTATTAATCCTATGCAATCTAGATAGCTTTCAATTGCTCCGATTCAACTCTAAAATAGGCTAAAAAATACATATAAGTCTGGATATTACCTATAATAATAATAATATTTAATCTAAATTAAGTAAATTTGTTTTATAAATTTGCAAATATAATTCGAGTTTATAAGCAAAAAATAAGCGTGTAAATACATTTATCACATCATCCAACATAAGAGGAAGAAAAACAGCTAGAAAATGATTTTTGTGTAAGTTGGATAAGAATGTAATGCCAATAATTCACATTAATAACGCAGTTACAAGAACGTCAAATAACTTTTCAATGCCACGAGGAGGTATATTCTTATACTCAATGAATGTGTCAAATATTTTTATAATGTAACAGCGTAAACTATAGTACTTTCACAAATCAATATTACATTTTTGATTTTGGCTATCCAAATATGCTTGAATTTCTTGTTCCTTATCGATGTTAGAGATATCATTTGCTTAATTATAGTGGATGGGGAAGAACGTGCGGAAAGGAAGAGTTGTTTAACTATGGAAATTCCTGGAGCAAAAATATTATTGAATGTTGCATTGGAGTGTTAAAAGCAAGATTTCCCAATTTGAAAATAAGTACCAATTATTCACTTAGTAGGCAAAGATAAATTCCCATTACATGTTATTCTATACATACCTTCATTCGCTAGGAGCACGCTTTGGGTAGTTTTTTTTTTTTCACTCAATAATAAAAGAATATGGTATTTCAAGTTGCGCTCGAGTCAATTGAAGATCAAGATGTCATACAATTGGAGTGTTATAATGACGGTTAAATATTAAAATGTGACAAGAAAAAAAGTTAGAAATATAAATGCAAAAAATATAATCTTATTGCAATGAAATGTGGTCCGGATACTAAAATTTGTGGTGTGAATATTGTTATCATTTTATATATTGTAGATTATTATTATAATTTGTGCCCTTCAAAGTATAAGATAGACGTGATCATATATCAGGTTTCGTTCTTACTACTTGAAATAAACTTCAAATCATATTATAAGATCTATAAAAATTAAAAAAAACGTTACAATTTATATGTAAAAAAAGAATCAGTTATATATACACGATCATCAACTATCAAACTACACAAAATAATAATAAAAAATTGCATATAATTTTTCAAAAAGAAAATGTGATCAATTTACAATTTTCAACACCAGTTAGTAGTGATCAATACAAAGATGAAAAAATTGAAACTATACGCAACATATCTTTTGGAAGTGGAATTCATTTTCAATGATCCACTCAATTATAGATTAGACTTGAACCATTTTTATTGGTGGTTACATTTTTCATAGGGCCCACACTACCCACAATTCCAAAATCTCTCATTTGGCCCGTTTCTTAAGCATTATTCAGTGCACACTCTCACCCAAGACAAACTCAAAATAAATTGGATTAGTCAAAACACTAAAAGGGGTTGTTCTCTTTGTATTTCAATTTTATATTTTGAGTTTTGAATTTTGTGTTTTGAGTGTCTATTTTGAGATTGTTGAAAATGTGTTCTTTTTGACATTTTGAAAAATTGGTTTGCAAACACCCAAAATACGTTTTAAAAATTTTGGTTTGAATATAACTAAAAACATTCAAAACGACAAATTTGTCGTTTTGAGTTTTTCTTTTTTCTAAATTTTTAACTTGTTTCAAAAACGCATTTTCGAAAACAAGAAAGAGAACGCTGAACGCGTTTTCATTGTTTTGAAAAATCGAAAATAGAAAATGACTTAAAAATGATAAAGAGAATAAACCCTAAAAGTTTGTTTTACAAAAAATCTTCAAATCTTCAATTATTTTCCAAAGAATGTGTAGGTGAAAAGTGGAGAAAAGTTATAGATCCTATGAAATGTAGGATTGAAAACAATGGCAAATTTATGAATATTGGTAAGCTGAGATGGTCCTTGACAATTTGATTATTGATCGTCAACAATCATAATAGCAAGATTGTTTATTAGAATTTAATTAAATAAGATTAAAAAGTTCTAAAATCAATATATAAATGCAACATTGGACCGACGATTGAAGTCTTCGTATAAAATACAACACTAGAAATTGCAACGTTGCAACACATAATTGAATGAATAAAATATAAAATTGGACCGAGCTATTGCAAGATCTAGTTTGAAGAAGTAATAGTAAACTAGAAAACGGCTATTTTGGCTACATAACAGTATCTTCGTTCTAGGGATTCGAAGTAGAGGAAATAACACTACGGCAAATTTTAAAAGATTGCAGTTCAAAAATCAAGTATAAGGTTTACTTATTCATAAGTCATATGATAATTTAACCAATAATAATATAAATTTAAATAATCTACATATTCACCCCACCCAACCCAACCCAACCCATCTCAATGTTAGAGCCCGTTTGGTACCGATTAAAATCCAATTAAAATTGAACGATTTTAATCTCTACTAAACGGGCTCTTAATCCCGAAGAGAATTTCTTTGCTAGGGTAGCTTTTATACCTTTTTGTTCTAATAATGTAATTCTTTGATTATTTTATAATTTATAGTTGGTAGTACTATTTTCACTAAGTCTCCCTATGAATTCTTTGCAAATTAATAAATTATCTTCATCTCTTTTCATTTGATATTCTTTAATTTTTATTCCTATTTTAATATCTTTGTAAAAGCTTTTTGTTCTACCTAAATAATCATGTGTAAAATATACTATTCCGCCTTTATTATTCATGTCTAATTCTATACTTCCTAATAATCCTCGTTCTATGTCTGTAAATCTACTATGATATAGACATACTAGTACTTTAGCTCCTAAATTTGCTCTATGAATTCCTTTTACTTATATTATTATTAATCATAAATGAGTCTATTGAAGATTTTTATAACAATTTCTTTATAAGATTTTTTTTCTATTAAATCTAAGGATATAAATTGATCTTCATGTGTACAAGAAACATATATTTCACCATAATGTTAATATATTAAAGATTTGCTAAACATATTCCCTTTTATATATGTATATATATATCTTAACTAATTTTAATTTATTTTGTCTAAACGTATCTATCTATTTTTCTATATTTATTAGGGATTCTAATTTTGTTTCAGATTTCGTTTTTGTACTTAACGTTCTTAATAAAGGATTACCAACTAATCCACCACTACTAGCTACAATTTGTATTCCTTTATCCATTACGTATAAATCCACTTAGTTTTCTTAAATCTATTAGGCTCTTTAATTTTACCTAAATCTAATTTTTCTAGTGTATTTATTATATTATCTAAATTCTGTCTAGTATCTATTGACTTTTATTTTTCTAGTGCTTTAACTCTACTTTCTAATTTCTCTATGACTAAATTCTCTTTTTAATATTTTAGTGTTTTGATGGTTAATATATTCTAAATTACTTTCCAAAATCTTTATTTATTTTATTTATATTTTCTAATAGAGTTTCCACCTTTTTATTTGAATTATTCTTTTCTAAGTTTTCTCTCTAAATTTACGAGTAAATCTACAATACTATTTAGCTGTTTATTTTCAGAATGTAAAAGATGTTTAAAGTTTTTTTTTTTTTTTCGAAATTACAAACTAAGGAAGTTGTTTTAAAGTATCTTTTCTTTTAAAATTTCCTAGAATTTCTAGATTTAAGTAATCTATTCTTTTCATAAACTAATTACTTTGGAATGAAATTACTTTGATACCAATCTCCCATAAGGAAGGAATCTTTTTGTTTTTATTATTTTCTCTTATAGTTTTTATGGTTTTTTTGCCCTTCTTTACAATCTTTATGATCTTTTATCAAGAAAATCCGACTTTGAGAGATAGAAAGCTCAGTGATTTGCTTCTTAATCTGTAAAGAGGAGTCACGTCTATTAATTTTTATGTCTTTTTGTCTTTCCTTACAATCTTTAGGATTTTTATCAAGAAACTCTGACACTGAAAGATAGAAAGCTCAGTGATTTGCTTCTTTATTTGTAAAGAGGAGTCACCCCTATTGCTATCTAATGCGGATAATATGTGGCTTTATATAATAGTTAATCTACCGATATCTCGATTTTCTAGATAAATATTAATAGATTCTTTAAGACTTTATAAGAAACAACAAATTATAATATTAATATAATTATGTACATTTATATATGTATATCATTATATATAATTATGATTGATTGGTTTAAATTATACGATTACTATAATTACATATGTCTATGTATATAATTATGCATAATTATGATTGATTGATTTAAATCATATATTACCATAATTACGTACATCTATATATGTATATATGTATATAATTATGATTAATTGATTTAAATTATGTGTGTCTACATATGTGTATACTTATATATAATTATAATTAATTGATTTAAATTATATGATTACTATAATTAAGCGCATCTATGTATGTATATATAATTATAGGTGATTATGATTCGTTGTGAAAATTAAGTAAATTTCCTTGCATGTGAAAAATAAGTTAGGAAGATTCCTTTCTAAATAAGTAAACTATCATATATACATGAATATCATAGATATAATTATGATTGATTTATTTAACTGTATGATTACTATAATTATGTGAGTCTATATTTATAATTATATATAATTATTGTTGATTGAGTTAAATTATAACATTACTATAATCGCACACGTCTATGTATGTATAATTATACTCGATTGATTTAAATTATATGATTATCATAATTACGTACTTCTATATATATTTGTGTGTATAACTATGATTGTCCCACACTACACACACAATTCACAAGTAATTGGTTGAGGTCAAGTTCTTTCATACGTGTTTTATGAAATTCTATTCTAATTCACGAGGTAAGTGTAGTCATACGTTGTATGTTAAATCGTTTTTCATATTTTAAAATACTGAATTTGATTTATGAATATAATGTGGGTCCTATATGTTTAAATTCAAAAGATTGGAGTTTACTAGCCCTACGCATGGGAATTATAGCTACGAGATTTGGATCTTAATTCCCGTGTCTCCCTATGTATGTTATGATTTTGTACGTGGATTATGACCACCTAAATTCGATCTATAATCCCCTTGTCTCCCTATGTACATCGATAATTCCTAATTTTGAATATGAATTACGATTTATGTAACCCAATTTCTCATTATTTATGATTTTCCCCCTTTTAGGTAATTGAGGTTCGAAACATTGGAGTTTGGAACTAGCTATTGATGGTATAATATAGATGAGATAATTTATGAATTTTATAAAAACTTAAGTTTTATGATTAAGATGTTTTATTTTTAATTATTGTAACTTTGGGGATAATTATATTTTATGAAAGTTCTATTTTTACATATATATTTAACGATCTTAGGGTAAATTCTGGATCGTTACAATGGTGGAGGTAGGGCTGATGGTGGTAGTGGTGCTGTAGGGTTGGTGTGGGGATGTGATGAAAATGTTTGTGGCCAATTATTAGTGTTGGTGGTGGAGTTGAGGTAGGGGTGGGATGAAGAGTATTTGTAACTAACTATTTAAGTATTTGCAATCATTTATTTGGTTAACTTGTGACAAAGTATTGGTATCGGAGTTGGAGTTGGGCTAGGGTGTGGAGTGTTTTTGACCAACTAATTTGGTATTTGTGACCAACTATTTTCGATAAATTTGTGATCAACTATTTAATGCAACCTAAAAATTCGATAATTTGTGACTAAAAAATAACTAATAACTAACTAATTTGATAAAGGTGTAGAAAATATGGGTGCATGTTTAATTGGGTTGTATGCCCATTCACTAGGGTCTATTCTTAAAAGGGATAATTAGGCTCTTTGAAAAGAAAATAATTAGAATAATACACTTTAACATCTAATTATGTCTTTAATCACAGTATAAATCACTCTCTTAATAGGTGGATGGATTATTGAAATAGCGTGCAAGCCCGTCTTGAAAAGGGCAGGGAAGCCATTGATCGCAACCTCAGCCCAGATTATGACCCTGATGATGCCGCTGATCGTACAATTTATGCCCCTTTAAATTCAAATCCAGCTACCAATTTTGAGCCGTCTGTGATGCCACTGCCTCTTCTACTGCTATAACTTTGAAGTTACGTTTGTGTTGAGTTTTCTTGTTGCCCTTTTAGAGAGATGCTTTATTTTTTATTGGAAAATGGGATGAATATGAAGGGGAGATGGAGATTTTTTTTAATTCTTTACGGGCCGAGCCGAGCTGCCACCTATAGTGGTACGTGAAAAACGAGATATATAATCAACGGGGTGGTCATACTGTAGTCAGTGTTAACGGTCCCCATGCAGAACTCACATAGAATTCAAGATGCTACTTATTTTGATTGTATTCTCATTTCTATAGCATGTACAAATAGCTTTATCCATAACATGTATGGTTCATATTAATAAAAATAGTAGAATTTCGTTTTTTACTTTTACGCGTTTGGAGAATTTAGTTTTTTTAAGACAAGCATTCAGTAAAATAATTTGTCGTAAACTGTAGATGAAATGAAAGACAGTATAAAAAACCTAGTAACAAAAGAAGCAAGCACGTTTGGGCCACTCCATTCCCATTCCTAGACATATATCGACAAGAGCCACTACCTACTTTCAGAAGAAACATTACAATATGATAAACGACTAATGCATTTGGTGCAAACATGTTGGTGACCTTCAAGTCTTGGACGAGTTGGATATCATACCCTCGTGGTGAGAAAAGAGTGTTCAACATATTTAAATCTGTAAATTTGTGTAGACGCTAAAATCTCAAATGACTTTTACGTGATTCGCAACTAGATGGTAAATTTGTCAAATCACTTAGGCTCTGTTTGATTCGCGATATTTTTCCTGGAAGTAGGAAAATATTTTCCTACTTCCACTTTTTGACTGTTTGATATGCTAAATTTTTCACGGAAAATGTTTTCCTCCCTTTTTCTAGGTACAACCCTTTGATGCACGAATAGTGGAAAATGTTTTCCCACCTCCAACTTTTTCTTTTTTAGCAATGACAACCAATTCTATCAACCATTGTAAAAAAGATTTTCATGTTTGTTGACAATTTCTATGCAAAACAAAGTCAAACGAATATGGTAATTTTTTCTAATTGTTTAAATTTTTTTTTTTACTTTTTGGTAATTGGAACAAATTCTTAACCCAATAGTAGAAAATATTATCACTTTAATGGACAATTTCCATAAAAAAGGAAGTCAAACGGATTTCAAACTTTCAACGTTTTCCATGGAAAATTATACCAATCAAACACATTTAATTACAATTCCCCGTAAAACAAGTTCTAGGCAAATATTTTTCCTGAAATTCATTTTCTTTCTACTATATTTTTCATGGTGCAATCAAACAGAACTTAACATTTATCTTTAATTTAATTGAAAGTTGCGTGCAATTGTAGAGAATCAAGTCAGTCAAAAAGCAAAAAATATAGGATTTGAACTTTTACGTGGGGGCAACTTGCGCAGACACCTGGACATAGTTTGCACTTATGCATGTCGCTTCAAGGCATAAAAAGGTGTTGTACCTTATGATGTCAAGATAGTACCGCATGAATAACTAATCATTATTGATTAAACCCTTATTTAATTTTGATTATTTTAGAATTATTTCTCCAGCATACTTATTTTCAATCGCGTATTCTTAAAATGTAATGTATTTTTTAACCTTTTTTTTTTTTTTTTTTTTTTTTTCAATTTTCAATACACATTCAAGTAGAGGCACTTTTAAAAAATTCAGGGGTTGTTCCCTTTGTGTTTTAATTTTGTGTTTTGAGTTTTGAAATCATTTTGAGTTTTGGGTTTTGAGTGTCCATTTTGATATTGTTGAAAATATGTTCTTTTTGATATTTTGAAAACACAAAAAATACGTTTTGAAAATTTTGGCTTGATTATAACGGAAAACACCCAAAACGACAATATATGTCGTTTTAAGTTTTCTTTTTAAATTTTTATTTTATTTTCAAAAACGCTTTTTTGAAAATAGGAAAGAGAACCCGTTTTCACTATTTTAAAAAATCAAAAACAGAAAATAATTTGAAAATGACAAAGAGAACAAACACTCACTTCCCAAAAAATTGTTATTGTTATCAAACGAGTGGTCAAGTTGCTTCCTTATTTTTTAAAAAATTAATTATATGTTAAGTCCTATCAAATATTATAGATCAATCATGCATCGAATTGCTTGTGTGGACAATTTTATACACATATTGTCATATTTACTTCGAAATTGTTTATTTTTGTGAATTAATAAAGATCGAAAAGTTGGTTGGGGATGTAGGGCGGGCCACATCACAATTTAATTGTAATTGAGTCATTCAAAACTTATTGTGCAAGTCATTGACCAATATATATATATTTTTTTAATCTAATTTTAATTCAATTTGTTAGTCGGTCAATAAGTCCTCATTTTGTAAGGGTGTGTTTGGTCAGATTATTTTGGAAGAATATATTTTGAAATAGTATATTGATAGATAATGTGTGGTTGAAAAAGAAAGAAAAGTTATTGACGTGATGGAAAATATTATTTTATTGAAGAATGTGTGATTGAAAATGAGTAGAAAATGGAGAATGAAAAAAAAATAATGTCTACCAAACAGTGACTTAAGTTTCGGAAAAAATATAAGAATATTATTAGTGCATCCTACGAAGCAAAGGAGAAAAAACAAAAATTGACATCGTTATTATAAAACTATTCCCAAAAAAGTATTTTATTTATTAAAAAACTGATTAAAAATAACATTTTGCAACATTAGTTGCCTGAGTGCTAGAAAACTGGCACCGCCCAACTGCACGTGACAACTCATCTTTATTTCAATTATTTTTAATTCCCACACGTGAAGGGTGTTGTTTGTTAGGGTATTATTTTCTTTTACCTAAATAAAATTTTTTTAAAATTATAATTTTAACTACATATTTTATAAAATCCTCAATTTTTGATTACTTATCTGTCACTCATTTCTAGAAAAGTAAAATTTAAACAAAATAAATAATACCCAGACAATGCAGTAGAAATGAGAAAACTATAATCTAAGTCCTGTTTGGCACCCATTTTTTTTCCATTTTCATTCTTGTTCTTTTTCTTTTTTCATTTCAACCACACATTATATCAATAAAATAATATTACACATAAACCCAAAAATTCTCCTTACTTTTTAACGACACATTCTCTAATTAATCACTATTCAAAAACACATTTTTCTACTAAAATGAGTGTCAAACATCCCCTAATTTTCCTTTCTATTGTGACTTGTACGAATCTTTACACAAATAAGTAAATATACAGATTGAATTGAAACAAAATGTGATAGATCGACATGATAATTCGTATTTATTTGACAATATTTCAAAATACTAAAAAAATTTAATGATGGATGTAATTCTTTCTATCGTAACGAGGAAATGGATTTGGCATGATATGGCAAGCTTATTCTCATTTATTTGTGAATTATTATTTACTAATTTAAGTTATCAATTATTTGTTTCATTATTATGACTCGACAAAAAGGCTAAAGCTTTCGTTTGCTTTTAAAAAGAAAGCAAATTCGTATGGTACCGTTTTCTTTTCTTATGCTTTTTTCTTTCTGTCACTTCAATCCAAGAATCCAAAATCAGGCTTAAGCCTTAAGGTTTACCAAATAAACTAAAAAAAAGAGGCTTGCTTCTAATTTCTTGTTTGTCCATATGTTTGTGTAGGGTATTATAAATTATATATAAGAAACTTGTTTCTATTATAAAGTAAAAGATCATATTTATAGGGCTATAAATAATTCTAAAAAGAAAAATTGTATAATAATTATACAAGCAACTATTAAGAAAAATAATTATACACTATTGGAAAAATATCATAGAAATTATTCTTTCTATATTTTCAACACACTCTCTTAAACTCAATATGGTGTAACAGCAATCAAATTGAGTTTGAAAGATAAATTGATCCAATCAAATTTTCGAAATTGTTTGAATGTCAACCAAGCCGAACAAATAACTCAAAGTTGATGATAATGAAAAAGTATCATCCATCAATCTAACCAAATCATCACCAAGACTTGAAGGAGAAATCAGATGATAGTTTATCTCAATACGGGTTGGAGAGGAAGAAGGAACACCTATATATGCAAATAACCAATGCATCCACTACTAAACCAAAGGAATGCAAATTTCATATAAATGAATTGAACGCAAATTTCAAATTCCAGCTCGACACATACCAAATAAATTGGATGCAAATTTCAAATTTCGGATACAACGAACCAATACCAAATCAAATTTCAGATGAACTGGACATATACTAAACCAATTTAAAAAAAAAAAAAACAATATTGGTAGCCGGACAGCGGCTCAAGGTCGCTCGCCAAAAACGAAATTCAAAGGTTAATTTGTTTATGATCGAAATTGCTCTGATACCATGTGAAGAATATTCTAAATTGTATATAAGAAACTTGTTTTTATTACAAAGTAAAAGACCCTATTTATAGAGTTATAAATAACTCTAAGAGAAAAGATTGTATAATAATTATAAAAGTAATTACTAAGGAAAATAATCACACACTATTGAAAAAATATCGAAAAAATTATTTTTTCTATATCTTCAACAATGTTCATATCTTCTTGTCAAGAAGTACCATGTTTTGATGAGTTTGATTATACAGTAAAAAGTAGGTTTTAAAATGTTGAATTTATTTTGTTGATGAAAAAAAAAGATTAATATACTTATTTTAAAAGTAAGATAAAATTATTTTTTATTTAATTTTTTTTTTTTTTCAAATACGTTTGAAAGCAAAAATAATTTGTTTTTAAGCTTTGGCAAACATGCACAGTACGGTTTGTAGAAAACAAATGTGATTAATGGCCCGTTCGGTAGAGATTAAAATCGGATTAAAATTGAAAAATTAATCGTTATTGTTGACTTTTATTAGACGAGTGAGACCCAATAACGATCATATTTTTAATTTTAATTTAATTTTAATCTATACCGAACGATGCCTAAATTGAGAGTACATATATTTTGAATCTGTCTTGCTATTCGACTGGCTATCCTTCCAATCAAAGTTTGACACATCACTGTAATTTAAGGTATCTAAATTTTAGTGGGATATAAAACATGTCTAAGTTATACTCAACTTTTTAATAGCTAATTTTAAAGGAATCTATAATTACTTTCAACATATTTATACGTTTCATTAAAAATTTAAGAGTTCTAGGTTCGAGTACTGCAACGGTAAAATATACTAAAGGTTACCTGACTTTGAGGAAAGTTTATTTTAGTCACTCAATGTTTTTTTTTTTTTTTTTCCCTAAACTCGTAACAGAGAAGTTTCAATTCCATTTTGAAATTGTATCACAAGAAACCTACACCTAGAGTAAACACCTTGTGCCCGCCCCCGACTACAAACTAGACACGAACCTAATGAGCCTCATTGAGTAACTAAAATGAAACACAACTCAAAGTTAGGGGACCTCTAGTGCAAATAACATTACTTTTAATGGTATGTTTCATAAATAAACAATTCGCACAATCAAGTCCAAACACAGTATTATTAATTCCCAAAAATTCACGAATTTATGGTCTCCGTTTTTCATTCAACCTTTTCGTGTTCCGATTAACCTATCTCTATCTTGTGTACATATATATCTGTGTTTACACACTTTTCAATTATCGTATTGCGTCTTTCCATTGATTTCTCACTCTATTCCACTCTCTTTCTTTAGGGTTTTTCGTTTTCCTGCAAAACCCTCACTCCGTACTAATGAACAGACCAAGAAACCCCAACGCCAGTTACGGCGCTCCACCGCCGCCGGGAACCCATTCTTTTCGCGGACAAACATCTCAGAACAGCTACTACAACCACCGGCATGGCCCACCTTTACATCACTACCAGAGGCAACAGTGGAGACCCCTGTCCGCCCCCAACTACCGACGCGATCGTCCGCCGGATCCACCCTCGAATCGCCCTAACTTTGTCATACAGATGCGGTCGGATCCCAGCTGTACTCTTAACAAACCGGACATTGAAGCTTTAACCCGACAGATTAAATTCCCACCCGAAAAAATCAATTTTTTGGTATCAAAATTATTTTTCGCAACTCTCTTTTACGACCAGTGGAATGAAGCTTTGGAAACAATGATTGAGTTATGGGAGGTAAAATTAGAAAACAATGAGCACAGTTTTATTCCTCGGCTTGTGTCCATTATTGATTTGGCCTCAGATAAGCAGGAGCTGAATGATCGTCTGAAAAGTGTATTTTTGGACAAAATTAAGGGATTGATGGAGGGAGACTTGGTGCAAAAATGGATGAAGAAACTGGAGAATGCTGTGGTTGATATCAAGATGATTTCAAATAAGTTGAAGAAGCCGTCACAGTTAAGAATCTTTGAAGAGTTGAAGAGGAAAAAGCAAGGATTGGAGGCTGAGAGAGATTTGATCTCAAAAAGGCTTGAGGAATTCAAGAGTGGGCTGAGGTGTATTGTTGATTATTTGGAGAATGAGGAGAAAACGGAGCCGGTGGTAGAGGTGTTTCATTTAGAGGGAGAGATTGACTGGGGAAGGATTTACAGCCTGTTCAGGAGGGAATGTAGGCGGCTTGATGAAGGATTGCCAATTTATGCATATCGGCATGATCTTTTGAAGCAAATTCACGGCCAGCAGGTTAATCTAGTTTAATTCAACTTCATTTGTTAATGTACTTTCGGTATTTTTTCATTTTTCAGAATATGAATGTCGCAATAGGTTTTATGTTCTCTCTCTTGTTATTTGGTGGCAAAGATTCAGGAATAGACTTTGGCATGTGTTCTTTTAGGCATTGATGAGAGTAACTATTTGATAGTCAAGTATGCTGGAATACTAGTGGAATTAATACTGTCCAGATAGATGCGAGAAATTCTTGTGAAGTGAGGAGTTCGTATTTCTTGGAGAGGAATAAGAACGGTTAAGAAAGGCTTCAATTTTGTTAAAAACTAGACATAATGCATATGAAAAACTAACCCGAGGGGTTGCTCAATTAGTCAGGCCTTGAGTTTGCTCCCCAATGGTCACCAGTTCGAGTCCCCTTAGGACCACTGAGGTGAGTACCTGGCCGTAAACTTCATGGCTCCGTGGGATTAGTCGAGGTGTACGTAAGTTGGCCCGGACATCCACGGTTATAAAAAATAAATAAACAATGCATATGAAATACTGAAGACCGAGCTAAAAAAGTTGTTGGGCTGCATTCTACCTTTCAGGGCACCATTAAATATGCACTATGTGCAGGATGCTCAATGACCATTATTATATGAAATACATTTAAAACTTTGTAGTTCTTTCATCTTTATATTTACTCTTACCAGTTTAATCATTCATTTTTCCCCTTTCTCTTGAAAAAAAATAAAGATAAAAAGAAAGTAAAAAGTGGTCATGGTTCGTTGGAATTATCAATAAAATTATCCATTTGTTTCTATTATTTTGTACAATTAAAATATTATTTTCATTCATTCTTTCTTTCTTTTTTTTTTTTTTTGACGAGAGCTCTTATACACAGATTTTCAACTGAATTTTGCTAAGCATTATTGAGTTTTACCTGGTATCTATTAGTAGATTATTGTAAAATAGATATGATAAATAGAACTTTTTGTGAACCTCTGCACTTCCATATTTTCAATTGAACTATAATATGCGGAGGAATAGAATCTTTCACGTGATACCCAATGGTTCACATAGAAGAAAAACACATAGTAGGGAGGCTTAAACAGTTTCCTGAGTCATGTTTTCCATATTGCCTAATGTGTGTGCATATGTGCATACCTGGTACTCCATGTGTATTGCTCACGAGTAGAACATACAGCACAAATGTGGACGCACATTTTGGTCTTTATATTTCTAATTGGATTGCACTCATATAGTTTCTAGTGTTCTGTTTCCCTATTTATGTCCTTTTTTTGAGCCCCATTAAAAAAAAAAAAAAAAAAGGGTTTTGTAATAGTGTTTTTTGGAGAACATGTGGTTGAAAAGTAAGGAAAAAATTGGGTTTATGTACAAATTATTTTGTTGTTAGAATGTGGTTGAAAATGAATTTTTGGATAATGGGGCTGAAACATGGGCTAAGTATTTGATATCAATTTCCACAGATAACAGTGCTGATAGGGGAGACCGGCTCTGGAAAGAGCACACAATTGGTTCAGTTTCTTGCCGATTCAGGAATGTTTGGTCATGAGTCTATTGTTTGCACTCAGCCGCGTAAACTTGCTGCCATATCGTTGGCAGAAAGGGTTAAAGAGGAAAGTCGTGGTTGTTCCAAAGAAACTTCAGTTATTTTTTGTTCATCATGTTCGTCATCTCAGGAGTTCGGTTGTAAGGTTATATTCATGACTGACCACTGCCTACTGCAGCACTACATGAGCGATGCGCAATTATCCCGGATCTCATGCATTATTGTTGACGAGGCTCATGAAAGAAGCTTAAACACAGATCTCCTTCTGTCGATGATTAAGAATCTACTCGGTCAGAGGCCTGATTTGAGGCTTATAATTATGTCTGCAACAGCTGATGCAGACCAGTTGGCAGACTACTTTTTTGGTTGTGGAACCTTTCACGTGTCAGGCAGAAATTATCCCGTTGATATTAAATACGTCCCATGCAACGAAGGATCTTTCAGTTCTCGATCGATTGCGTCATATGTTCTTGATGTTGTTAGGATGGTGACTGAAATCCACAAAACAGAGAAGGATGGAACAATACTTGCCTTCTTGACCTCTCAGATGGAAGTAGAATTGGCTTGTGAGATGTTTCAAGCTCCGTCTGCCAGTGTGTTACCATTGCATGGAAAACTTTCTTACGAGGACCAACATCGAGTTTTTCTGAACTACCCAGGAAAAAGAAAAGTTATATTCACCACTAACGTTGCTGAGACATCATTGACAATTCCAGGGGTCAAATATGTGGTTGATTCTGGAATGGTGAAGGAAAGCAGATTTGATCCTGCCACTGGCATGAACGTTCTAAGGGTTTGCAGAATCAGCCAGAGCTCTGCGAATCAACGGGCCGGTCGTGCTGGGAGAACTGAGCCTGGAACATCTTATAGACTCTACACAGAAGATGATTATTCTTCAATGCTGCCTCATCAGGAACCAGAAATTCGTATGGTTCATCTTGGTGTTGCAGTTCTGAGGATTCTTGCTTTAGGCATCAAGAATGTGAAGGATTTTGATTTTGTTGATGCACCCAGTGTCAGAGCGATTGAGATGGCCATCAGAAATCTTATTCAATTAGGAGCTGTTGTAGTGAGAGATAATGCTCATGAATTAACCAAAGAAGGTTGGGATTTAGTTAAGTTGGGTATTGAACCTCGTCTTGGTAAAATAATCCTTAAATGCTTCCATGAGCGCCTAGGTATTGAGGGCCTTGTTCTTGCTGCAGTTATGGCAAATTCTAGTAGCATATTTTGCAGAATTGGTACAGAGGAAGATAAGTTGAAATCTGATTGCCTTAAGGTGCAATTTTGCCACCAAAATGGGGATCTCTTCACTTTGCTGTCTGTTTATAAAAAGTGGGAGGCTGTGCCTCGGGAAAGGAAAAATACCTGGTGCTGGGAAAATAGCATTAATGCGAAGTCCATGAAGAGATGCCATGACACTGTGCAAGAACTGGAAGCTTGCCTTAAGCATGAATGCAATATTATTGTGCCAAGTTACTGGCGTTGGGATCCTCAGATCACTGAGCATGATGAAACTTTGAAAAATGTAATTCTTTCTTCCCTTGCAGAAAATGTGGCAATGTACTCTGGGTATGATCAACTTGGATATGAAGTGGCATCAACTGGGAAACATGTTCAACTGCATCCTTCATGTTCTTTACTTAACTTTAGTCAGAGGCCACGATGGGTGGTTTTTGGCGAGGTTCTCTCTGTATCTAATGACTATCTGGTCTGTGTTACTGCAATTGACTATAAATCTTTGTCTACTCTTTCTCCTCCGCCAGTTTTTGATTTCTTGAAGATGGATAGCCAGCAGTTGCAGAAGAGGGTTTTATCCAGACTCGGAAGTGTAGTGCTAAAAAGATTCTGTGGGAAATGTAATAGTAATGTATGCCATCTTGTTTCTTGCATTAGAGCTTCATGTATGGATGAACGGATAGGTATTGAAGTTTGTGTAGATAGCAATGAAGTATTTTTGTATGCTTCTTCTCAAGACATGGAGAAAGTTTGGAGCACTGTGAATGATGCATTGGGGTATGAAATTAAGTTGCTGCAGAATGAATGCTTGGAGAGATGTTTGTATAAGGGAGGACCCAAGGTGTTTCCTTCAGTTGCTCTGTTTGGAGCTGGTGCCAAGATAAAACATCTGGAGCTCGAGAAGAAATTTTTGACTGTGGACATATTTCATTCAAATTGGAACGCCCTTCATGATAAGGAGCTCCTCATGTTCTTGGAGAAATTCACCTCAGGTGATATTTGTGCCATTTACAAGTTCTCAGGCATTGGCCAAGACAGCAGGGAGAATGGAAAGTGGGGAAGGGTAACGTTTTTAACACCTGATGCTGCTGAGAAAGCTGTTGACTTAAATCAGTTTGAGTATGGTGGTGGCTTGCTAAAGGTAGTTCCTTCAAGAAACCCCTATGGTGGTGATCACAAATCGGCTTCATTACCCTCTTTTAAAGCAAAAATTTATTGGCCTCGTAGGTTCAGTAAAGGGGTAGCAATTGTGAAGTGTCATCCGAGGGATGTCATCTTTATGGTTAGTGACTTCTCCAATCTGATAATTGGAGGTAAAATTGTTCGGTCTGTACCTGGTGAGAAGTATATGGACAGCGTTGTGATTAAGGGACTGGATAAGGAACTCTCTGAAGATGATATATTTGAGGTGCTAAATGCAGCAACAAACAAACAAATCCTGGACTTCTTTTTATTGAGAGGAGATGCTGTGGATGATCCTTCAATCCTGGTTTGTCAGGAAGCAATTCTGCGAGAAATTTCCCCCTTTATGCCTAGAAGGGGCCCACAGGGTAACTCTGTCTGCGTTCAGGTCTTCCAACCAGAACCAAAGGATAGTTGCATGAGAGCCTTAATTACATTTGACGGAAATTTACATTTGGAGGCAGCAAAGGCTTTGGAGCAAATTGATGGGAAAGTATTGCCTGGATGTCTTTCCTGGCAGAGGATAAGATGCCAGCAACTGTTTCATAGCTCTGTATCCTGTCCTGCACCTGTCTATCTTGTTATCAAGGAACAGCTGGATTCTTTACTTTCAAGGGTTCAGCGGCAAAAGGGTAATTATTTAGCAGATTTTTGTTCCCTTTATCACCAGTACAATCATTTTTTGGCTGTCTACCTGATACAATGAAAATGCCTTGTCCCAAGTAATGTGTTTATTAATATCTGTTTATAGGTCGCAACTTCATTATATCTGAAGGTCTGTTTCCCTAGTATGTTTTCCCCAAGTTTTTGACTGTTCCATAGTATGTTATACTTCTGTTTTATTTAAGTTATATGCTTAACCCCGAGGGGTTGCTTAATTGGTTAGACCTTGAGTTGAGCTCTAATGGTCACTAGTTCGAGTCCCCTCAGGGCCATTGAGGTGAGTATTCGGCCATAAACTTCAGGGCCCGTGGAATTAGTCGAGGTGCGCACAAGTTGACCCGGACATTCACGCTTATAAAAAAAAAAAGGTTATATGCTCATTTCAAGATCATTTATTTATTTTAACCAGATGGAGAGATTCTAGAGAAATAAGTAAATGATGACCAAAACAGGGAACACATTTTCCAAAAATGGTTTTGGTGTAGTCTAAATTTATTAGGCACATTCAATGCGCTCTTACTGTTGCTTTGTAAGTAACAATAAGCCGATCACATTGTATGACCCGAATCACTGTCTTTTATTGTACAAATTTTCTGTTTGTTTGTTTTCTTGTGATGTTCAGTTATGTTTATTCTGTTACTTTCAGCACAAGGTTGACATCAAGCATTCATTTATGAGAAGAAATGGAATGAACGGTGTTCATATTGTTCTTTCAAAAGGCATTATGATTTGACATGAATATGCGTAGTGTTTCCTTGGTATGGAATGTATCTTTTTGTGGTCTAAACTTTAATATTTTGAAGAACGTTAAATTGAATACATAGCCCTTGTTTGGGCTCCATTAAAATGAGTTTTTTTGGGGAAAACTTGTTTTGGAATAGTTATTTTTTGGAAAATGTGTAGTTAAAAAATAAAGAAAAGTTTTGGGTTTACATATAACATTATTTTATGGGAGACTGTGGTTGAAAATAAGTTTTGGAAAAAAGTACTTTTAGGAAAAATGGAGCCCAAAGAGGGGCATAATATTCTGTTGGCTAAATTGTTGCTCTTTGTCATAAAAGCTTTTCCCTGGTATGATTTTGAGAGTCCTTTTATACTCCATTCCCTGGAATCTGGATGGGTTCTATATTATCACAATTGAGTAGGGTGTTCAATCCGGAAGTTTAAAGTTCTCTTAAAATAGAATAGGCTTTATTATTTTCACCCTTCTTAGTTGGGCCTTATTTTTACATCTTATCATGGAGGTAGGTTTTATATTATTCTTACAATTTTCAATTTTCCGAAAGAAAAAAGAGAGCAATGGATGCCTTCTCTTCCTATAGAACAGACATCGTGGCCACTTAGCAGTTAGCATATATTTAATAGCAAAAGAGTGTAATTAGTATAGTTGCAGATTGGCTTTTCTGGTTAATTTTTGTTTTTGTGGCTTGGTCATCTTAGTCTCCCATTGCAGATGAAGTCAATAAACTTGCTTATTTGCAGGTGCCGAATGTAACCTAGAGAGGAACCAGAATGGTTCTTATCGAGTAAAGATATCTGCCAGTGCTACAAAAGTTTTGGTCGAATTGAGAAGGCCTCTGGAGCAGCTCATGAACGGGAAGATCTTACTACATGCTGATATTACTCCAGCAGTTATACAGCATCTCTTTTCACGAGATGGTGTCATGCTTTTGAAATCAATTCAGCGAGATACGGGAACCTATATACTATTTGACAAGCATAGCCTAATTATCAGGGTGTTTGGGTCTGCAGACAAGATTGATGTTGCACAGCAGAGGCTTGTCAAATCCCTTCTAGCTCTACATGATAGTAAGAAACTTGAGATCCAACTTCGTGGTGGACTTCTACCTCCTGATATGATGAAGAGAGTAGTTCAGAATTTTGGATCAGACCTTCACGGGCTTAAAGAAAAGGTTCCTGAGGCAGAGTTCTCTTTAAATGCCAGGCGCCATTGCATATCTATGGTTGGGACCCAAGAATTGAAGCAAAAAGTTGAAGGCATAATTCATGATATCGCTCAAACTAGTCTACAAAGTGAAGGAAATGACAATGATTTTGCCTGTCCGATTTGCTTGTGTGAAGTGGAAGATGGTTATAGGCTCGAAGGCTGTACACACCAGTTCTGTCGGTTATGCTTAGTAGATCAGTGTGAGTCTGCAATAAGAAGTCAAGACAGTTTCCCTTTAGTCTGTACACATAACGGCTGTGGGGATCTGATTCTGCTTACTGACTTGAGGTCTTTATTGACTAGTGAGAAGTTGGAGGAACTTTTCAGGGCATCCCTGGGTGCATTTGTGGCAGGGAGTGGGGGCGCTTATAGATTTTGTCCTTCACCTGACTGTCCATCAGTTTATCGAGTGGCAGATCGTGGTACTTCAAGTGAACTATTTGCCTGTGGTTCGTGTTTAGTGGAGACATGTACACGGTGCCACATGGAGTATCATCCATACGTGTCATGCGAGAAGTATCAGGAGTTCAAAGACGACCCTGATTCTTCTCTGAAGGAATGGTGTAATGGGAGAGAGAATGTGAAGAAGTGCCCATGCTGTGGTTTCACGATTGAGAAGGTGGAGGGGTGCAATCATGTCGAGTGTAGGTGTGGGAGGCATATTTGCTGGGTCTGTTTGGAGTGTTATGGAAGCAGTGATGATTGCTATGGTCATCTGAGGTCTGTACACGGGGCCATCATGTGATTAACTATAGTTCATTATCTTTCGTGCTCACCATCTTGTATATGTATGTGCTTGTGTTAATATCTCTAATAGCATACGCTTAACTTGTAGAGTAGATTAAACCCAGGTTGTTGCTTCTGTAAATGTGTTTCGAGAATGCAGTTAAAATATTTTTCTGACATCCTCTCACTTTCTGTGCCCATGTGCAAGTGCGCACATCTCCTAATGCATGAAGATGTGCATGCAATGTATATATTTGTTTGCTAATGCGAGTGAATTGGTATATGCATAGTCGAGTACCTCTGCTTGAGCTCTCCTGTGTGCGCTTAAGTTCCCATTAAAAAAATAAAAAATACAAAATAAAGAATTGTGGATTTGAAGGGTATCAACATTGCTAAATTTTTCTTCAATTTCTTGGATATTTTCAGTTATGCAATGAAATATACAGTGCCTTACACAGGTCGATGAAAAGAGCATCTAAATCTACATGTTTTGGGAATTTATAGTGAATTTTGAATTAGCAGAATGCTAGTCAGATAATAGCATCTCTTATTCTGTATTCTGATCTATTTTTAGCACAATATCTGAAGCGTGCAATCAATCTGTTGCATGAAAAATCTGATTGCAATATCTGAAGTGTGCAATCAAGATTGCTACAGGGAAAACAGATTAGAATATATGACTGCAACCAATCGCAAAACCCATTCCGGCAATAGCCAAACAAAATGCTACAGCAGCATACTGTTTCATACAGCTAGAATCGCTCTTCACGCACTTTGTTCTCTTTTGTCTTTCCAACATGGAAACTTGAAACTCAAGCAATCTAACCCATTGCTTAAAGGCGAACGATCTCAATGATTCGTCCAGCAGTAAATTGGAGATGGCATCCCTCTCCTTTAACAGAACCGAACATTTCCTCTCTGCCTCCCGTGCTCGTGTTTGTGATAGTCTCAAGGCCTTTAGAATCTCCAACTTCCCATCTTCTGAATCTTTAGACATCATAACTTCATCCTCAACCACTTCCTGCCCCGCTACCTTGCAGATTTTGTTCACCGGGCCAGCAAAAAGCTTGAATGGAGGAGGCAAGTCGCAGTTCTGCATAAGATCTAGGCCAGATTTGTAGGAAAAGGTGAAACCCATATCAATATCGGTTTTTTTTGACTTGTGATTGGCTGGTAGCCATCCAGCCATTTCTGTTCTACAAACTAGTTTTTGGTGGTTAAGACTGACCTATAGCTAATTGTGTTTGTCCGTCAATATTGTTAGTTGGTGATAGATAGCGTTGAATAAGAGAGTTGTCCAATTGAGTTTTATTATTATAGGATCAAGAAGATAGGAGAGTTAATTAAATCAGTGCTCATCGAACTTTACTAAGATTATTGTTTGCTCACCGAACTTTAAACGATTACTGAATGCTCACTCAACTATTCATTAAGTTACCCATCCATCATTGGAGCCAAATCCATTTGTACATGTGGAAAATAAGTTACACGTGAAATTAAAAAATGATGTGGATGATGAATCACGTCCACATCATCTAAAATTATTATTTGTAAAAGGCTAATTAGCACAAAATGTCCCTACATTTGGGGTTGATTTCGAAAACCGTCACTACCTTTTATTTCTTGGCATTTATGCCCTTACATTCGACATTTTGTGCGCTGAACGTCCTTTTCACATGTTCTTGACGATTTTACCCCTCATTTAAATAAAACAAAAATGAAAGAAAAGAAAAACTAAAGAATTAATTGCAAATATACTCTCAAACTTTTTAAAAAGTGCAAATCAGTCCAAAAACTTTATTAACACGTTAAAAATGAAAAATAAAATCTCTCTTTCTCGCCTCTTCCTCCCTACGGCCACCACCCACGGCCGCCTAAATCGCCGGAAAATGCTCCCTTCACCACCGGCGAGTTTAACTCACAAATCCATTTTACAAGCCATCTTTTTTGTAAATGCAGAAAATGCAATTATTGTCCGCTTGTATAAAACATGACGTAAAATGATTCATAATGTATATTTGAATTGGAGTCTTCTATTCTTCCATATCTGCAGTTTTTGACCTGTCCCCACATGAGCGAAAATGGGATTCTTCTTGAATTATATTTATTTGCAGCCCCTATTCGAATATTTAATTTGTATATAGAATTGATGAACTGATTTTGTGCTGCAACTTGTTTTTCATGGGCGAAGCTTGCAAATCCCCAGCCTGAGCCCATTCGTGTGGATGTAACGGAAGGGAAAATAACGGGGTTTTGGGGTTAAGGGATGGAGCAGTAAGGGGTGAGAATGAGAGGAGGAAAAATGGGGTAATGGAGCCGATTTTGGGGTCTAATATTGAGGTACAGAGGGATGGTCTTAACGTGAATGGAAATGCAGCAGCAACCAGAAATAGGAATATGAATAGACAAGGTGCGGAGGCGAATGCTCTGGTTGTAGAGGAAAAGAAAGATGATGGGAATTTCGATAGAGAAGTGGGAATTAATGTGTATCCAGATGGGGAGAATTCATGTGATGGAGGGGGTTTGAATCAGTCCCCAAAAATAATATGCAGACCAAGGGATAATCCGGGTTTTGGTTAGTTTGCATCGTGCTTTAATGTTGTTGATTGTGTTCTTACTTAAACTTTGATGGGTCATACTACGTGTATATAATTTTTTACCTAATCTTCTCCACCACATTCACATCAGGAGTGGGGACCACGGATCGACATTATTTAATACATGTGGGGTCGGCATTATTGTGAGCGGGTACACCATTCAGTACCCCCCTCCTCGGTACATATGGATTTCCCCTACTTTGATTTAGCATTTTTTTTTTTTGGGAAGAATACATATATCAGGTTTTTTCTTTACACTATTTCAAAAATACAAATACAAGTTTCCAATTTCCAAAATCATGTTTTTTAAATTTTTATTTATGGAATAATATATTATTAAATCAATTTATTATTAAATATTTAATTCTAATATAATATAATTACCCCACCCACCTCTACCACCCCTACCACTCCGAGGATTATTTCGGCAACCTTCCCAGTCACAACTCTTCTCCGATGACTGTTTCGGCAACCGTTCCGTCCGACAACTGGTTCGATTTCGACAAGTGTTCTAACTCCGGCGAACATATTAAGGTCACAAAATATGCAATTTGGTCACAATTCAAATTTTTTTCGGTCACAATTCAAAATTTTCATACGTTACAAATTGTTCATCGGTCACAAATTAAAAATTTAAAGATCAATATTTGTTCATCGATCACAATTCATCAAATTATTGGTCACAAATTAATTATTTTTAGGTCACAAAACATGTATGGGTTTCAATTTATCTAATTCATTGGTCACATATTGTTTATTGATCACAACTCAACCAAATTATTGGTCACAAACAATCAATCTAATCATTTGTGACCGCCACCAAATCATTTGTGATTACCACTTCGCCACTGCCTCCACAAGCGGCACCACCATCATCACCGCCCATGGCAACATCAACATCCCAAACAAAACAAGCATCACACCCTCCCACCACCACTATCACCACCCTCAAAACATCCACCACAAAACCACCACTACTTTACCATCATCGAGACGACAGCAACGACGATGCCACCAACACCAACGCTGCCTCACGCACCGATACCCAACCGCAACACCCACATACACACACCCAATCGCACCGTCGCCTTACCCATACACGCACCCAACCGCACACAGATCTGCAACCACCACAACCATTCGATGAATCAAAATCGAAAACTAAAAAAAAAAAAAAACAGATCCGGGCGCGCGACAACACAGTGGGGGTAACTTTAAAAATAGCTTGGTCAAAATGCCATAATTCCTTTTTGACTTTTTCACAAGTGAATAACTTCAAAATGACCTAATGGTGTTTAAAAGATAAAAATACCCTTAAGTGAATAATATAATTATAAAATATAATTTTGTTAAAAAGACAACACTGCCCTTTTAGTTAACAAATAAAAATCAAACACTCCCTACATAACATTACAAAATCAGCTCAAATACAGATAAAAATTCTCTCATCTTCTACACTCTGAAAATCTCAAAAATATCGATAGTTGAAGGAAAAAAATTCTCGGTCAATTACTTCAAATCAGTAAGTACATTTACATATGTTTAATTTCATTTTCGTTAAATATGTGTATGTTTTTTACTTGATAGATTAAGATTTGACATAGGAGTTGGCAGATAAATTTTTTTGGCAGATGTATATAATTTATTTGAAGCATAATGGGAAAAGAATTCATCTGCATAACTTTTCGATTGGTTTGCCTTAACGGCTGTTACGAAAAACAACGAAAATGTCCAAAAAAATGGCTGTTAACAGCCTAAAAATCGACTAACAAAACAGCCAAAAATAGGCTGTTAACAGCCTACATTTAGGGTGTTAACAGCCTAAAATGTTGGCTGTTAACAGGCAATAATTGACTGTTAATAGCAAAAATGTTGAATGTTAGACTGTTAGGTACTGTTTTGTTTTTTAATAAGTTTCTATTTGAAATATTTACAAATTCGATTTTGTCATGCCACACAGATATGAGGATTATACTCCCGATTTGTTATTTTGGTGATTTTGAGTTGAATGAAAATAATCGATGGACATGGAAATGGATAAGTGACGAACAACGTAATATGCCAACACATATAACAGAGACTACATCGTACGACGAACTGTACCATGATATACAGAACAAGCTGAACGTCGGATGAACTTTGTATCTAACTTGCCGTTCATATATGATAAAAATTTGAATTTGTTAATTTTTATATAAATATAAGTGAATATAAAGTGAAATGAATACAAAACTAGTTGAAATGACAACTAGCCATTTAAAATGGCAGCATGTCATTTTGGGTCAAAGAGTCTCAATTTTATTTTAAAACTATTCAATCATATTTTTTTTAACATCTTAAAGACTTATATAAATTAAATAAACTATTTTTTTGAATATCTTATCTATAATTGAAATATAATGAAATTTAGGATATTTACCTTCATTCATAGTGAAAAATAATATAGTTTACTCATGGAACAATATTGTTGATCACTATTGGGTGATTTTTTATGTGGGTACGAGAGAATATAAAGTGAAACAAATACAAAATTATTTAAAAGGTCATCAAATCGTTTATAACGATAACATGTCATTTTGATTACGAACTCTAAATTACGTTTTTCATTAATTTTCATGTGGATACGAGGGAACATAAAGTGAAATAAATACAAAATTTGTTAAAACGGCACTTAGTCATTTAAAAAGGCAGCATGTCATTTTGTCTTCGATATTAATGGGGTATTATGAAAAGTGAGAATGAAAGTGGGAATTCATGTTATGGGATTTTGGTAAATTTTGATTTGAAATTGTACAATTTAGACATTTCAAATGAAGGGTATTTATGACTTTTAAAACATGATAAAATAGGCCAAAGGTTATTTTACCAAACATTATTGAAAGATGCTATTTTACCAAACAACATTGTTGACTAGGCTTTTTAACTAAAAACCCCTTAAAATGGGAACTGCTATTTCCATCCACATTTTTTATATATTCATCCCACTCTAAGTTCATCCACTACAAAATTTTTAAATTTTAAAAAAAATACTATTTACATCCACATCATATTCCAATTTTGTCCTTATTAAATTCATTTATTTAAATACTATGTACATCCACATGAATTTTATATATTCATTCCACTTTAAATGCATCCCTAACACTATAGATTCACACAATCCCATAAATGAATCCGAAATAGAAACAATTCTAGCAAACTAAAACAGATTGATGGATCTCAGAATATTATAAATACTTTCTCGATGCAGTCAAGTAAACCTAGCCAAATGTATTCAGGCAAACAAAAAAAAAAAGAAATTTACTATTAAAAAAAACTGATTGTAAAAAAAAAAAAATCAGACAACAAAACACGATAAAAATGTAATCCTTACTTTTTTCAAATTCATCTTCATATATTGCCATGTCTGTATATTTTTGCTCCAACGGCGTCTCTTCCATTGTTTATTATATTTTTTATCTATTGAAATTTTGAGTATTAGAATGCTTCGAACAAAAAAGTGTTAAAAAAAAAAAAGAAATAAGAAATAAGCTCGATTAAGGAGGCATAATTTTACCAACGTTGTATGTCGAAGATATTGAAGACCTCTAATATTCATTGTATGTGAATTTA
Organism: Fraxinus excelsior; assembly: GCA_019097785.1. Classification (NCBI taxonomy): domain Eukaryota; kingdom Viridiplantae; phylum Streptophyta; class Magnoliopsida; order Lamiales; family Oleaceae; genus Fraxinus; species Fraxinus excelsior. The sequence goes on along the minus strand of CM032634.1, from coordinate 9,593,754 downwards.
GGGCCACCATTACCTATAATTATATCCATGTAAATTTCTTTGATCTATTAGGACTCTAGTTAAACACAATCTCTAATAGAATATAAAAAGATTTAGGATAATATGATGAAAAAAAACTAGTGGATCAATTTAGAGTTTTGTATTTTTATTTCATTTTGTTTATGTCCGTTTAAGTAAATTTACATAGGATTTAAAATATAATTTTTAAAAGTGGATGTATATATAAAAAGTGTGGATGGAAATAGCAGTACCCATTAAAATTGGTAGTTAATAAAATGTGTTTTTATCCTACATGTCATCCACTAACACCGTATGTTGCCACGTCACTTTTCCATCCACCACGTAGTCATATTTGTCCAGCTGTATAGACGGAATTAGCTACGGTGAGCATTAAGTAAATTAATTAATAGTTGAGTGAACATTGTGTAACCATTTAAAGTACGGTGAGCAAGTAGTAATCTTAGTAAAGTTCAGTGAGCACTGGTTTAATTAACTCGAAGGTAGGGAGAGACCATTATGAAATAAATGAATAGGGATTAGGGGGAATATTGCACCACCAGTCCCTGACTTATTAGCAATGTAATACGTTGGTTCTCGACCCATTTTTTTAGCATTGTCTTTTCTAACCTATTAACTTTGTAGCATCATATGTCCCAGTGGATGTTATGTAGATTGGGTACCAGCAGTGCAATTTCTGTATTTGGGTTTTATGTGGGTGAGTTGGATTCATATTTGTATTAAAGGAAAGAGGAAAAATCCTTCTCTTGTGAGAATAAGCAATAGATTAGGGACCAAAAGTGCAATTCTCCCTATTTTGGGGTTGAGTGGGTAAGTCGGATTCATATATTGAATAAGCAAAAATCCTTATCCTGCGGGAATAAGCAAAACATATTTCACTTCACAAGTTAGTTGATGGATTCTATTGGAAGGAAAGAAAGGCAATGCCTCCAACTTTATCTTAAAGCAAAGAACAAAATTTGGAGAAGACTCGAGGCAATTGTTGAAATTCATCCATGGGTTATTTTAGAATCGAAAATACTATTGTGAAAGTTAATAAGATTTGACTTGATCATCAACCCGATCAAAGTTTAGGGTTAGTTCAATTGATGAATTATTGAGTTATAACTACTTCTTGACGAGTTATGATTGAAGAGCTCGTGCAGAGGGATTATTTAAAAAATGACTTTTTGAAAAATATATATTAAAAAGTAGGAAATAAATGATAGAGAAACATGAAAAATGAGTTATAACTAATTCTTGACGAGTTATGATTGATTTCACTATACAATCCGTTAAGGTCAATCAAATAGATCAAATCTTATTTGAGTTTTGTAATTATACCCTGTTAAAGGACTTTCTTCATTTTCTCAAGATATTTCGGTTTTCTACTGCTTTTTCATCCTTCCTATGCTAGCCTCGTTAAGAGCTCGTGTAGAGGGATTATTTAAAAAATGATTTTTTGAAAAAAAATATATTAAAAAGTAGGAAATAAATGATAGAGAAACATGAAAAACGATTCTTTTGTAGAATGTAATATTGAAAATGAATTTCCATACAATTATGAAATCCGAATTGTATCTCTTGCGACTTCGTTGCTCAATTCCAGTGCTTAAATTTTGAATGTCGTTGATGTTTAAATCTCAATGTCGAATATGGTTTTGGTTAGGTTGGTCGGATGGAAGGTCGACTTGACCCAAAATAAATCTGGTCAAGAATGAAACATTTCATCTTCTACTTAAGCATAAAAAAATAAGAAAAGTATATTAATTTTAAGGCGTTGCTTCTTTCTAATTTTGAAAAGCTTGCCATTATTGGTGACAAGTAAAAATATGCTATGCTGATTACCACTTTATTTTGGGATATTTTGTATGAATTTCGAAGCCACAGAGAGTTATTTATCTATTTAAATGTTACAGGGATAATAATATGTTTTTAAGTTTCTCTGAGATAATCATTATTTGATCAAGACGAAATTGTTAAAAATCAAATTGGAGGGACAAAATGAGGCGAACATGAAGAGGTAGCTTGAGGTCCTATTAGGGGACGATGAGATGGGGATAAGGAAGAGGAAAAAATACGATGACCATGTTATTTTAATAAGGGTAATTATATTACCAACACAAAATTTAATTATTACACCACATTATAATCAAACCAAAATTAAAATATATTTCAATAAATACACCACAACAAATTTACAATTATACTCCTAATACAATAAAAACTAAAAATAAAAAATAAAATACAATACTGTGGTGTATTTATCCTCTCAATATACTTCATCTTTATTTTATTTTTTCTTAGAATATGTTTTTCTCTTTCCGCTTTTCATCTCCATCTGTGTTGACGCATTGCAAGTTTTTTATTATTCACCCTCAATAATTTAACTGCAACTTATATGGCTTAGGTATACCGTCCATTTACCCCCAACAATTGTTTTCCAAATTTTTTTCCCAAGACTTCTCTGAATACCTAATTCATTAACTTCAAATGTAGCAGGTTTGGAATGGAATAGAGTAAATATACTTGGAGTTTGACTTATCAACACCTACGGAAATCCCAAATTTCTCTCCAATTTTCTCCGAATAAGTGTAAACATATCCAAGAATTTATCTTTACTAAATTTAATGATGTGTTGGTGTTTTTCAACTTCTTTAATTTCTTTAATTTGCATGTGGATGAATCTTTAGTAATTTACTTCCTAAAATACATCATGGTGGTGGTGGTTCTTCTGTGTTCGAAGCGTAGGTGGCATAGGAAAGAGGGGGATTCTTAATTCTCAATTCATGAAACCACCAGATTAGGAAACAAAAAATAATAATAATAAAAAATCATGGAATAACACCATATAGTGTAAAAACACTTACAGCGAGGAAAAGAAAATTATCTTTGCCGCTGTGGTAGAAAGCAAAAGTCGCCATCAATTGAAAAGCTATGCACAATTAAATGTTGAATAAAAAAGGAGAAAAAACTTAAGATTTTTGTTTGTGGTAGAACAATAATTTATTTTAGGCTAATTATATATTAAACTCTAATTATGTAATTTTACTTAATGTTATTTAAGTAAATAAGAAAAATACGAAAAATTGTGGTGTAGTAATTAAAATTTGTAGTGGTAATATAATTACCCTTTTAATAAGGTCAAATTATGTATTTGATTATTGTAAACGAATTTTTTTAAAAGGGTGGTTATACTACAATTTTTATTTGATACACCAAATTTTAATTGTAGTTAAACTCATCAATTTTTTAAAAGGGTGGTTAACACAATAATTTTCTTAATTTTTTTTTTTTTTTGCCGAATTCTCATCTTCAACTTTCCATTAATTAGTACGTCTTGTCATTGTTCATTAATTATATCAAAATATATTTTTTTCATGATTTGAAATTATGAAAAAATATTTTTCGTACTTTTATTTATTTATTAAATTATGGTGAAAAAATAAGTTATTTTATATTATTTCAACAAACTTTTGGACATAAAAATGTTCTCGAATAAAAATGTGTTAACTAATGAAAAATTTGAGGATAATAATGACATGAAAAACTGTTAGGGACATACTGTTATAATAAGTAAAACACTACAAAAAATTGTGACTTCAGAGACGGAAAATTTTCGTCGTTGATGCCTTCAATTCCTATCATAATAGATTTTTCCAACAAAAACTCTCTATCGGTAAATCTGAATCTAAAAGTGGCGCCACTAATTTACCTACAGAATTCATGACCGCTGGTAAATTAGCGACAAAGAATTCTGTCAATAAACACATATGATTATTTTTGTAACTAATTAAAAACAATTTTTTTGTCGCAAATTACCTACGGATTAAAATCTGCCAATAATTAGCAACGAACTTTCGTTATTAATTCCATGCTAATTTAAATTTAAAAAAATTATGATTATTATTCAATTCTTTTGTTGTGGTTGATTGAGATGGTGCATATCTATGTCTTAAAGGAGAACGCTCAGAAAGTTTAGAAATTTCATTGACATTCGAAAAGCACAAGTGAAAATAAAAAGAAATGGCAATAATAAAAATCTTTCGTGGGAAAAATAAACTTGAGCAATTCATGCAAATTTTTGGTTTTAATACTAACTTGCGATTTGTTAAGATTTGAGGTTCCATCTTAAAATGTCAACTTTATTAAGAGTAGTAGCTCAAACTCTTATAAATTGATTTATGTTTTCATCTTTATTCGATTTGAGATTTTATCCCTTAACATCCCTCCGAAATATGGTAGCTCGTTTGAACAGATCAATCTTGAAATTCATGTACTTAATTTTTTTTTAATTTTAATCGGATCGAATTGCTCGTTGGAGCTTAACGGACTCTGATACCATATTAAGATTTGAGGTTCCATCTTAAAATGTCAATGATGGATTTTATCCCTTAACACGATCGCCCTCTATATTTGGAAGATCTTTAGTTATGGCAATCGCAAGTACAAATAAAGTGACAAAAAGTTTAATAAAAGCCACAAGTGAGCTGCAGGAGAAAACAAGGAAAGTATCCATAACAGAGTTATAAATGTTTCAGACGGCATCTTGAAGCATACACTGCTTGAACTAAAATCTGCCATATTCAAGAACCTTATTTCCGAGTTAATATCTATATCTAGAGATTAATAACAAATGAGAACCATTCAAGCTAACTTCTAATTGCTTCAATCTGACTAATCATAAATCAACAGAATAAACCTGTGCCTATAACAATGGATATTAAATATGAATTTACATCCGCTCGAATGATAGACCTAGAGCAGCTCTTGTAGCAAGATACACACCATAATTAAGAAGGAATCCTCTCATCTGAAAAAAAGTAGTTTCATTCATATTATTATGTGGAAGGGCTATGCTACACGTCCCCTCACACGGAGAGGGACTCAATTCGGATAAAATATAATACATTCAAAGTGGATTCCTCTCCATGTGAGGGTTTGGACACCATTATGTACAAGTAGCATAATTCTACTTGGAATGTCATGAATAAGGAAAAGCCTATGCCAATTATTCAGAATTACAACTAATACCTATACTCCTTGCAAAGCTGTTCTTGATGCAATAGTCTATGCCTGATAAATTGATAGGAATGAACTATTCAGAAAAAAATAAAAGAATATGTGTGCAGCATGGAGGAGAAAGAACCATGGCGATAATAAGAAATGCTATGACAGGATATCTCTTCATCTGAAATGGGGAAACAGAATACATGGTGCCAACTAAAAGACCGAGGCAATAAAGACCAGTTATGAAAGGACCAAAGTTCATCCCAACAATTAAAAGGCCAATAACAGCAAGTAGTAACACCATGAACCATGCAGATTGTTCTGAAAGATCTCCTGCACCACCTATGTGTAAATAAGGTTTGTTTACACTGCAGCTTAAGCCAGGACAAAACAGTGAAATGGATGTATCCATGAAGTAGAAAGAAAACAAGTGTTAAACATTGTTACTCTTTTGAGGAGCGGACCCAGGATTTTGAATCAGCACGAGCGACCATTGATCATCAACCGTTGTTAGCAATAAAATATTAAGAGCCCCATTAGATGCCCATTTTTTGCAAAAAAAAAAAAAAATGCATTTTGAAATAGTGATTTGATGAGGAATGTGTGATTAAAAATAAGAAAAAAACTTTGAATTTCCATGTAATATTATTTTATTGAAAAATATGCAATTGAAAGAAGAGAAAAAATGTATTTTTTTTCTAAAAAAAGAATCAAACAAGTCTAAAATTTAAATATAACAATTATTTTGTTCAAATTGAACATATATAATTTTGTTGTAAAAATTTGCAATATTCATCAAATGATATTGTGGCCAAATTTTGTATAATTCAAAGGAAGAGCACGGTTTCGAATTTTTATAATTGCATTAAAACCGCTAAATGTAACATATTATTCTGGTAAATTTAGTATCAAATTCAACGAGTGCGACAATGGTCAAACTCTCAATATACTAAGGAGTGGTCACGGGTTCGAATCTCTCCCTTATCTCATTTAACTTTGGTAAAAATTATAGAATTAAAAATATTTCACAATAAAATTGGTGGGAGAGGGATTCGAAATTGGGACTTCCCATATAAATATACAAGCTCTATTTTGAAAATAAAACAAATTACCAAGTATATAATCTAAAAAGTTTATTCATCGTCAACAAAAAAACTGCTGGCAAGTCGAAATCTAGAAAATGCCTTAAAAAATAGTGGCCATCCTATCAAATTTGGGTTCTCAATTAAAGCTCTAGTCACCAAAGAGCTGTCAACAAACCATCGACCCATTTGGAGGTGGTATTTGTTCCCTGCATTTGATTCCATTTCTTCAGAGGCAAGTAAGATTCTAAGAGGGAACACTACAACAAAATGTACTTTTTACGGCATGCGCCCGCATGCCATATAAAGTCATGCCGTAAAAAGTGGTGTACATTTTACGGCATGCAAAGTACGTCGTAAATGAGTTTTACGGCATTCAGCTGCATACCGTAAAAGGTACACCACTTTTTACTGCATGTTAAAATGCATGTCGTAAAGAGGTTTTTGCGGCGTGCCGCTGCATGCTGTAAAAAGTAAATTTTACGGTATTCAGTTGCACGCCGTAAAAGGTGCACCACTTTTTACGACATGTTAAAATGCATACCGTAAAAAGTAAGTTTTACGGCGTTCAGCAACACGCCGTAAAATGTATCTCACTTTTTACGGCATGTTAAAATATATGCCGTAAATATTGCAATTTACGACATGCTTATGCACGCCGTAAATATCTATTTAATTTTTTTAAAATTATTTATTTATTTGGTTACCGACAAACCTATAATAATAATGAAACAAATTTAATCCATAAATAATCAAGATTTTCATTGTTTCGATAAATAAAATTATTGAATACGGTTCAATACAGTATGTCAATGTAAAGTTCATCTCAACAATTTTCAAAAAAACTACTACTTAAAAAAAATGATTGAACCATATCAAAGTTAACTTTTTCGACCGACAATTTAACTGTCCCACAGAATAGTAACTTCATGCACACCATAGAAACAATAAGGATATGGTTAATAAATTTAGAGTGAGTATCAAATCAAAAGTAAGGATTATGTTAGAATACTAACATATAAAGCCATAAAACATCCACACATAAAGACAACCCATTGCAAAAACTTCATCATAGCATGTGTGAAGTCCATATCAATTACATAACAAATAAGTGGAATAAAAATAACAAAAGAAGTGAAGTATACCTTTGTTGTAATTACAGCGAATCCACTTCGATGTACCTAATCGATCATGCAATTGTACTTCCTAATGCATCTTCAAGAAGAAAAAGTTCACGTGTGGGACGATATAAACTAACATTATTGATCACTTCATTAACCCAAACTCTCCAACGTTCATTACCAATAGGTACATGATGCACTAAGTCACTTGGATTTGTTGATGCGACTTCGCCTTTTGCAACAATATCAGCTTTTTCAAACCAAGATAACAATTTGCATTTATTATTTTGAGTGTGGGAAATGAAAGGTAGTCTAAATTTATTACTTAAATACTTATAAAATTTTATTTTCAATGTTTACCAATAGATTTTTTTGTCGGTAATTATTTTACTCTTTTATATTGATTCCAAAGGAACATTTGTTGGGGAATTTTGTCACTAAGGGTCCGTTTGATAACCCTCATTTTCCATGGAAGTAGGAAATTTTTTCCATTTTCTAGTTTTTGGCTTATTTGATAGTATAAATTTTCCACGGAAAATTTTTTCCCTCTTACACCCACACGTGCACATTTTCCATGAAATTAGGGAAATTGTTTTCCCACCTTTTAGGTGGGTTTTCATTTTTCATTTTTTTTTATTTGCAATTGAAAAAAATTCCAAACACAATGGTAAAAAGATTTATCACTTTTATTGACAATTTTCATGTAAAACAAAGACAAACGAATGATATTCAGTATGGTCATTTTTTTTCAATTTTTTTTTTTTTTGCAATTGGAACAAATTCTAGACCCAATGGTAGAAAAAATCACTTTAATGGACAATTTTCATAAAAAAAGAAGCCAGACGGACACTAAACTTTCAACATTTTTCATGAAAAATTATACCAATCAAACACAATTAATTACAATTCTTAGTAAAATAATTTTTAGGCAAATCAATTCCCTGTAAAACATTTTTTTTCCACCCATTTTTCACATTTGCAAACAAACGGACCCTAAATTATTCAATTCATTATTATTTTTAATTTTAAAATTTTTACCGACGAATTAGTAACGAAATTATACCAACGAAGGTATTCCATTAGCAAATTTGTCATTAATTTAGTATTAATTTTTAATAATAATCCATTGCTAATTTAGGTTGCGTTTGATTGTGAGTACGAAATTTGCATGTAAAGAAAATAAAGGCAATTCAATTGCTTGGAACTTATTTGTATGAAATTTATTAATTAAATATATTTGATTGATTTAGTTTTCAATTTAGAAAATATTATAGTTGTCCATTTTTATTGGTGGGTAAATAAGAGAGAAAAAAAAGAAAATGAATTAGCTGAAAAATAAAAATAATCTCTACTTAAAGAAAATATTTTCTTTGTTTTCAAGAAAAATATGGTCACTTGACCAAAAGTACAAAAATATTTTTCGTGGAAAAAATTGTCAATCAAACAACATAGAAGTAAAAAGTTAAGTGGAAAAAACACATTTTTCATGAAAAAATATTGATAATCAAACACACTCGTATTGTAATTCCCGTTGGTAATAACAACAGAAGCTGTCCGTCTGTAAAATTCTATCTCTATTGCCTCATTTTCTAGTAATGAAAATTAAGAACCTTAAATGCAATTTAAAGTGGTGCACGAAATAAAAACTGTGGTAGGAATATAATTACCCATTTAAAAATAGACTATCTTCACTGCGACTATCACTAGAGGATCATTTTGAGGGGAAAAAAAATAAACATTTATTTAGCCCCTGTTTGGACCATATTTTCTTTTTCATTCTCATTCTTCTACTAATTTTCAACAACACATTCTTCAATAAAATAATATTTTCTATTACATCAATAACTTTTCCTTCTTTTTCAACCATATATTCCCTATCACATCAACAAAAAATGCATTCTTTTGAAAATAATGTGCACCAAACGGGGGCTTAAGGAGTATGAGGATGTGGACAATTAATTTAAGTGGAACATAGCTATAATGAGTCGACCAATCAAAGCTAGAGTTTGGAATGACAATGAGACGAGTTCAAAGAGAGGACCCCATTCTCCATCCCTAACTGTCAAGGATTTTCATGTTCCATCCGTGCTCGACAAGGTGGGGGTGCGGACAACTCCAAACCTCATTTAACATTGATTTTTTTAAACTACTATGTTGATTTTTTTTCGGCTTAATAGCACAAAACGTCCTTACGTTTGACACTTCTTGTGGAAAACGTCCATACGTTTCATTTTGTTTTACATTTTCGTCATTATTTCAACGTTTCATTGCAGAAAACATCATTTTCACTATTTTAACGTAAAATGACCAACACCCCCTTCTATTTAAATGAAACAAAAAAAGAAGAAAAATAAAGAACAAATTGCAAGCTTATTCCTGAACTTTTTTAAAAAGTGCAAATGAGTCCAAATAAATTATTAAAATATAAAAAATAACCATTTTTTGCACAATACCCTAATTGCAGCCACCAATTCATCATGTTCAGGGCAAAATTGGACTTGACCCATGGTTGGGTCAGGTGCACTAGGTTGAGAAGGGACTAGCCTAGGTTATCCGCCACTTTGATTTGGCTAGATGACACCTGAATTGGCGGAAACAAAGTCCTGCTGTCGCGATTTCGCGCCTGCGAGCATTTCAGATTCAAATTCTGGTCGATTGAAGCCAAATTGGGGGAGACCTAAAGGCGGGCTAGGTGCGTCAGGTGAAGGCAAACCTAGTTCATGTGGTCCTCGACATCCGTTTGTCCAGACGACGGCGAAAACTGACTTCTCCTCAGGCGATGTTGCGTGCGTCGCGACAGAGAGAAGTTCTGGGTTAAATTCAGCATCTAAACTTGGTGTTTGGTTACAATTAATTGCATGGGTGGGGGGTTGATCAGTGATGAACTCCGGTCGGTATGGTGGCCGGGAGTGAAGAAATCGACGTTTTTTAGATTTTCACTCAGCAAACTTTGAAACTTTGTACCGGCCAGAGTACTTGGAATTACATGGAGATATTGGTATGGAATTGAAGAGGAGGTTAAGGGCTTTCCACCAGCACCATTTTCTGGTGGTTTATGTGGTCGGAACTTGCCAGAATTTGGCTCCATAAACGGCGGCTAGAGGGACAAAAATCATCCAAAAATTAGAGAGCAAAATTATATTTATTTGAACTCATTTGCATTTTTTAAAAAAGTTTAGGAGTAAGATTGCAATTTGTTCTTTATTTTTATTCGATAAAAATTTAAATTTGAAATTAATTGTAAACGGTGCGGGTAATCGGGGCGGGAACTATGTTTCCCGTACCCACTTCGAGGTAATGACCCTCGCCCCATCCCCGCACTATTTTCCCGGTTAGGCGGGTAATCCCTGCCTCATTCGAGCGCGGGACCCCACGGATATCGGGTTGAACACAATTTTTTGTCATCCCTGGAGCTACTTATTAATTATGAACCAAAACTAACAAACAAAAAAAAAAGGAAGAAAAATAATAAAAAACAATTCATAAACTCATTCACTATTACTTATTCATTATGAGCCAAAACTTAAAAAGAAGAAGAAGAAAAATAATAATAATAACCCATAAACTCATTAACTATAACTTATTCATTATGAACCAACACTTCCAAAAAAAAAAAAAAACAAAAGAACAAGAAACTCATTAACTATTATTTGGCAGTTGGATCTTGGTCCTTGGAGCTTGTCTTTTGGCCGTTCAATTTTGTTTCATCTGTATTAACTTTCATCAATGCCCCCTCTATTGTCTCCTCTATAGTCTCTTCGACATTCTGTACCTGTATTTATAAAAATAAATGTACCAATAAATCGAATGTATAGAGTAATAAAAAAAAACTCAAAATATCATATATTTTTATATCGACTAGGCCACGCTTTGCATTCCAATAAGATTGATGGAGATTTGAGATAACTCATCCCCATGCCATTCTCACTTGGCATGTCTATATCAATCACTAGACTACCATTATTTCAGATCTTCCCACCAAATCACCAACTACCCCAATTTCAACAAATAATAAAAGAAAAAGAAAAGATGGAAAAACTGAACTTTTTTCTTACGAAATTCGGGATGGCTATGTGGATATTTTTTTTCTCACAATTCTATTATATTTATTCGATAATTCAAATAAACTAGATCTACATTAGTTTTGATAATTTGATCTATTCGTTCTTTGTATGATATGATATAGTGAGGCGACATTGCTAAGAATGAAATTTTCTTTAAGTCTGATGTAGGATAGATGATTAAATGGATTGAAAAATAATTGGATCAAAAAGAAAAATAACAATAGTACAGATGTGGCAGTCGAGCGCCGTTTTGGGCTTATAATTCATCATTTTTTTTTATCATTTTACATTAATAATATTTCACGAGTTTATTTTTTCTTTAATTGGCGGATTCCAAAATTGTGTCCTTAAGGTTTTCACTTGAATTCCTTGTTTTACACCACATCAAAGTCTATGCTGAGTGTGTCCCAATTATACAAGTCATCTTTTTCTTGATTTGTTTTCAAGTAGTGAGACTAAGTTGTTGATTTGTACATTATAACTAGCTCTTTAATTTGTCGATTTGGGGTAGCTAGATGCGGGGAATCTTAGTTGTGAGTTCATTCCTCTCCTTTTATGCTGATATGTAATCTTTATGGAACAATAGACCGTATGAAAATCCAGTGAACAACAGTTTAAATCGAAGCAAAGGCCAAAGAGAGAAGCCTCCAAAAACAAAAAAATAATAAAAAAAAAACGAATTTGACACACAGATCAACAAGAGTTTATCTTTATATCGCCTAGATAAATCAGATTCGGATGAGGGTATTCTGGGAGGAATTATATATTGACCATTGATATATATGTCCTTCTTAGCATGTCCAATTTGACACACAGATCAACATCCAACCAATGGCTCTAGTATTTAATATCAAATTGTTGCGAAGTCAATAAGTTTCTAGTCTTATCTATTAAGGTATTAATTAAGATCGAATCACGAATCCTACTTTACCTAAAAAAAACGAGGGTCATCGTGTATAGACACCCGGACTGTACGTACGAGATGGTTCTATCAGAAAAGAGCTTGGTTACCTTGTGAACAAGTTCTTCGGCTTGTTTAGCCTCCTTAACAGCTTTCTTGGCCACATTCTCGACGGATTCTAGAGCTTCCTTGAGCTTTGAATCCTGTGGAAGCTTCTCCTCCACCTCTTCCATCACCTTCTCCACCTCCTCCACCACCTCTTCCACCATCTCTGTCACTGTCTCCACCGTCTTCAAAGCTGCATCAATCTTACCTAAAATATTCAACACCTCAACTTTAGTACCATTAAAATTATAAGCTGCTGTTACAAAAGCCAATAACAAAACCTTAATATATTCTAACTTTTAAGGCCTACAAATAGCCCCCCTTTATGTCCCACGGCAGGAAGAATCACTGCTAGCAGCAGCCCCAACAACCACTTTTTCCTTCATCAGAGACAAAAAGGAAGAATCAAAATTAGCAATATATCCAAAATAAATTTTTTTTTTCTCCAAATTAAAAATTCTCAAATTGCCTCCTCTGAAAACTTATACATTTATAGAGGAGATAAATTTATTAGTTTTGTCGAATTAACATTTTTTTTTAATCGAAGGCCAGCATATGGCAAGACTTGAATATATCATATTAATTTGTCTCGTTTAAAAGCTCAAAGATATTAAAGAGTTGACACATATATACGTTTAATATAGACTTCAACAAAAAGATTACCATGAAGAGGAAGGAGAACCTCCAGAAGCTGCTGAGGCTTTTAGTTGAAATTTGCTCCTTCTGCGCACAAATCAATTACTTCAATAAACCTTTTCACTTTCAGACAATTTCACTTTCAGACAACAAAACAACAAACAAACAGCAACTTAAAGAAGTTTGTAAAGAAGAAGACTTACTTATAAATTCCATATTTAGCTCCAAACTTGAAGAAATGATTAGGGTTCTTGATCTTGCATTGGTCCTTGACCACAGGGAGGTTGAATGAACAGAAATATGGAAAATACATATATTGGTAATTTCTGCCATGGCTGCTGAAGAGGCAGATTGATGGCGTGCCAGTGATTTTGGTAGCCATTATTGATCAGTCGAGAAATGGATTTCCTCTCCAATATTGAAGAAATAAAGGATTTATTAAGAATACTTTATAAAAATTGTTGAGATAGAAAGTATATGCATTGCCATGGTCCTGACTATTTTTATTCATTAATAATGTATGAAAATATTTTTATGTAAAACTAGTTGTATAAAAGTTTAAGCTTTCAAAGAAATATAATTTTTTTTTTTAAGTTTAGTCTTTAATACGTACCTTTGCAAGGAGTCAAATTTATTTTTATCCTCTTTTTGGTATACATTCTTTCAAAACTCATTTTGAACCACGCATTTTTCAATAAAATAATATTTTTCATTACATAAATAAATTTTCTTTACTTTTTAACTACATATTTCTCTTCATATCACTATTTAAAATACATTATTTTCTCAATAATATCCATTAAACACAAATAAAGACTTGACGTCTAAAGTTTTTTTCATAAATGGACGAGTGCAAAATCAGAACTCAGCATTTCTTTATGAGTACTCTAATCCATGTTAATGTTTAAGAATTAAAAAGAACACGCATTTACTCATTTAATTTAGTTTTCGACGCACTCCCACAAATTAGTGTTGAATTCATTTCCTATAAAGCCGTCAACGTGCCCAATTTTTGATAAAATGTTAGTGACGAAATTTGAATTTAGGACTTATATGTTTGTTTCAATATCGTGGCAAAACATATATCTAAAAAAATAATTTAATAACCAAAAGACATTTATTTATTTAAATATTTCTCTCATCATGTTCAATAAAGTCTTTACACATTTCGTCTTAATTATATGTCCTGTTTTTGAGTTAAAAATAAAAACAAAAAGCCTGCTGGAATTTCTTGCTTGAATAATATATTAACAGATCAATGAATTAATTATTTCTTTATTTAATCCCTGTTTGTCGTGTAGACTTGAATAAATAATATATATAGTTGACCAATTCTTTAATTAATCCCGTGTAGGGCCAATGCAATGCGACATGATTTGGAAGAGGAAAATAATAATAGTATTTATCACCATTTTCTTACAAGAAAACAACATGCTGAAAAAATCTTAATATATCTTGCTCTTCCTTGTCTGCCACCAGTCATATAGAGCAGCCAATGCTTTGGCTAAACTTAAATGTTTACTGAAATAAGTTTATTTTAAAATAAATAACTTTTTAACAGTTGAAGTTGTAAATTCATAAGCCACAAAGGTAAAAGTAGTTATAGTGGTTTGAAAAAAAAAAAAAAAGTTAATATTTTTTACTTGAAAGTAAAAAAATTGTATATAAAGCATGAAAGGTAAATTTTACTTATTTTGAAAATGCAAACATGCTTACTCGATATCAACTACTTGTTCACGATATTTTGATCCTCAACCTTTTGATTCTCCTAATATTTGAGTCCTCAATTATGAATTCCGATATTTTAGACATTTCGTCTTCCATAGGAGTGTTTTATTAGTTTATATATATTTTTTTCTTTTTTTAAAAGTCTTTTATTTAAATTCAGCTTATTATTTTTTTTCTTTTTTTAAAAGTCTTTTATTTAAATTCAGCTTATTATTTTTTTTAAAAAAAAATCTTTTCATTTGACTTTAATTTCAAGTTTTTAAAATATTTTATATGTACAAAAATTAAAAATGACATATCTAAATAGTTAAATAAGATTTAAACTATGATACTATCTACATTATATAATTATGATCTTGAGATTCGTTATTTTGTTGCAAACTCAAAAAATATGTATAAAGTTCATATAAATCTATTAATTAGGACTTGTCTAGTTGAAAACTGAAATTATGAAAAATATTCTAATATTTACATTTCAAAAATTTGAAAATTGTACAAATGACTAATTGTATAAATTATTAAGTAAACACGGTATTTTATAATTTTATATGTTTGATATGTATCACTTTAATTATTAAATAATTTTAAAAATTTATAATAATATTGAAAAGAAGAAAACATTTTTTTACGCCCATGCCTCGCCTGAGCTAACTTATAAATAATTTTATAAATTCGAAAGTAAAATGAATAGTAATAAATTCTATGAAATGTGTGATTAACGATGTGTAGTAATTATGAATGTATAACTATAACTAAAATTAATATTCAACATAGATTGCATTTACAAACAATTCATAATTGCTTGCTTTAATAAGTGTTTTCAAGTATTAAATGGATCATGTTTGATTGTACGTATTCTACTAGCTCCTGTTAGCTCATTTTAGATCTATTTTTAGACAATTTCGAATCGTTGTATAGTAATTTTTTGCATTCAATTTCTATTATTTCCGTCAAAGAAATGACTATAGTCTGTCAAAAGATTCTTTGAACTTTTTACTTTCCCTCTATTGCCCATAACACTCTCCTAGTAAATTAATTAAAACAAAGAAATGAGGTTAAAATTGGAAAATTCATTTTTATTATGATCCTTTACCAAGACAAATATGCAGCGGGTGTACGCCCTTGATTTGACATGAAAATGCATTCTCCAAATTAATGGCTCCCAAACATAGGCTTAATGTGCATTTTAATTAATAAAACTTAATCTTTAGAAAAATGAGTTTTAAGAGTTTAGGGAGAATGATAGGCTATTGCACATTAAAATTTATGTTGACCCTATCATTCTTGAGCCCATGCTTAACATCCATTAAAATAAGTTCTTTAGGGAAAAATACATTTTGAATTTTTTTTTTTTTTTTTTTTTTTTGTGAGAATGTGCAGTTAAAAAGTAAAAAAATTGAAGCAGAACGGAAACATGAATAATAATAATAATAAGTTTTTGTTCGTAACACTCGAACGGATGCTTGCTCGAATTTTGGTCGAACGTACGTGATAATTATTTGGAACCCACAAAATAAATATTGAAATCTACCAAGTAATGATCAAATTGAAATATTTTATTAATCAATAAAAATAAGTCTAAAGTTTTTACAACCTTAACACTTATTTATAGACTCAAAACAAATTCTAATCAAAGTGAAACCCTAATTCTATAGACAAATCCAAATAAAGTAGAAAACAAAAAATAAATCCAACTAAAACTTAAGAACTATTAAAATGACGAAAAACTCTTTAACTAACTAAAAGGCAAAGCTTGTCACCCGACAAAGTTGTGCAGAATTGAAAGACATATCCAATTGTACTAGCGGATGAAAATCCGAAACCCGAACTAAAAGTTACGCACTTTTTGAGATTCTTCTTATTTATTCTCTTTTCCAATCATTTAGATTTTTTCTTCTAACTGCCCCATATCATTCCCTTCCACCTCAGAACAACTTGACCCTAAATTGTCATAAGGATGGAAAGGCTCGTCGGAGAAAAACTCACTGACCGAATTCGTAATAGCCACGAAAGCTTTCCCTTTCACTTTAGAAGCTTTCTCTTCCACTTAATCTTGTAGATATTATATCTATCCTTATGAACGACATCCACATAAATTTGCCACGGTCTGCCCAATGAAATATGACGTACATCCATCTCAGTAACATCATAATTAACTTCGGATTTGTAAAAGGTTTCCATGGACAAATGTACCTTATAAATTCGAGTCATCTGAATAGACAGACCTTTTTAATCCAACCAATTTGGTAAGGAGCAGATGTGTGATTCAGTTGGCAGCTTCAAATGATCCACCAACTTCTTGGAAATCATATTTTCACAACTGCAACTATCTATGATATGATTGCAAACAACATCACTGACTCGACACTTGGCTTGAAAGATCTGCATAAGTTGAGTCAACTTTTTCTGCTTGGGCAAACATAAGATTTTCTGCACTATACAAACAAAATCTTCTTGTTCTTGTCAACGTATTTCATCTACGTATTCCTCATCTTCTTCTTCGTGATCCTCATCCTCTTCATTAATTGTAACTACCACTTGTACTAGCCTTTGTTCAGGACACTCATTCGATTTATGTCCGGGCTTTCCACACTTGTAACACTTTCCAATAGTCGATTTGCATACAAATTGTTTATGGCCTGACCAGTTGACTTATCTCGGATTAATGCCCGTTTTGGTTCTACTGCATTGTTGATTGCAGATGGTTTAACCGCGGACTGGGATGGACTGTATCATCTGATTTTTTCCTAAATGGTGAGGACACCATGTTTGTTGTGTAAGTAATGATTCTGTTTGCAATGCTATATCCCTGACTTCTATTAATGAATGAATGGGCTGAACCCTCATCTTATCCTGAATCTTGTACTTTAATCTCCTTACAAATCGCGCGATTTGATAATCATCAGCCTCCATTACATCACAACAAGATTGTAGCCTCAAGAACTCCTTAGTATAGGTAGCTACCGAATGACTTCCTTGCTTACAATCCAAAAACTGTCGGTACAAGGCTTGCATTTAGTCTCTAGGAAGAAATCGCTGCTGTAACTACATCATGATCCAGTCTCTTATGGGTGGTTGTCTCAACATATAGCCTCCATCACATATACTCCGCCACCAAACTCCTGCTCCTCTTCCTCCCTTAAGTTTGTACGTTACAATTGCAACCTTACGTTTTTCATTAACCTTCATAATTTTGAAAAACCTTTATGCCTCATTCAACCAGTGAAGGAAAGACTCCATATCTAAACTCCCATTGAAAACAAGAAACTTCGCCTTGTGTAACCATCATAGTTATCACGACGACCATGATAACAAACTGGGCCGGATCTACAAGGGCAACAACCTAAATAAGGTCGATAGGTGGTTGTTGCCTAGGATTACCGCATCTAAGATTCAAGGTAGCCAACATGCCCCTAAATTGATTGCCTAATTCTTGCAAATTAGTCTCAAACGCTTTAAACCTCGTCTCAGTTCTCGTCTATAGGCCCTAATCTGACTATCTGCCATTGCTCTAATACTACTTGATGGAGGATAAAAACATGAATAATAATTAGTTCACGTTCGTAAAACATGAACGGGTGTTTGCTCGAATTTCAGTCGAATGGACATGATAACTATTTGGAATCCACCAAATAAATATTGAAATCCACCAATCAATAGAAAAACTGAAATATCTTATTAATTAATAAAAATGAATCTAATATTTTTACAACTTTAACATGTATTTATACACTCAAAATAAATTATAATCAAAGTAAAACTCTAATTCTATAGAAAATTCCAAATAAAGTAGAAAACAATAAAACAAATCCAAATAAAATCAAAAAAATTATTAAAATGACGAAAAATACCCTTAAACAAACTAAAAACGAAAAAAAATGCTAAATAGACCCCAAACGATAGAATTTGACCATGAAAGTTTGGCTTTTTACCAACAAAGTTGTGCAGAATCGAAAGATGCTTCTAGATTGCATGCACGAACAACGATTTGACACCCGAACTGAAAGTTACGCACGTTTTGTAGACCCTCATTTCTTCTCTTTTACAATTATTTAAGATTTTCTCTTCTAACTGCATCACATAAAAAAAAAAAAAAACAATTGAATTTATGTACAACATATTTTATTGTGTGAATGTATGAATAAAAATGAGTTTGAGTATATATATATATATATATATATATATATATATATATATATATTTAAGCAACGTGCAATGCACGTTTGCTTAGGTATATATAATTTTTTTGGTTCATTAAATAATTAATGATATAATGTTTATGTAATTGATAAATAATTACACATTGTGATATATTAATTTTAACTTGAATAGTGTTAAATTCTAAATTAAAATGTATAAGTTTGTGTTTCGTATTATTATATTATATTAAATTTTGTATTTAATC
The DNA here is from genome assembly GCA_019097785.1 of Fraxinus excelsior. Classification (NCBI taxonomy): domain Eukaryota; kingdom Viridiplantae; phylum Streptophyta; class Magnoliopsida; order Lamiales; family Oleaceae; genus Fraxinus; species Fraxinus excelsior. The sequence continues at coordinate 9,574,705 of CM032634.1, read as the reverse complement.
ATGAACTTTTATACATAATAAAATAATAGATAATATTATAATACAAAACTAAATAAATAAATATTTTTTCTTCATTGAGTTCAATGTACCTTACCAAATAAACTATTAGCATTTTTAAATTGATAATATCCACATCCATTTTTTTTAGTTTCATTTTTTCCTAGTGACTAAAATGTAGTAGTACAAAATTTTTTGCATTTTCCATTCATTTATTAATAATGTTCTAAAAGGCGTAATGCGTTGCGAGATGTCGATGTTGAGAATCAAGAATCACAAGTTTATGCGTGTCAATACGAAGGATAAGCGTCATAATACGTTTCGTATTTTTAATATTATTTTAATTATTTTTAAGACATTAAATATATTTTTATTTTAAAAAATATTTTTTTTCTATATTATAAAAAAAAAAAAGAGATTTTTTACTATATCATAAAATCATCTAATATTTAAAAATAATAATTACTAAACATTTAGTATAATACTATAATATTGCCAAATAGTGTTAGGAGAATTTTAATTTTTTTTATTAATTAAGGAACTAAACATGAGCATTAATCATAGGATTTATACGAAAAGTTTGCGAATTTGATAATTCCGATATTTGAAAATGGAGATGAAGGATTTTGATTCACAATCGAGAATGATTCCGACATGAAGTTTGTGGAAATTCAACTGCGGTCGAACCGAATGCAATAAATACATAAAAATAATTTAAAGTAAATCTATCTTTACTAATTAGATTCATTATATATCGTACAATTAGTCCCAACACTAAAAATTAAAAATAAATATGTTAAAATAGTTTACTTTGTTAAATTAAAATATTTTAAACTTATAGAAAATAATATCTAACATTAATATATTAATAATCAAGTGCAATTTAAATTAAATTTGAAAATTAAATAAATGAAAGAATGAAAGTGAATATTACAATTTAATTAGTTGTAATTCAAAATCAAATTAGTCAATTAGACATACATTTTAAAATGATTTTGATGAGTATTTTAACATTTTTTTTATCACTATCCCACATTGGAAATTTATAAAACTATTGGAGTTAAGAGCATATATAAAATGCACAATCCCACATTGAAAGTTTATGAAACCTTTGGAGAGAAGTGTATCTATAAAATGAGCATGACATCCAATACTTCTACATGGGCTTTAGAATTGTAAATTTTGAAACCCAATTATGGAGTTAAATGATTTTTAAATTAAAAAAATTCCGTTAGTTTTTCCGTTAAATCAAGAAATTCCGTTAGTTTTTCCGTTAAACCAACAAATTCCGTTAAATACACACTTTTTATATATAGAAGATATATATATATATATATATATATATATATATATATATATATATTTTTTTTTTTTTTTTTTTTTATTGTTATTGAATGTAAAACAGGGGCTGAAATTCCAAAATAATTTTCTTTCAATGGAGTTGGTAGACGGTAGTTCTCCACCTACCACGCCTACTCCCAATACCAAACGACTGGGTCAATGAGGAACAACATCTAAAGAACGTGGTACTTGATGATTATTTTTCTACCTTGTTTTAATGAATCTAATAAAAAATGACCTTGTGAGTTAGTTTATACGAAAATTTAATTCTTAAATAAATTATTGAGTCTTTGTTTTTATTTTTATCCAGTTCCAACTGCCAATATGCATAATGTTAAGAAAAGACTCGGGAGTTAAGAGGGCCTAGGCTAGCTCCTCTCGGACCACCATGCAAGTCAGCTCGAGCTCATAAATGGGGAAGTCGAGCGCGAGCGCCGAGCGGCTCGTTTCCAAAACTCCATATTGTACTAGCGAGACACTTTTGGTTTGCCTCTTTTTTTAAAAAAATTGAAAATTATATTTTCACCCTCGAAATACAATGAAAACTTAAATTTGTAAGGAAAAACTCCATTTGTCAAAAGAATTATAAAGTTGTATAAATGCTCATCCTGTATTCGGAATTGGGACGACTAAAATATATAGACTGAGCTAAAGTTGCACACGGATGATTATCTCATGATAACAAATGATATGCTAATGTATAGTAGTAATTCTAAACCTTAATGTACCAAAAAATACTAAGTACCTATTACTAGGGTGCTTTCCAGGTTTCCCATACCTTACAGTATGTAATTGCTTTAAAATATCATCTCATGATAACTTTTTTGGTGGTGGTCGTAATTCCCATTTACCATCATGTAATTTACTTTTTCTCCAAGGATGGTTAAATGACAAATAACGTCGATGACCCATAAAACATATTTTACTACGTAACCTATGCGAAGAAGTATTCTCATTACATACTGGACAAGCTTTGTATCCCTTAGTGCTCCATCCTGATACATTTCCATAAGCAGGAAAATCATTAATGGTCCACATTATAGCTGCATGCATAGGAAACATTTGACCACTATAAGCATCAAACGTGTCAACACCAACTTCCCATAATTCTTTCAATTCATCCACTAGTGATCTCAAATAAACATCAATATCTCTTCCTGGTGCATGTGGTCCTTGAATTAGCAATGACATCAACATAAACGGTTCTTTCATGCACTTCCATGGTGGCATATTGTATTGCACTAGAACAACAGGCCACATGCTGTAGGAATTATGCATGTTTCCAAATGGATTGAAGCCATCAATTGCAAGACCTAACCTAACATTGCGAGAATCTTGCATAAATCCTGGGTATAACTTGTCAAATTCTTTCCATGCCTCACCATCAGCTGGATGTCTTAAAACACCTTCTACCTCAACCCGACCTTCTGCATGCCATCTCATATCCTTATCAGTATGTCTTGATATGAATAATCTATGTAATCTTTTTTTTTTCAATGGGAAATATCTCAATACTTTTTGAGGCACCTTTCTTCCCTTGCCAAAATTAGGTTTATATCGTGGTTCATCACATTCTGGACACCAAAATGTAAATTCATGCTCTTTCCAAAATAATACACAATCATGATTGCATGCATGAATAGTCTCATAACCCAATCCCAATTCACTTAGCATTTTTTTGGCATCATAAGTTGAAGTTGGTAATCCAATATCTTCTGGAAAAACATTTTTGAGTAATTCCAACAACATATTAAAAGATTTGTTACTCCACTGATTCATAACTTTTATGCGCATCAATTTCACCATAAAGTTCAATAATGACATTTTAGAACCATGAAACAAAGTTCGTTGGGCTTCAGTCATCATCTTCACAAACTAGTTGCTCTCATGATTAGGCATTCGAGGTGAGAAATTATGATTTCCGCCATGTTCTTCTCCTTCCCGAGTTTGGTTAGCGCATAGATCTTTTAACATATCATTCATCTCATCATAATTTTCTTCTTCGTCCAATTCAAATGTATTTCTTTCAGCACCATCAAAGTCATTCTGGAGTTCCTCTCCATGAAAAATCCATCTCTCATAACTCGCAGAGATTCCAAAGTGGTATGAGTGAGATTCTACCACATATAGTGACTAAAAGAATGCATTTTGACAATTTCGGCATGGACATCGAACCTTGTTGTTCTCATCCAGACATTGTTTTGCTATATCCATAAATGAATTGATACCATCTAGATATTCTTCACTTAATCTATTATGAAGCCGCATCCAACTCCTATCCATCATGTATGTCACTTTATTCACATAGACCAGCAACTACACATAGCATGAATAAAATCAGCAACTACACATAAGCACGAAGAAAATCAGCAACTACACATAAGCATGAATAAAATCAGCAACTACACATAAGCATGAAGAATTAATCAGAAATTAGCAACTACTTTGGTAGAATAGCTAGTGAGATCCAGTGCATCATTTGGTAAGGATTGGAAATAAACCCCATATGAACCACAATATTTTATTTCTTTTTACTTTTTTCTAACATACAAATTGCACATTTAAAGTGACATCACCGGAACAAGTATGAATTAGATGTATATCAAATATCACCGAAAATGTAATTTCTTAATAAGAGAAACTATATGTTATATCCAATTGAACGAAACTTTACCGGAAATGTAATTTCATCATAAGAGAAACTATATGTTATAACACTGATAGGCAGATTAGTAATGGTAAAGAGACAAAAGCATAACAGTAAAATCAGGTGCACATATGTTGGACTGTAACTACCGAGGTGCTCTTCACAATCTGGAAATGCTTGTGACATTAAAAGCTTACCAATGTATTTGGAGTAAATCAATGTAATTCGTATTGAGACGTTTAAGACTTTTCTCTACACTTTCCTGGCCCTTAGCAGCATCAACTTGCACAACCTTCGTATCATCTACACTTTCCCGTATATTACCAGCAACTTTCGTGGCCAAAATAACCTTGTAGAAAAGTTTGCAGAAGATTCAGTAGCCATTTAAATTAGGAAATGAACTTACAAATACAATGAAACCTAACAAATTTAATGCATACATTTGCAAATGGGAGCTGACTTCTATCTCTCTCACACACTTACACTAACTCTCAAAGACAACAAAGTAATTCTTAAATTCCAATTTCTTTTCGAAATCATAATTTGAAATTCTGAGTGACAAAGTAATGTTAAACAACATTTATTTATTATGACAATTACCTCCTTTCACTTTATGTATATGTACATGTATATTTTCTGTATATATTACTAGCAACTTTAGTGGCCAAAATAACCTTGTCGGAGAAAAGTTTGCAGAAGATTCAGTAGCCATTTAAATTAGGAAATGAACTTACAAATGAAGATTCAGTAGATATGAAGAAAATCTATGAAGATTCAGCTGAACTTATAAATTGAAGTTATGAAAAAAATCTATTGGAGCCATCATAAAACTTACCCCTGTTTCATTCAAATGGGTTCAAACGGGTTCAAATCGTGTGGCATCAACTGATAATTCAGATTTTCAAAATGCCTACTGAAACGGGTTCAAACCGTGTGGCATCAACTGATAATCTAGATTTTCAAAATGCCTACTGAAACGGGTTCAAACCGTGTGGCATCAACTTACCCCTGTTTGGTTCAAACGGGTTCAAACGCAGATTTTCAAAATGCCTCTGAAGTAGTGCTGGAATCTGTTCTGAAATCCAATCTGTTTGGTAATGAGAGTGAAATCGAAAATGAGAGAGAATGGCTGTTGGGTTTCCATTGAAATGAGAGAGAATGACCGTTGGGTTTCCACTCAATTGTGAATGGCGTTTGGAATGTCTAGTTCCACTAAGAATGTAAAAATCGATTTGAGAAAACAAGGTAACAAAAATATTTTTAAAACAAAGTAACCAAAATATTTTTAAAACAAAGTGACAAAAATAATTTTATAAAAAAAATATTTTTTTAAAAAAGTAACAAAAATATTTTTAAAACAAAGTAACCAAAATATTTTTACCCATTGCATGAATTTATACTAAAGATAATTTACTACAGTAAACGCCTTTTGAATTGTCTCATGTAACTAGCAGCGGACAAGGCAACATGTTGAGGAGGGATACTTCTCAGAGATCACTAATTTAATCTGAAAACTATAAGTTCAATTGAAATTCAACCTTACAGATCAATATTAGCTCCAATCCTGGGTTATTTTTCCTAACGGTTGGTCGTGTCTTGGCAAGTGTTAAGCAATCCACAACTTATTCACTGATAATGTTATGGGGGGTCGATGGCCGGGCAATAATATCCAAATTAGTAAGACAATAAAGGTAACAATTCTTAGCATAGTGAGAAACGACGAATTGTCAGTCTAGTGTTCGCCTTTGATTCCTATAAATTCACTATATCGGTATCTTTTTACTAGGTTTGGGAGTATGTCGGAGAATAGTGAGTGTAATTGAAATGCACTTGTAATAAATAATTGAACTTAAGAAAACAAACGTTTTTCTTATTTCATGAACAATCCTACAATACCTTTTAGGCTCTTCAATGCGAACACGATGGATAACCTACTGGGTCAGTAGTCCGTTAATGGGTTGGACAACAAAGTAGAATAAATAAATAGTGAAAATATTGAACTAAGAAACTTTAAGTAACGTTTTGACTAGCAAATGACTTCAAACGTTTTAAATCCATCATTCTGAATCGTTGCTAGCTTTCCGGAATGGGGTTATGAGCCCAAAATAGACACCGTATGCAAAAGTTACGCTATTTTCTCCGAACGCCGACCACCCGAGCGTTCCAAATATGTTGCTTTGATCTTCAATAGTAACCTTGACGCATAATGGAAGTATAAGATTTACCGGCGTAGCACGAAAATTGGAATCTACCAAGAAGAACAATTTTAGTTCAAAATGGAATGATGTTAATTCAATTCGAAAAATTTTGATTGACTGCCGACCAAACTTTAACTGCAATTTTTAGGTTGAAAACGACCTCAATCGGGCAGAGCCGGGTTGTCACGGCATGGGGCTCCGCTTCCCATTTCCGAAAATATATTATAATAGAAATTCTGACGTTCGAGCTAAAAGTCATGCTCGTTTGAAGTTAGCACCTGTTTTCTTGCCCCCCTTTTCCCATTTTCTTGTTCAATTCTCCTTCAAACTCTAACCTCAATCATCCTACATCAAACATGATCAACTATATGTCACTATATGAATAACAAAAATTAATAATGTTTTTGAATTATAAAATTAAATTTTTATAAAATAAAATAGAAGTCTTATATCATTACATACTCATACTCGAAAAAAATGGGATTGTTATAAGTTTATTTTCCCTCCTTTAAAGTGCAAACCAAAAATGTTTTTCCTTTTAAATAAATCCATAAAAGAAGGGTATACCAATAGTTTTAAACCTTTTTTCCTTTTTAAATAAATCCAGAAAAAAGGGGTAACACCAATCGTTTATCAATCTGGAGGGAAAATTTCTGCTTCCCTCTTTATTTTCATCATCTCTATCTATAAGTAATCAAGTGTTTTTCATTTTTTCCTGCACGTTTTCAGCTTCTTTCATTTTGTAAGTTCTCGAGACTAATGATTCAATTTTATATTTTGTATTTTCTGTTTCTTCTTGATCTATTTTATTTTCAATTTCTTCATCTAATTTATTTTCATTTCTTTGTTTCATGTTGATTCGTTTGGAAATTCTCTTGGTCGTTAATCAAAGGTCGTTGATACAAGAATTCACGATCCAGGTAGGTGAACAGATCTGTTTTCCCATCTCATGTTTATAAAGTTTTGTTGAATATGATTGATGATAAGAAGAAAAAACATTCGGAGATGATGAATAGATTTCTACCAATAAATTCATCCTAGTTGTATGACGTTTATAACCTGTTGCTTTTTGACGAATAATCTGTTGCTTTTTGACGTTTATAACCTGTTGTTTTTTGAAGAATCAAACATTCAGAAATTATGAATAACCTGTTGTGTCTGTTTTTATAGTTATTGTAAATTTTTATTTGTTGAGAACCAGATTCAGCAATGGAGTTCAAGATTTTTTTCTTTGCTGTAAATGTGTTTGCTGTGATTCAGAGGTTGCAAGATTTAGGTTCTGTTAAGGAAAATTTCTGGTCCTATAGTCCTACTTTGAACTAATGAAAATGAGTGTAATGTGTTTGCTCCCGTTAGTTCTAACGATTATCCTATAGTTTAACAGTAAGCTCAAACTCTTGTTAGTTTTTTTTTAAACCTGATCAGCATTTCAGAGCCTGTTGCTGATAGAAAATTAGACTCCTTCCACATAAGACAGAGCTCGAAAATTTGGTCACTTTTTCTCACCGTGAAAGTGCTGAAATACAAGTTGTTAGCTACTTGTTAACTGGGCCTGATTCTTTGATCTTCCCTCCCGGGCCTTAAGCTGTAAACAACAGAGCTTCAAAGAGCTCGAAATAAGTTTGTAGCTTTTTGGAATAAGTTTTTCCTGGCCCTTAATAGGAATCAATAATAATGTCCAAAGTATAATTTCAGTATAAATCTAGCCTCGTTCTTACTAATTATTTCCAAAGCATTGATATGTTAGGTTGGGTGGCACCTGAATACTTGGGAGGGAGATTGTATGTCGGAAGTAAAATTTTGAACTATGTTGCTTTGATTTCCTGAGTAATTTTGTATTTTTAAAAGGAGTAAATTTTGCTTTTGTCTTCTTATTACATTGGCAGAAAAAGGTAGAAAACATAGTATATTTTGGATTTTTACTAAGTCTGAATACTTAAACATTGTTAAACAATGGTCCAGATCCTTTTTTTTCTTGATAGATAATGGCTTCTCGAACAAGAATTGGCAGGAAAAATAGAGTGCTTAGTACATTATACGAGCCACCTTCAGACGTTTCCTTGTCGAAGGCATCATGCAAGGATCCATTGTCTCAGACAAGTAATGTCCAAGTTCCTACTCCATTAACTCAACCTCTTCAGGTTCCTGCCCCATTATCTCAACCTCAACCTCAGCCTCAACATCAGCCTCAACTTGATTCATCACAAGCAACCACATTGACCCATGAGACCATTCTCAATTCCAACGGTAATCATTTATCTTAATGTTTATGATATAAAATCATCCTAACGTATACATTTAATTGATAGAATCTCATTTTTTATTTATACATTCAATTGATATAAAATCATCCTAATGTCTATAGATTCCCATTCTTTGAAGAGGAAGGGGCGTGGTCTTACAAGAGGCAAGGGCACTGATGATATCATCAGTGCAGCTGGAAAAATATCATTGGAGATTTCTAAAACAATGGGAAAAGCGATTGGAAATCAGCAAGCACGTTTAGCTAGTGAGTGTGGCTATATCGTTCGATCATTTGCTCCACTCCGTTACAAAATATGGATCGACATACCCAATGAAGAGAAAAATAAATTATATGATCGAGTTTTGGTATGTCATAAACAAATTAATGTTTTACAAAATTTTGTTGAATAGTTATTAGTTTCCCATATTTTATATACACTTTTTCGTTTTTGGTAGGCAAAGTTTAAGCTTGATTTGACAGTTGAGCATGTCCATAAATGTGTGAACGATACTTTAGGGATAAGATATCGTGATTATAGATGTAGACTCAAAGAGAAATATTTCAATGAAAAAACATTGGATGAGGCAATAAAGAATTGTCCACCTTTTGTAACTCAAGTTGATTGGGAATGGCTATGTCAATATTGGTTTACCTCTGAATTTAAGGTAATTTTTTTAAAAAAAAATATTTACACTTGTAAATATGAATAATCACATAATTTATACAATATAATGAAAAATAATAAATTATAATAATGAGTTAATTATTTATTTCATATATGAATTAAATGCAGGCACTATCTACGCGTAATGTAGCAAGCCACAACTGCATTAAATATAATCATCGTGGCGGATCAAAATCATTTATTGCACATCTTGAAGAAAAGGTAATATTTTCTTTCGAATTTATGGATAAAAATATATTTATGTAACACGATACATATTACTTCAAACAGAGATCAATAACTAAAGACAACGCACAAGGAGAAATAGAACTTTATTATGAGACTCATTATAATGAGAAGAAAGGCTCGGTAAACGATGAAGCGCGAACAAGATATGTAAGTATATTAACAATTTATTCATCGTTATTGAGATTTTATATGTATTCAGTTATTAACATATATCTCTTCTTCTCTCTCTTTACTTATATATAGGAGATGATGCTTCAGATTAAAGAGCAACATGTTCCAGATGGATCTGAAGCCCCCACTAAACTTGAGATTATGCAACAAGTTTTAGGAAAATCTAGATGTTACATTAGAGGACTTGGACATGGTCCAAAACCTGCCTCAAACCACTCTGTTCATTTGACATCGGTTGATACTGAATCAATAGCCCTTCGAGAGCAAATACAAAAGCAGGAGCAAGAATGATTGGATATGCATGCTAAGCTTTCTCAATTTGAGACACTAATGCATAAGTTCGTATCGAGTCAAGGTGACACGTCTCCACAACAATCTGAACCAGCATCAATAGTTTAGCATGTCCTATTGATAATATATGAATTATGATTTTTTTAATTATTTGCTTTAATTGTGAGACAATTATTTTCCTTTATGGATTTGTTTGACCGAGTAGTCCTTTTTTGCATGTTATTATATTATGTGATGGAAAGTTTAATCGTATAATGAATTGTTCTTAAATTTTTTGGTTTGACCGAGTAGTCATTTCTACTTACAAAACTCACTCACCTAATCTAGGTATTTATGCACACAAAAGAGTACAATTTTAGGTATTAACTACCTAACAAAACTAAGCCTCCACTTGGTTGAAGATTCTTTTTAAGATATCAAACTTTACAAGTACAAAAAGATTAGACATCGCTTGTAGATCAGATTGAAGATGAAGCCAATGAAACAAAAATCACTGCACCATTTGGTGTTTAATGAAAATATTTGGCGCCTTGCTTCCCTCATATTTTTGGCGACATTCTTTATTATTTGTCGCAACTTCTCACATTTCACGATAACGTTTTATATCGCCTTTTATTTTTTGGTACTTATTTTTTTCATCACAATCTTCGCGACACACTCTAAAAATGTGTCGCGTTAAATCACTTATTGCGACAACATTTTGTATGTCGCGAAAAATCTTATCGCAAAATCACGATTAGAATTTTTAGCAACAAATATTTATTATCGCGAAAACTAGACCCTATTGCATCACAAGCATTTTGTTGCAAGAAATAAATGTTTGTCACCATAAGTTTCCCACCAAAAATATTAGCAACAAATATTTATTATCGCAAAAACAAGACCCTATTGCATCACAAGCATCTTGTTGCAAGAAATAAATGTTTGTCGCAATAAGTTTCCCACCAAAAATATTTTGGCTTCCCTCATATTTTTGGCGACATTTTTTATTATTTGTCGCACATTCTCACATTTCACGACAACGTTTTATGTCGCCTTCTATTTTTTTCATCACAATCTTCGCGACACACGCGTTAATTCACTTATTGCGACAATGTTTTGTATGTCGAGAAAAATCTTATCACGAAATTACGATTACATTTTTTAGCAACAAATATTTTTTATCGCGAAAACCAGACCCTATTGCATCACAAGCATCTTGTTGCAAGAAATAAATGTTTGTCGCCATAAGTTTCCCACCAAAAATATGAATATTTTGGCTTCCCTCATATTTTTGGCGACATTCTTTATTATTTGTCGCACATTCTCAAATTTCACGACAACGTTTTATGTCGCCTTCTATTTTTTGGTACTTATTTTTTTCATCACAATCTTCGCGACCCACTCTAAAAATGTGTCGCGTTAAGTCACTTATTGCGACAACGTTTTGTATGTCACGAAAAATTTTATCGCGAAATTACGATTACATTTTTTAGCAACAAATATTTTTTATCGCGAAAACTAGACCATATTGCATCACAAGGATCTTGTTGCAAGAAATAAATGTTTGTCGCCATAAGTTTCCCACCAAAAATATGAATATTTTGGCTTCCCTCATATTTTTGGCGACATTCTTTATTATTTGTCGCACATTCTCACATTTCACGACAACGTTTTATGTCGTCTTCTATTTTTTGGTACTTATTTTTTTATCACAATATTCGCGGCCCACTCTAAAAATGTGTCGCGTTAAGTCACTTATTGTGACAACATTTTGTATGTCGTGAAAAATTTTATCGCGAAATCACGATTAGAATTTTTATCAACAAATATTTTTTATCGCGAAAACTAGACCCTATTGCATCACAAGCGTCTTGTTGCAAGAAATAAATGTTTTTCGCCATAAGTTTCCCACAAAAAATATTTTGGTTTCCCTCATATTTTTGGCGACATTCTTTATTATTTGTCACACATTCTCAAATTTCACGACAACGTTTTATGTCACCTTCTATTTTTTGGTACTCATTTTTTCACCACAATCTTCGCGACCCACTCTAAAAATGTGTCGCGTTAAGTCACTTATTGCGACAACATTTTGTATGTCGCGAAAAATCTTATCGCGAAATCATGATTACATTTTTTAGCAACAAATATTTTTTATCGTGAAAACTAGACCCTATTACATCATATTATATCACTTATCCCTCATATATTTGGCGACATTCTTTATTATTTGTCGCAACTTCTCACATTTCACGAAATTTTTTTATGTCGCCAAACGTTTTTCGGTACTTATTTTTCTCATCACAAACTTCGCGACAAACTAAAAAAATGTGTAGCGTTAAGTCACTTATTGCAACAACTTTTTGTATATTCTGAAAAATCTTATTGCGAAATCACAATTCATATTTTTAGCAACAAATATTTTTTATCGCGAAAATTAGACCTTATTGCATCACAAGCATTTTGTTGCAAGAAATAAAGGTCGGTCGCCCTAAATTTCCCACCAAAAATATTTTGACGTCTTGCTTCCCTCATATTTTTTACGACATTCTTTATTATTTGTCGCAACTTTTCACATTTCACGACAACTTTTTTATGTCGCCAAAGGTTTTTTTGGTACTTATTGCAACAACTTTTTGTATGTTGCAAAAAATCTTATCGCGAAATCACAATTATAATTTTTAGCAACAAATATTTTTTATCACGAAAAGTTGACCTTGTTGCATCATAAGTATTTTGTTGCAAGAAATAAAAGTTTGTCGCCATAAGTTTCCCACCAAAAATATTTTTTCTTTGGCGACATTCGTTATTATTTGTCGCAACTTCTCACATTTCACGACAACTTTTTATGTCGCCAAAGGTTTTTTGGTACTTATTTTTCTCATCACAAACTTTGCGACAAACTAAAAAAATTTGCCGCGTTAAGTCACTTATTGCAACAACTTTTTGTATGTTGCGAAAAATCTTATCGCGAAATCACAATTCGAATTTTTAGCGACAAATATTTTTTATCGTGAAAAGTAGACCCTATTGCATCACAAGCATTTTGTTGCAAGAAATAAAGGTTTGTCACCCTAAGTTTCCCACCAAAAATATTTTGACGCCTTGCTTCCCTCATATTTTTGGCGACATTCTTTATTATTTGTCGCAACTTCTCACATTTCATGACAACTTTTTATGTTGTCAAAGATTTTTTGGTACTTATTTTTCTCATCACAAACTTCGCGACAAACTCAAAAAATGTGTCGCGTTAAGTCGCTAATTGCAACAACTTTTTGTATGTCGCGAAAAATCTTGTCGCGAAATCACAGTTTTGTTGTAGTGATATGACATCATTTTGAAAAAAATAATAATAATAAAAAAAATACAGCATTTAGGTTGACGATAGGAATAAGCGACACGTGGCATGTGCACAATAATTTTCTTTTGTTGCTCTTTTAGATTATAATAATAAGCTGAGCTAAAGGCATGTTTGGCAGATTGAGGGCTAAGCATGAAGTATTTGTTTTTTGCTTTGTTTTGATAATAAAATTGAAAGAATGGTCGAATCAAAAAGTAGGAATAAATCTTTGTTTTTTTTAATCATTGGTTTTCTTAAAATGGATATTTTCTTCGCATGGATCCTTTTTTTTTTTTTTTAATTATGTAAGCTTGAAAATTCAAGTATGAGATATTTATTTTATTGAGCACAAGAGAATATTACATACGAAAAAGGAGTGGGCTTATGTACATTACCACAAATGAATAACAAGGATACAAGGGTAGGGGCGGAATTGATAAAGCATAAAAGAAAGTAAAAGAGTAATATTCCGAATGAAGGCAATGCAAATTGAAGGATTAATCAAGTAAACTTGTAATTGTGGTTTTTGAGAGAATACATGATTAAAAATAAGAAAACTTTTAAGATTTAGGTGTAAATTATTTTGTCGAGAAAACGTATGATTAAAAATAAAATTTAAAAAAAAAAGTTTTAAATAATGAAGTTCCAACATGGACAAAGTATAACGTTGAACTGAGTCTACCTCAAGTCAAATGTACTAAAATTTATGTAATGAAAAATTGTTAAAGGATATTATTAAATTGCAAGATCCTCATGCTTCTGCATATCGCAATAATGATCATTCTTGTAGTACATAATTTTTTTACCGAATGACAAGTGGCGGCCCTCTATTCGGGGCCCATTGTGGGCCCCCAATAGGGGGCTGCCACTTGTCAATTCGATAATCTATTATGTAAAAAATTAGGTACATGAAGTTTGATCCATCGCAATAATCAAGATCCACGTGACGTAATTTCTCAATAAACAATTCCAATTAAGATTAAAAATCAATATTATTTCGATCAATGGGCCCTCAATAGGGGGCCGCCACTTGTCGATTCGATAATCTATTATGTAAAAAATTAGGTACATGAAGCTTGATCCATCGCAATAATCAAGATCCACGTGATGTAATTTCTCAATAAACAATTCCAATTAAGATTAAAAATCAATATTATTTCGATCAAACTGTCTGCAATATTGAATGGATCTTCTAGAGAATATTATTAAAATAATAAAATGCAAGTATCCATGTGTTTCTGCATATCACAGTAATCAAGATCCATTTGATGTAATCGATTTTGGTCTCCTGCGCGCAAAAAAATGGTTTTTCCTTTGCCTTTTTTTTAATTTTTTTAATTTTTGTTCTACTTTTTTTTTTGTCCCAATTTTGCGGGGTTATTACGGTATGTCAAACGAAGTTGAAATATTGCATTCTTAATATCATTTCAAAGTGTTCACAACCTAGTTTCTCCCCTCATTAACGGCGTGCGAAACGGCCAACCGTAGCAAAAGTAACCACTGTCGAAGTAGGCCGTTCAAAAATATATAAACAATTTTTCTTATTTTTGTCTCAATTTTGCGAGATTATTACGGTATGTCAAACGAAGTCGAAATATTACATTCTTAATATCATTTCAAAGTACTCACGACCTAGTTTCTCCCCTCACTAACGGCGTGCGAAACGGCCAACTGAAGCAAAAGTCACCACTCGTCGAAGTAGGCCGTTCCAAAATATATAAATGATTTTTCTTATTCTTGTCTCAATTTTACGGGATTATTACGGTATGTCAAACGAAGTCAAAATATTGCATTCTTAATATCGTTTCAAAGTGCTCACGACCTCGTTTTTTCCCTCACTAACAGCGTGCGAAACGGCCAATCGTAGCAAAAGTTACCATTCGTCGAAGTAAGCCGTTCCAAAATATATAAACGATTTTTCTTATTTTTGTCTCAATTTTACGGGATTATTACGATATGTCAAACGAAGTCGAAATATTGCATTCTTAATACCATTTTAAAGTGCTCACGACCTAGTTTCTCCCCTCACTAGCGGCGTGCGAAACGGCCAACCGTAGCAAAAGTTACCACTCATCGAAATATTGAGACATATCATGAATATCGATTTTGGTCTTTATATTTCGACGAGTGGTAAGTTTTGCTACGGTTGGCCGTTTCGCATGCCGTTAGTTATGGGAGAAATTAGGTCGTGATCACTTTGAAATGGTATTAAGAATGCAATATTTCGATTTCGTTTGACATACCGTAATAATCCCGTAAAATTGAGACAAAAATAAGAAAAATCGTTTATATATTTTGGAACGACCTACTTCGACGAGTGGTAACTTTTGCTACGGTTGGCCGTTTCGCACGCCGCTAGTGAGGGGAGAAATTAGATCGTGAGCACTTTGAAACGGTATTAAGAATGCAATATTTCGACTCCGTTTGACATACCGTAATAATCCCGCAAAATTGAGACAAAAATAAGAAAAATCGTTTATATAATTTGGAACGGCCTACTTCGACGAGTAGTAACTTTTGTTACGGTTGACCGTTTCGCACGTCGTTAGTTAGGGGAGAAACTAGGTCGTGAGCACTTTGAAACGATATTAAGAATTCAATATTTCGACTTCGTTTGACATACCATAATAATCCCGTAAAATTGAGACAAAAATAAGAAAAATCGTTTATATATTTTGGAACGGCCTACTTCGACGAGTGGTAACTTTTGCTACGGTTGGCCGTTTCGCATGCCGTTAGTGAGGGGAGAAATTAGATCGTGAGCACTTTGAAATGATATTAAGAATGCAATATTTCAACTTCGTTTGACATACCGTAATAATCCCGCAAAATTGAGACAAAAATAAGAAAAATCGTTTATATTTTGGAACGGCCTACTTCGACGAGTGGTAACTTTTGCTACGGTTGGCCGTTTCGTACGCCGTTAGTGAGGGGAGAAACTAGGTCGTGAGCACTTTGAAACAATATTAAGAATGCAATATTTCGACTTCGTTTGACATACCGTAATAATCCAGTAAAATTGAGACAAAAATAAGAAAAATCGTTTATATAGTTTGGAACGGCCTACTTCGACGAGTGGTAACTTTTGCTACGGTTGGCCGTTTCGCACGCCGTTAGTGAGGGGAGAAATTAGGTCGTGAGCACTTTGAAACGATATTAAGAATGCAATATTTCGACTTCGTTTGACATACCGTAATAATCCCGTAAAATTGAGGCAAAAATAAGAAAAATCGTTTATATATTTTGGAACCGCCTACTTCGACGAGTGGTAACTTTTGCTACGGTTGGCCGTTTCGCATACCGTTAGTGAGGGGAGAAACTAGGTCGTGAGAACTTTGAAATGATATTAAGAATTCAATATTTCGACTTCGTTTGACATACCTAATAATCCCGCAAAATTGAGACAAAAATAAGAAAAATCGTTTATATATTTTGGAACGGCCTACTTCGACGAGTGGTAACTTTTGCTACGGTTGGTCGTTTCGCATGCCGTTAGTGAGGGGAGAAATTAGGTCGTGAGCACTTTGAAACGATATTAAGAATGCAATATTTCGACTTCGTTTGACATACCGTAATAATCCCGTAAAATTGAGACAAAAATAAGAAAAATCGTTTATATATTTTGGAACGGCCTATTTCGACGAGTGGTAACTTTTGCTACGGTTAGCCGTTTCGCACGCCGTTAGTGAGGGGAGAAACTAGGTCGTGAGCACTTTGAAATGGTATTAAGAATGAAATATTTCGACTTCGTTTGACATACCGTAATAATCCCGCAAAATTGAGACAAAAATAAGAAAAATCGTTTATATATTTTGGAACAGCCTACTTCGACGAGTGGTAACTTTTGCTACGGTTGGCCGTTTCGCATGCCGTTAGTGAGGGGAGAAATTAGGTCATGAGCACTTTGAAATGATATTAAGAATACAATATTTCGACTTCGTTTGACATACCGTAATAATCCCGCAAAATTGAGACAAAAATAAGAAAAATCGTTTATATATTTTGGAACGGCCTACTTCGACGAGTGGTAACTTTTGCTACGGTTAGCCGTTTCGCACGCCGTTAGTGAGGGGAGAAACTAGGTCGTGAGCACTTTGAAATGGTATTAAAAATGCAATATTTCAACTTCGTTTGACATACCGTAATAATCCCATAAAATTGGGACAAAAAAAGTAGAACAAAAATATAAAAAAAGAAATTAAAAAAGGCAAAGGGCCAAAATCGTTGATGTAATTTCTCAATAAACATTTCCAATTAAGATTAAAAATCAACATTATTTCAATTAAAAAATTTCAATTGAGATGTTTCAAGAAGAGAGTGTGTGAGTTTGAATTTAGGGCGAGGATTTGGGCTGTAATTTTTCGGACATGGGTTACGCATTAAAAATTAAAAAGTTGGTTCAAAACATGATGTTTGTTGATATATATAGTGTTGGAGATATTACACCGATAATGTGCATATTATATTAATCAAGAACGTGCCGTTAATATGCGTGAAATCGAAATATCATTCGACTTACCGAAATCTGATTTGAGAAGACAAATTAGTAAATTACCGACTTCGAATATATGAATATGGATTCGTCACTTTCCAGTCTTGAACGCACCTCTCTTTAATTCAAACCTTTCAATAAAACACATAAATAAATTAACCATATTCTCAAATCAAGCATAAATAAAATCAGAAATGAAAAAACATGAAATGCAAGTGGTGCGATCGGTCGAGGCAAGTGTTTGACACTTTGTCCTTAAGAGGAATTTGCCCCGCATCGGTGCTAACGGTTTCTTGGCAATCATCTCCCAAGATACAACAACCATGTCTAACCATATGAGCACTCCAAATGACTTAAACCAACGAACTCGAACGGAGTTCCCTCTCTACCATAACCATGATTTTGATGCAAAAAATAATCACTTCTACAAAGTATTTTATGCAAAACTAAAGTAAAATATGAAATGGAATGATATGGAACTATCAATTGAGTTTGTTCCCCTTCATAAAATTCAACCATGTGGGATCTCTTATATAGTAGTTGGAACATCCATGCCAAGAGACACATCTCTTGAAATTTATATCTCTCCATAAAGAGACTCAATTACATCTCTACATAAAGAGACAATTATTGAAAAATAATACCAAAAGTCATGATCTCTAAGAGTCATGATCCATATGAAAAGACATATCTTTTCATCTACATCATCTCTAGAATATTCCACAATATTCTACACGATTTTCCAACAATTTCAAATATTAAGCGGTTTAAATTTGGCTTAATTTCTCATTCACCAAATAACAAATTCCGCTTAAATCATTTAAATTGGTCACAACCAATTTTCGATACGATTTCCCAACATATATATATATATATATATATATATAAAGTAGTGAGAAAGACTAGGATATAATGAAACTCGTTGAAATGATCTATATATGTATGTGCATATTTTGGGGGTAGGTGGATTTAAGGAAAAAAAAAATGAAAGAAAAGAAAATACAGCAGGACAAAGAAACTTGTAGTGAATACATGTTTAGAGGTATTTAAAATTGTAAATTAATATAGTCAAGCACATATTTTATCCACACATTTTATGAACTAATAATTTATTATCCACTTTTGTCTACACATTCTATCAACACGTCGCTTAAATTGTAATGAAGAAATGTCCATGTTCGCCAATTTCTACGAAGCTTTATGAATGGAAAAAACTAAAAGCAATTGGTCTTGGATTAAACCATTTTGCCAGAAAGAATTTGACACATTCGTTGATATCTTCTCACATTGTGATGGAATTCATGCGGGACTCATGAATTCAAAAAGAAAAAAAAAAAAAAATTCCCCCCACCCTCTATTGTGAGGGGGCTATCAAGGAGGGTATCAAACCCTCCCTCGCAGCCCAACATTGTTGATTGGTCTTTATCATTAATCACGTCATCTAAGAAGTTCTAATTTCATATTTGATGTGTACGTTTCTAACCAGCTTACTGAATCAAATCAATGAAGTCAAAGGGATATTGCAATATTTTAATCCCCACTTTTTTCTGGTTAATGTTTGAATTTTATTTATTAATGTAGTTTATAAATTTACAAATTGACTATTCTGTTAGAGTTCGTCAAAAAAAAAATTCACGTGGCCTTTAATTTATACATTTCCAACTTGTTAGTTCCTATTTAATAAGAATAATGTTATCAAGCATCAATGGGTGTTTTGACTTCATATTTAAATAAACTTATCATTTAATGATATCCAACTGTCATTTTAATTGGTGTTAAATCGATTCCATTGTGTTACAAATTTCAAAGAGAAAGTTGCACAATTGATCTCTAATCGATTAACTGTCTCAATAACAAGTTCATCCTTAGCAATTTCAATGTAGCATGTAACCCTTGTAAAAACATAAAACAGTTGTACACACCACATTGAGCCTTATAAGAAGAGCATTAAATAATCTATAGTCTGCTTGGTAACCATTAAAATTAAAAATATAGTCGTTATTGGGTCTCACTCGTCTAATAAAAGTCAACAATAATGGCTAATTTTTCAATTTTAATCCGATTTTAATCTCTGCCAAATAGGCTCCTAATATATAAAAAAGACGAGATGAGTGAGAAAGTCAAAGGAACCCTCTCAACTGAGTTAAGGTGTACGGATGACAAAAAAAAAAAAAAATCGACAAACTCGATACCATCATGGCCCCGCTCCGAACGGGGCGGGAATTACCCGTTTAATTGGATATTCAGGTTAGGGATAGGGTGGGTAACTTTGCCTTGGGAGGGTACGGGTAACGTATGCCCTGCCTCGTTTAATTTTTTTAGAATTCAATATTTTAAATGAAGAATTTCACGAAATTTCATAGTTTATCAAACATATTTGAATAATTTAACATTTAAAAACAAATAAAGATTACAAAATATATTATTGTCTTATTCTAGTGAATGAGGACAATAAAATAAATTACCAAGAACTAAAAAAAAAAAACATATTTAAACGGAGTAGTAAACGAAGCAAGGGTCTCGCCCCCTTAAACCGGCAACGGGACAGTGATGGGACGAGAAATTGCTTGGTGGGGCGGGGGACGAGGGAGGTTGCGCCGACCCGCCCCGTTGGCGGTTTGTCAGTTGACTCTTCAATTAAATTAGATAAAATTGAAAAGTAAAATACTAAAAAACAAGTTTTAAAATAGTGAAGACATGTATCGACACATGATTGGACAGTTTGAAAAAAAATAAAAACACAACACCAAATTATTATTTATCCCTTCACTTTATCCATCCATCCTCGTCTTTAAACCTGTCCAAGGCATTATTCAAGTAAAATCAAAGAAATTTAGACAATTTTAAAAACACTGACAGCAAATTATTCAACTATAATAAAAGGTTGAGTACATTATAATCCCTTAGCTTGCTTCACATTCTCCCGTGATCGAACTTATGTATATAGATGTTGTCCATTAATTATGCAATTTTTTAGATTTTTGTGTGTGTGACAAACTTTTCATAGATCATTAAACAATTAACAAAAGTGTGAATGTATAAATAAATAAAATTGTAAATTATACGGAATTTAGTAATTAAATAATATTTGACTTTAAATTATAATCAACTTATAATTTTACCCAAACAACCACTTAATTACAAGCTTATGGAATTGTTCTCTTGTCCACGGTGGGCAGAATAAGACTACCTACCTACTGATGTGGCAAGAAAACCCAACGTTGGGTTCTCTCCAAATGTGAGAACTCAACGTTGGGTTTTCACGGAGAATGGGCATAATAAAACTTTTCATCGATTGACCGGAGAACACCACTGGTTTGACAAAATTTATTCAAGGTACTAATTGTCTTCTCTTTTAAGCAGTCCACGCGCTTCCTCCAAATATTCTCTCTCTCTCTCTATGATAAAAATTCATCTAACATCCTATAATTATCAAATTCGTCCATTCATTATCTGTAGTCTCCTTTCCTCCTCTACAGCCTTCTCAACTTTCTCTCTCCAACACAATCCATGGGAAGAATAACGACAATCAGAGACATCCTAGGAGTTATCAAAGATAAGGTATCCTTATCCAAAGCTGCCATACTCTCAAAATCCAACGCTTCACTTTCTCTCCGCCTAGCCATACTCCGTGCCACCACCCATGCGCCACGAGGTCCGCCCGATGACCACCACCTCTCTGCTATCCTATCTTTTGGAAACAGCTCACGCGCGACCGCCTCGGCTGTCATCACCGCCCTCATGGACCGCCTGAACTCGACTAGCAACTGTTATGTCGCCTTCAAGTGTCTTTTAATTATTCAACACATCATTAAGCGTGGACCCTTCATACTTCAAGACCAGCTTTCAGTTTTTCCGGCCAACGGCGGACATAATTATCTGAAACTCACAGCCTTCCGGGACGGGGCAACCGCCGGAACATGGGCTATCTCTGCATGGGTGAGATGGTATGCGCGTTACTTGGAAACCCTACTTTTCACTTCTAGGGTTTTGGGTTATTTCCCCTGTTCATCATCAAACAGCATGATTAAAGACAGTCAAGAAGGAAGAATCCCATCTTTCTTGGACGTTGACTTGATCAAGGATGTAGATTCTCTGATTGGACTGATAGAAGAAATGTGCAAAGCACCTGATCCTACCCAAGTCGAAGGCAACATTTTATTAAACGAGGTCATGGGATTATTGGGAGAAGATTATTTATCAGCGGTTAATGAAATTTTGTTAAGATTCGGTGAGTTCAAGAAGAGACTGAGTTGCCAGAGTTTTGGTGACTCAGTTGAGTTAATACATGCATTGAAGAGGCTAGAAATTTGTAAAGATAGAATGGGGATTCTTTTTGGCATTAAGATTAAGAAACCTTCAATTGAAATGTTTTGGGATTTGACTGAAGAGTTGAAAAACGAAATTGAGGTGTTGAAGGTGCACAAAGAAAGTGGGAGATCACTGAGTTTGAGGAGGAGAGAAGGAAAGTGAGTCCGCTCGGTTAGGTGATCGAGTTTTGAAGTCTGCTGACTCGGTGCAATTTCAATCTGGGAGATTTGACACAAATTTCCAATCCGTTGAATCGAATTTATTATATGATTTTTCATGACAAAATATGTAAATTAAAATTTAATGAGAAGAGTGGATAATATATTGGTTTAAGCATTTATTTCTCTCTTTGTCAACACATAGGACCAGTTCGGAGGCATTAGATTAGCATTACTTTATTTCTATCTACCTACGAAAGAAATATTATAGCATGTTTGGTATCGAATGATCGAGAAGTTTATGTATTGTCATGAACAAAATTTATATTTTTACCTTTTTTAATATTGTTTTGTTTACTTATAATCCTCTCCTGCAATCACGACTTATTTGAATTTTGGAAAATTGGACGATTAGTCTATCTTCAGAAAATATTGAAGAACTTGGAGAATTTTTATGTGTAATTAATCTTCTTTTGATTAGTAATTAACATATAATTACATACTAAATTAATTCTACAGAAACTATATATATATAAGGATTAAAGATGAGGCTGAAAGTGCAATGAAAATAATTCAAGAGGTCTCTAATTCTCTCTCTCTCTCTCTCTCTACGTTCTTTATCTTTCTCAACTTCTACGTCAATGATTTTATTGTAATCCGGCCGTGAATCTGTGGTTTGTGAAGGTGAAGTTGATGACATTGGTGGCGGCCAATTCAAATTGAAGAAGGTGAAATCAGAACCGACAGATGTACTCAGCTTGTGATTTCGAAGAGGGGAGACTGAAGATCTGATGGAGGATGGTGGTGCGAGTGATGGTGATGGCGTTGGTGGCTTTGTCGTGGTGGTGGTGGTGGTGGTGGAGGAGGTGCTTCTTCGTTAAGGTGTAGAGGTTTGTCTCGATAGAATCAATGTGAGTAATCAAAATGAGTGGGATTTGGATAGAGGTGGGATGAAGGTTCAGAAGAATTTCAATGGACAAATCAATTTAATCGAATTCACTAAGAGAGTGTTTGTTGGGAATTAAAATTAGATTTTTAATAAATTGTGATAAAAGTTTTTGAAATGTATTGTTGAAAAGCTGTGAGACCCATGAAAGATGTAATTAATATTGATTGTTTGACTTTGACTTAAATTAAAATCTAATTTTAATTTGTACCAAATATTGCCTAATTCTTCAAGGTTGTTTATAGTGGACCATTTTGTCGAAAATGAT
This sequence comes from Fraxinus excelsior, assembly GCA_019097785.1. Lineage (NCBI taxonomy): Eukaryota > Viridiplantae > Streptophyta > Magnoliopsida > Lamiales > Oleaceae > Fraxinus > Fraxinus excelsior. The sequence goes on along the minus strand of CM032634.1, from coordinate 9,551,405 downwards.
GACAAACCCAATAACGAATCCGGATTATGCTGCATTATCAAGGCCTATGTGGCCTTCGTAAAGGGGTTTAACCCATGAAATCCTTCACTTGTACCTAAAAGATTTGACAACTATTTTGATAAACTCTCACATGGAGCAAGTCCCGCATGAATAAAAAAAATTGCCAAATTTCCCACCCTTCCTATTGTTAGGTGCCGATGGGGGTTCAGTCAACCCCCACCTGGTACACCTAGCATGTTTCGTTTGGGAAGCTACTAGATGTAGCAAAGTTACAGTAGATGTGATGATCTGTAGAAACCAAATTTCATATTTTTTTTACTGCATAAAGTTGATCAGTGATTGATTGGACCAGAAAAGTTGTTATTGTGACCTTTTATTTGGTAATTATAACTGATAAATAGTGTTTGAGTCACATTATTTTGGAAGAATGTATTTTAAAATAGTAGATTGATGGAGAATGTGTGATTGAAAAAAAAATTATTGATGTGATGAAAAATATTATTTTATTGAAAAATGTGTTGTTGAAAATGAGTAGAATAATGAATATGAAAATTTTAATGTGGCTCAAACATGGGCATAAATAGTATGTGGCATAAAAAAATATGTGATTTGTGATTAAATTTGTAACCTAACCTATAATTTGTGACTTTATGACCAATAATAAGTTATGACAAATTAATGTGATAATTTAAGATCGTGAAATAAGTTGTGATCAATTAATTTAAGTGAGTTGTGATTAGTTAATTTGATAAGTTGTGATCAATAAATAATTTATGACCTAAAAAAATATGTAATTTGCAACTAATTTTATACTTTTGACCTATAAATTTTTTTTTTTTTTTTAATGATCGTGACCTTTTATGGTTGCATCACTAGTGTGTGATTGCAACTATTGATTGTCACGTACTAGATGAATATTTTCATCTTTTTAATACTACGGATAATGTTTATTACGTTAATTTGGATGACAAATTATTTTTTAATATTTCTATTTAATTTAGGTTAATTTTTGGTTAAATAAAATTTGTGATAACATCCCATAATTAGATAACACACCACATTCAACATATTATGGTCACAACATGTCACAATTAACATAGACTTATCATAGAGAGTCACCGTTAACATAAACATATCACAAACTTTTAGATGTAAATGGATTTTGTCACCAACATTCATTGTTAACATATGTTTGGTTATATATGTTATTGCTAATACATACTTGGTCACATAAAGTCACTGTTAAGACAACTTTGGTCACATGCACTCACAATGAAGATAAACTTAGTCATAGTTGATCGTAGATAACACAAGTCTGGTCATAAACAATAACAACTTACACAGACACCCGTTTAAACGTTTAATGATAAAATTATAAATCATCAGTGCACAAGAGAACTACAATCACTTTTCGAATCGTCACCTTAACAATGAGTATGATGTTTAGTGGCCTTGGCAGTAGCTATACTAAATATATTTGATCTTCTCAGCATTTTCTTTCATCCAAGGCCTGTTCTGTATGCGTTCCACCAAGATTCTAACAACGAGAAACTCTAATGTTTTAAACGTCTCGAACTCCAAACTATTTATATATCTCAATACAAATCACGCGAATTTTGCCACCATCATCACATTCATCGACGCTATGTTATTCTTCCTTTTTACCCTCACACTCATGACTCACCCAAACTCAACCACCTCTGGTCGACGACAGCTCCATCGTTCGACTCCCTATGATGGGAAATTCTCAATGCCAACAAAAACAACAACCCAATTGAACCTAATTCACTGATTGTTCATTGTGAAGGATCCACTAGAGAGAGATTGGGGGTGGGTATGGTTGATTGGAAAAGTTGTATAAAGAGAGATTAGTCGGATTGGGGTTGGGTATGGTGGATTGAGATATTTGTGTAGAGAGAGAATTCGTGTAGAGTTCTTATGGAATTAGGTTTCCTAAATTTCATACACAATAATATCTTATAAATATATATAATATATTCTGGTTATTTATCACATGATTTTTGAAATGTTTTTTTAAATTTGTTAAAGTTGAAATTACACAAAACAAGAGTTTTCAAGATTCAATTTCAAATTTCAGATATAAGGTTTCACTTTTCAAAAATCAAATATTTTATTTTTAAATATTAAAAATTAATTATACAATTTTCATTACAAACCCTAATCAATTTTCCACCCCTTCTCTCTTTCTCTCTCATCAGTGATGTCGTCGTGCACAGCGTCAGATCCAAAAATTGCAATGCATCACTACTACTATCTGCTACCCTTCAATCTTTGCCTCTAGGAGCCACTACAATCCAAAAATTCTCTTTCACACATACAGGCACAGAAAATTACAGAGATTCCCCCACACAAACTCACCAAACCATCTCCACTCGCCACCATCAAACACCAAACGATACAGCTAATCAACTATACCAACAAAAGCATGATGGAGGCACAATGAAGGGTGACTACGAGATCGAATAACAAGATTTGTAGCCACAAATCAAGCGGTGGGGGTCGGGATAGAATCAAGGTGGTGAGCAACTATGAGCGACAATAAGGAGTGGGACGGTGGGTTGCGGGGGGTTGACGATGGAATTTAGATCTGATAGATTAATTATAGATCTATTTGGCTTTTAATTTGAGAAATATTAAGCTGGGGTTGGGTGTTTATGTTGGAAATGGTGCCAAATGGGTCAACTTTGACCACAATTTTAAGTGGGACCCAATATTCGAATTGTCGAAATAAATATTCAATTAAATTCCACGATCCGAGTAGATGAGTGTAGAATATTTAATTGTGAAAAACCATTTCAATATGAATGAGAAATTATGGTTGAAAGTTGGACAATAAATAAGAGGAATAAATGGGAAATAATTGGAAAACTGTTCCAATCCCACATAGGTTGCAAACACAACCTTGAACCACTTAATAAACATCAAGTTTGGAAATGGGTTTAAGCCCCAAGGGGTACCAATAGTCTTTGAAAGGGGGGAGTCTTAGACAATATCTAGACTAACTGAAGGCCACACACGCGCACGCACCGCCGCTGCCGTCAGTCCGACCGGCCTGCTCGGCTCGGCACGGCACGAGCACGAGGTCGGGTCGTGGGCTTGGACTTGGGCTAAGGCCGGGGCCGGCCCGGGTCAATATTAATTTTTTAAACCGTCAATTGATTAAGTAAATGTTTTAACTGCTCAACTGAGAGTTAAGTGGGCGTGAGTGGTGAAACTGCTCAAAGTGGGGAGTTGTATGAGGCTCAACCGTCAAACTCCCTCCTCTATTTAAAGGGTCCTTAGGCTTTCATTTTCGACACACCAACAAACACTCGAATTCATACTGCATAATAGTCTTCGTCGCACTTTTTTCGTTTCTGCATTTGTCTGAGAGAGTACTCCATTTCTGGTTCACTGTCTTACAATCGAAGTGGCTCAAAGTTGGGGAGTTGTACGAGGCTCAACCGTCAAACTCCCTCCTCTATTTAAAGGGTCCTTAGGCTTTCATTTTCGACACACCAACAAACACTCGAATTCATACTGCATACATAGTCTTCGTCGCACTTTTTTCTTTTCTGCATTTGTCTGAGAGAGTACTCCATTTCTGGTTCGCTGTCTTACAGTCGAAGTGCTGCTTCTGCAAGTGTTTGATCGTTGTATCTTGGGAGACGATTTATCACATACCATACCGTAAGCCCCGTGTGACGGGGTAAAAACGTCTGTTTTAAGGACAGAGAGCCTAGTTCTCGCCTCGATCATCCTCATACCGGATTCTGCAATTGTTTTAATCTTTCTGTTTTATTCGTTTAATGCTTTGTATCATGTTTTACTCGTTTAATGCTTCCTGTTTTACTCGTTTAAATTAATACATCATATTCTTACTGTTAAGCAAGTCGATTCTGGAAATATTATTTACTGCAACAAATTCTTTAGTTCCAACAGTTTATAGGTGGTGGGTAGCGAGTGAATGATGAATTGTACTGTTGTTGACTTTTACATTCAAAAGGAAGTCGCTCTTAGCGCTTAGTTGAGTGGAAGAGTTAGATTTGAAGTGAAGATCTCGAGCTCTCAACGAAGATGGCGGCAACACTAGCTTGGACATTTTCTGCCATTAATGGCAACATTACCGCCGCTAATGGCTTGTTAAATTCTTTAATTGTGCATATAAAATATCAATCAAAAGCAAATCTTGGAGTTCTACTCAATTCGAGATGTGAAATCAAGAATTGAGAGAGTCATGTTTGTGCTTTTGAAAATCTAAGTTGGATGTCATCCATTGATTGTTGACACCTACTCTTAAAAATGTTCCTTTTGTAGTCTGATTATTATCTTGTTGTCATTATCGTTATAGAAGTGCTCCAGTGACGGTGGTGGCGATGATTTTAGGGTTTGAGATTTTTTTGGGTTGTAAGATGGGGGTGGTGGAGGTTCAGTGGTGGTGGTGGCGCAGTGGTTGTTGGTGGGTCGTGGTGATGTCTTTATTTTTTAGATGATAGTTTGCTATCGAGAGGTGGTGGTTGTTGTTGTTCCAGCGATTAGGTTTTAGTTGACATGGTGGTGGTGGCAACGGTGAGGGTAGTCACATATTATTTAGTCGTTTGTGACCATTAAATTGATTATTTTGTGATCGATAAATAATATGTGACCAATGAAAAAGATAAATTATGACAAAAAAATAATGTGTGACCCAAAAAATTGTTAATTTGTGATCGATAATTTGACAATTTGTGACGGTCTACTAAGTTATAACTTATAATATTTGTAATTCGTGACCGATGAATAAGTTGTGACGTGTAAATTTTTGAATTGTGACCATAAAATAATTTGTGACCTACAAAATTTCTGATTTGTGATCGATGAACAAATTGTGACATATAAAATTTTTAATTTGTGACCGATGAACACATTGTGCCATAAAATTTTTGAATTGTGACCTTTAAAATTTTTGGATTGTGACTGTAAAATAATTTGAAACATGTAAAATTTGTGACAAAATTTTTGAATTGTGACCGTAAAATAATTTGTGACGTTTCAATTTTTTATTTATGACCGATGAACAAATTGTGACCTATAAAATTTTTGGATTGTGACTGTAAAATAATTTGAAACATGTAAAATTTGTGATTTGTGGCCAATTATATAGAATTTGTGACCAAATTATATAGAATTGTGACCTTAATCTATTTAATTAATAAAATATATGTTTAATTAAATAATAAATTAATAAATTTAAAAAAAAAAACTGAAATTTGAAATTTTAAACCTAAAAAAATTTGAAATTTGAAATGGGTGAAACTTAATCTCTTATTTATGAAACATAAAGTATTGTGATTATGTATTTTTCCCTAGCCTAACAAAGGCCCACTTAGTAATATGTGGCCAAAAATCCTCTACTTTGGGAGATTGAAGATTGGAGATCCAAGTTGAGCTGAGATTATATGAGAAGGTTTTGGAGAAGTCCTACATAAAATGAAAAATTATATTGGAAGTCGTGTCTTGAAAAAACCATGAGAATAAGGAACGTTCCAAAGTTTCATTGATTCTATGATGAGAAAATTACCTAGAAACCTACTTTTAAAGTTTCATTTTCAAAAAACAGGTGAATTATTTTTTATTTCACAAATCAGGTGATAATTAAGTTTTAATAATAACACTTAATAAAAATTTAATTACAATATATAATTAACTAACGGGTTTTACTAATTCATAACCCAACTCACCTCTCTCTCTCTACATTTCTCCCAACCTAACCCTTCTTTCTCTCTACATTTCTACCAGTACCAGCCACCCGCCTCTCTACATTTCTCCCAACCTAACCCCTCTTTCTCTCTACATTTCTACCAATACTAGCCACCTGCCCGTCGCCGTCGTGAGAATTGCCGGCGAATCACCCGCCGCCTATCCTCTGCGATCACGTTTTTGCGAGTTCAGATTCGATCAGAGAGTCGTGTTTCACCGAGATTTCTAAAGAAGGAGCGATGATTTTGTTCGGATTTCCAAAAAATGTGATGAAAAACAGCAAAAAATCGCCAGATAAACTGATCCGAGTACTCGATCACTGGCCGGAGATTGATTCCATATTCTCCTTCGATTCAACGGCTAGTGTCAAGTCCTAGGCTCTGACGTCACTCGTTAGGCTCGGCGAGTATGTGCGGACGGCATTGAATGAATTCGAATCCACCATCCAGAAAGATTCTTCTAAATCTCCGGTGGCCGGTGCCAAAATTCACCATCTCACAATTGATGTGATGAATTACTTGTCAATCATCGCCGATTATAGCAATATTCTTTCAGATATACTGGCCGACTCACCACAACCTTAGAAGAATTCATGGCCACTTGCTAGAGAAATTTCTATTCGGATTCTCCGACGCAGAGGAATTTCCGACGCCAGCAATTTCTCTCAAATTCGCTTTGCTTATACTCGTTCTCCTCTGCAAACTCGACATGAAAGCAGAGTACTATAAAGAAATTTCCTTCTCTTACTTTGTGACCATTTCTGACTGGTTAATTGTGACTCGTTGTGACCAACTGGGACCGATTGTGACTGCTTCTGTTCTGAAGTGGGTGGTGGTTGTGCGAATATACGTGGTGATTGTCAGAATCTGTTAAATTGTGGTGTATTGGTTGTGGTGGTGGTGGTTATGTTTATGGTGGCAATTTTTGAAATATTTTGGTGTAGTGTTTTGTGGCGACGGTGGCTGTGCAGGTAGTTTTGTAGTGAAAATGGTGATTTTGTTGGTGGGTTTGTTCGTGAATGAGGTGGTTGCCGAAAGTTCTAGTGATGGTTGTGGGTATAAGGATGACTGGATTGATGTGGTGGTGGTGGAGTAGTCGACGCCGCTACAGAGTAAGAAAGCTGCAACCGGAGTTGGTGGTGTCGCCAAAAATTTTCTGTTTTATGACCAGATCGCGATTTGACTGCCAGGTATTTTGTTGTAACCGTTTGTGACTGATTCTGACCGATTGTGACTGGTTAATTGTAAATCGTTGTGACCAATTGTGACCGATTATGACTTGAAATTCTGGAAATTTTTTGGAAGTTGGGAATGGGTGGATGGGGTGAGTAGGTTGATCGGAGCATGCGTTGAAGTGGTTATTGGAGCAGTTTGCTAGAGGGATCGTGAATAGCCACCTGAGAGATCGTCGGGGGTGATCGCAGGAGCTGTTGCCGGAGCGACCGTCAAAACTGTCGTCGGAGCAGCCGCCGGAGTAGGTGGTCACCTCTGACGGAGAAAATGGGTAGAGAGAGGATAGAGAGTAGAGAGAGTGTGTGAGAGAATGATTTGAATTTGAAATTTAATAAATTGGAATAATTGTATTATATTATAATTAAAAATATTTAATTAATTGATTTAACTCCTGATTTTTTAAAAGATTTTGAAATTTGTTATTTTTGAAATGTAATTCTTATATATATGATTTATGTATTGTTCCCTTCTATGATTATTTAAGAGCTCAATAATAAAAAGTTTTTATTTTATTTTTATTTTTTTGATAGGTAATAATAAAAAGATTATTTGAAAGGCAAGCAAAGCATGAAGCTTCTCAAGTTCATGATTGATGTCAAATCTCGTGTACAATTTTAAGCTCTTTTTTTATACGTAGGAATCTGCATTCGCTACCCGTGATTATATACTGGGTAAACATCGCTCTATGTGCAGTAGTCTACAAACCACACAGGAGAGATAAACTGCACAAGGCAAGTCCGGTGTGACGGACTCGACTGAAAAAGTGTTGGCAGAAGATTCGAACTCGTTAAGCTTGTTTGGTCTTGAGATTTGTGGTTGATGAGTGATTTCAGTGGGTAAATTTTGTAACACCCAATTATCATTATTTAATTATCTTCTTCGTTTATTGTTCTTGAGCCCTTGAACGTTATGATTTCAAGTCTAGGCATATTAAAATACCTATTTGCCACTAAAAGAAGCAAAAATAATCGTTTCTCTCTGCAAACAAACGAGGCTCTATGTGTTGGCTCAGCGGCAGCGTCGGTGTTCCCGTGTGGAGCCACTTATTGACGTTATGGCTCACCAAATCACTCTTAATATTTTTCAATTAAGATTATCTACTCGAGAGTTTATATTCGATTAAATCTAATTCCTTCATCTGTTACTTGACCAGCTTAATGTTTTACTTGCTCAAGTCAGGTAATGTTCATCGTTCTTGGTAGACATTATATTCTACATTTTTCTTTTACTTTTTTATTTAATTTAATCACTGACATTTTATCAATTTCTCTATTATTTTCTCCGTATTTAAAAATAAAATGTAGTAGAATAAAAGGAACAAAAAGGAACAAAAATAGCATATAACACGTAAAAAAAAATAAGGATCAAACTAAAATCCAAGAAAGGGATAAATAAATCTCAACCGTCCAAAAGTCCACATCTATATCCACACAACCCTCCACGTTGAGAACCTACAACAACGCCACCGCGACGAGTGTTACAGCAAAAGCGGTGCCGCCGATCGCTTCCCTGTTGACCCACCCGTCATTTGAACCATCTGACGGCGTCTGATCAGCATTTGGGCCTGCCGTGGGACCCCCGGGGGTTGGTGCACTTACGCCTGGTGCAGGAGATGGGGTTTCAGTTTCAGTTCCTGGGGAAGGTGATGGAGTTGGAGTTTGAACTGGGGCCGGAGCTGGAGAAGGAAACGACGGAGATGGTGCCGGAGTTTGTGTCGCCGCAGAGGGTGCTGGTGTTGGGGTGGCGGTGGGTGAGACCTTTGGTGCGCCTGCTGGTGCTTGTGCCATGCATGATATGGTGAAGAGGGCTAAGAGAATCAGCAGCTTAAAACCTGACGAAGAACCCATTGTTTTCTAGATACAGATTATTTTTGCTGTGAAGTGAAGAAAGTTTATGAACGTTTCAAATTGAGAGGAAAAGAAGAGTATAAAGCCAAGCTATATAAAAAGGAGAAATATTGGTCGAAAAGGTTTACATGTATACATAAAATAAACCTGTATATACAAGTGGATTGGGGTATGGTGAAAGGTGAGGGTGAGGGTGAGGGTGAGGGTGAGGAGAATGAAAAAATGACTCTTCAGGGATTCAAATTTAGAGCCAACATATATATTTAGATTTAATTTTTAACAGGTTTTAAAATTACAAGTTGAATTTATCCATTTATAAAATAATAATGATACGTACTCAATTTACATAAAATGATCTAGAGATATAAACGAGTAACAAAAGTCAAAAACATACCTTGTCGTGGTTTTTCATATATTTGACCGACAATTTTATTACATGATTGATGCTCATTAAAAAGAGTTTTTTTTGGGGAAAAATATTTGAAATAGTGATTTTTTTGAATAATATATAGTTAAAAAGTATGAAATTTTTTGAGTTTACGTGTAAAGTATTTTATTATGAGAATCTCTAGTTGAAAATGTATTTTAGAAAAAGAAAAAAAAAAAACCCAAGATTTCATGGTCTTGAAATTGGAACCCAAAATTGTATTATACATTCATTCATAGTATTTTACAAGATTAAATTTATTAGCTTAAAACTTACCGACAAAACAGCAAACAAAATTTAATATTTAAAACATTTATACTATATTATAATAAGGGATACTATTAAAGCGGACCCAGTCAAATGAAGAAATAACCCACTTTGGCATTTAACCAGTTTAAAAAACGAAATTGAAAATTTAAGATCAAAACCCAAAAATACCCCCCTAATTCCTCACACGGCCATCTAGAAAAAAAAAACAAAAAAAAAAACCTCGTCAGGATCCAATCAACCACAACCCCTCTCACAGTTGGCACCACAACCATTCACCTGCGAAGTAATCTTAACAAGGTTAGTTTTTTGTTGTGATTATGATTTTATTTTTCTTGAATGGTAAAGTTTAGATTTAACATTTATTTAATTTTATGTTTATTATTTAAGTAGATAGTTGGGTAGAAATGTTAGATTTATTGTTATTTGTTGGATTTAACAAGTTTTTCTCCCCAAAAATGGAGTTTTTTGGCAAGCAAAACGGTGGAATGGTGGAAGAAGCCAACTGTAGATACTTCGCCCAAACTGTTAACAGTCTGGGTTGACTATTACAGTCGGCTCATTCTGTTATAACAATCTGGGTCTACTAATAGTATGTAGTAGCAGCTTTAGCTTAAAAAATCTAAGGCAACCCATAATTTGAAAGCATATGACAAACATTTTTCATCAAAGTTATATTCATCTGTTCTGTCACCCCTTCCGTTGAGAAGTTTCAAGCACTGTCAAGTGTCTCAAGATACCTAAGCCCTGCAGAAGCTATTGAATTCATTTGAACAAAACTCCAAACTATTATCTATGCTAGACGTATTACGTGCTTCCCAATCTGTTTTTCTATCAATATTTTTCACTCATTAAAAGTCTCAAACACATCATTCTTCTACTTCGAGAAGAATACCCAAACTTTCATAGAAAAATCATCAATCATTGTCAACAAGTAATAATGGTCTCTTTTTTATAGTACCCTGGCCTGTCCCCAAAGACCTAAATGGATATATTCAAGTGTTCCTTTCATGATGTGTCTTCCTTTTATGAATTTAACTCTTTTATGTTTCCCAAAGATACAAAACTTACAAAAATTTATTTTACTGATCTTCTATCCATCAAGAAGTCCCTTTCTATTCAGCTCCGTCATATTATTCTTCCTCATATGCCCGAGCCACATATATCAAAATTTTGTAACTTCATCATCTATTAAAGAAGAAGTAGAAATCCCATGGGGAGCTTAGGCCTACACTCCATGTCATTCTGCCCTTATGGCAATTGGGCTGAAGCTCGGTCCCTCATGTATGAGGTGAAATAAGTTGAGGCGTATTAGAAAAGATCTTCATACAAGATCTTATATCAAGTGGATAATGTGACGACTCACTGAATAAGTGGTTCTAATCAATCAAACAAGTCAAATTCAGTCTTACATGTCAGACTTAGGCTACCAAGCAGTTACATCATTAAATGCCACATGGCCTAGGAATGATTGATTGATATCTATGACAAGAAGCCCCAACCGCTAGGATGAGATCATGTGTCTCTTCATCCAATTGATTATTTCTCATCATTTTTTACTATAAAATCTCACATTTAGTGTCATTTCAAGATAATACATGTTTAGACTCTCAAACTATAATTTTGTCATATCATCATTCTATTTGTTATTCCCCAAAGTTGACCACCCTTTTTATATTGGATGCTCACGTCTAAAGTTCTTTACACTCATATTTTTCTTCCCTAACTGATTTGGACATCGGAGTGTTCGCGGTTGACTACACCCTCATCGGAAGAGGCCACGTGTGGCTAACGATTTGTCCAATTATGCAGGAACAAAACTTGCGTGGATATAAGAGACCTTAAGATCTGTTAGCCATGTGGGAGGTACATTTTTTGGGGTCAACAATGTCGATCCTATTGACCATGTACCAAAACAAGCACAAAATGTAAGTTAAAATCTTTTATGCTCTAAATTATTGTTACGTACATGCTATAAATGTCCTCGAGGCTTCTGACTTTGAACCTCCAACTGCTAACTGTCATCTCCTCACCTGGATGTAAAATCAATGCCACCCACCTTATATACTATTGAGTTTCCCACACTTCTTCCCTATTTAAAAGCATCAACTTATTTTCCCAGCAAAAATAATCAAATACCACCAATGGAGGAAGTGAGAAAACAAGAAAATGAGACCATGAAGAATGAAATCCAAAGAAAGCCAAGAATTCTTTGCCTCCATGGATTCAGAACGAGTGGTGAAATCCTGAAGAAATTGATTTCTCGATGGCCCGAATCTGTTCTTGAGGAGTTGGATCTTGTGTTTTTAGATGCACCTTTTCCTGCTCAGGGTAAGTCTGATGTTGAAGGGATTTATGACCCTCCATTCTATGAGTGGTTCCAGGCCGATAAGGTAACAGTAATTGTTATTTTCTTCTTTCTTTATTTCTTTTTTTATAAAAAAAAATAAAAAAATAAAAAATATGGCTACTGTGATGCGTTAACTAGGCATCGCCAATATTGAGTTCAGTGAGGTGAGCGGCTTGTTGGTTTGGCTCTCCCCACTAGCACCCGAGGCTAGCTGCGGACGCGAGCCACTCTTCGGCTTGTGTGTGAGCCAGTTCGTCTCATGCTCGCAAACGGCTCTTATTTTAGTTAAAAAGTGCAATTTTTGTCTTACAAAAGAAAAATGAGGTGAACTGCTAGTGGCTCATGAACTGAGTCGAGTCTAGCCCGACAAGCTCGGCTCTGCTTGCTCCATTTAACACCAATAGTTTTCATATTTCTTGATCAGTAACTGCGGAAGGAGACAGAGAACTCTCTTTTTGTATGCTCACATTTTTTGTATTTATATGAAAAGTGAACAAGTTAATTGTATATTTATTAATATCTATATCACTCAAAGAAAGTTACTTATTTTTACATTAAGGTAAGTTTTCCGTAAATTTACTTTAAAATTCATTAAATGATGCCAATTATTGTATTGAAGTACATATGTTTATAGGATTTCAAAGAATACTACAATTTTGAAGAATGCCTTGATTACCTTGAAGACCATATGCTAAAGCATGGACCATTTGATGGTGTTCTGGGTTTCTCTCAGGTATGTCCGCTTTTGCTTATAAATTTGAAAAAGGTTAGATGAATCTTTGTCCCTCTCAAAGAACGGAGAGGGAGAAAGAGATTCATAAACTTTTATTACTCGAGAAATTTCTCAATAAATTTAAAGTTGACTATCTTATCTTTTTTCGTCTCTCAATTCAATTCTCCAAAAAGAACAGGAGATTTATAAATCGGGCGCCGCTTCCTTTACAGAAAAGGGGTGCCCGGGTCAAATCAGGGCGCCCCCCTATTGGTGGGGGGCCTGACACGGGGGATTTACCCGGGCACCCTTTTTTTGTAAAAGGGGATTTACCCTTCATAAATTGTTACAATATTTGGGACTCATTATTTTGTGTGTCATTGGATAGGGTGCACTTTTATCAGCAGCCTTGCCCGGTATGCAAAGGGAAGGTGTAGCACTTACCAAAGTTCCAGATATAAAGTTTCTCATTGTTATATCAGGAAGCAAATTTGGGGGTTCCAAATTTGGGTTGCCCAAACTTGCTGCCAATGCATTTTCATCTCCAATCGAGTGCCCATCACTGCACATTATAGGTATTGTCAAACCCTTTGTTTTACGTCATTCTTTGACGGTTTTGGGTTCGAGTATGTTGCATTCTTTCTACATAAGGTATACGTGATATGCAGTACTCGACTAAGTTAGACAATTTAATAGAACGAGATTTTGACCTTTTCTTTTCTTCTTTAATAACATGTATAGTCCATGATCATTCCAAACATGCTACTAAAATAAAAGAGGTTAAATTAAGTTGAGTAAATTTCTATATTTATAAGTGCTTATAAAAAAATAATCTCAACATATTGTATATATCGTGTGTATATTTTTCCAGGTGAATTCGACTTCATGAGGGAAGAGGGTGAAGCTTTACTGAACTCTTTTGTGATTCCTGTTGTGATTAACCATCCCAAGGGACACACTGTACCAAGATTAGGTGAGTGTTGCTACTTATTTTATGGTAATTTATTTTAGTTGAAAACTTAACTGTACATTTGTTGCGTAATATTAGATCGAGTTAGAGAGTATGTTTTAATATTAGCTATCTCTATTCATTTCTCCTGATCTAACAAGCCTCAATTAAATATAAATTTTTTTTTTATAACTTTCCTTGTCATAGTTGACATTTTCCCACCATAACCCTACCATTAGACGTTGTTCTTATTATATTAAACTAAATTTAGGCCCTGTTTGTTTCGGATTAAAATCAGATTTTAATCAAGTCTAAGTCAAAGTCAAACAATCAATATTAATTACATATTTTATGGGTCCCACAGCTTTTCAACCATACATTTCAAAAATTTCTATTACAATTTACTAAAAATTTAATTTTAATCCACACCAAACACCTACTTGAAGGTCGTTTGTCAAAGATTATATTAAAATCATTATTCTCAAAATCATTTACAACCACAACAATTCGTGCCAAACGAAGCTTTTAGTGCAATTAATATACAAATCAAAACTGATTAGAAAATGTGTTATATTGAGATGTTGGCCTGAAATCCTTGGAAAGATGAGACACACCCTAGTCACCTTTTATGACTTTGTTTTTGTGGTTGCAGTTGGGGAAGATCTTGAGAAAATGCTGGATTTTATTCAGAAAATGCAATTGTGTAAGGTGTAAAACATTTTAATGTTGAATCTATTTGTCACTTCTATATGTAATATTCATGAAATGACAAACTACGAAAATATGATTTGTAATGAAATATTTTAATGATGGATTGGGACTTTAGCTACGAATCATCTGCAGTTCATTTATTTGTGCAATATCAATTATTTGTCGTTAAATTGTAATTGCTGAAAGCAGGAATTGCATTTAAACATAAAAAGTATTAGTTGTCATCGTCATTTAAGAACAATTTTTGGGATAATTGAGTTCGAAGGAATCACGAAATAATTGTGAAAAAGTAATTTCTTAAATTACTTATGACAAGTTTTTACCTGTGAATTTTAAATATTAAAAATTTAAGAGTGTGTTTGAGTCAAATTATTTTGGAAGAATGTATTTTGAAGTAGTAGACTGATAGAGGTGGTTGAAAAAGAATAAAAAGTTATTGATGTGATAAAATATTATTTTACTGAACAATGTGTGGTTGAAAATGAGTAGAAAAATAAAAATAAAAATCTTAATGTGGGGTCAGACAGAGGCTTAATATATATATTTAAAATTTGAGACAGAGGCTTAATATATATTTAAAATTTGAAAATATCAAATATTAATTTAACTCTTTCAAGTTATTTTTTTTTTTTTCTTTTAAAAAAAAGGTTATTTTATTAGGGTGCCGCTATTTAAATTCACCATTGTTATATATTCATCTCACTCAATATTCATCCATATTTAAATATTAAAATTTAAAAAAACTATTATTCTCATCCACGTCACATTTTAATATTGTCCTTATTAAAATCATTAATTTAAATACTATAGATCCACACAAATTTTATATATTTATCTCACTCTAAATACATCCCTAATACAATTTCAAATTTTTTTAAAAAAAAAATCACTATATTCATTCAAACTTTAATGTAAAGTAACTAAGAATGCTATACTTCTGTCTAGGGTTAAAAGTCATTGATGGTGAGGGCAAGACTTCCATCTCTAACATGATTTTGTTCTTTTAAAAACAAAAATAAAAACTGATGAAATTTATCTTAATGTATTTTCTTTAATGGTAAATTCATCAAATTCACAATAAAACGTAATCCTTACTTTTTCAAATGCTTCATATATTGTTGTCTTTATGTATTTCCTTCAATGGTAATACTTACATTGTTGTTTTGATTTCAGATGAAGATGATATTTTATGATCATTAGTGTTATATTATTGACCTTTGATTTCGCCAAACCAAGCTCAGATTAAACCACCAATGACACCACAAAGAATGTCCCAAACTCCAAAACCGAACCACCACCCAAACAACCGGTTGCTCTACCTTCAATCAGCCCACAAAGAGCTCGGTGTGAAGAGTATTGTAGCCTCAAGAGATAGCCACAAAGGCTAGAGAAGAAGGCAAGCACAAAGCAAGACCAAGAAGCACAAAGCAATCTCTTCTCTCTTAATTTCTCACGGCTCCAACGGTTGTCACACTAAGGCAAGAAGGAAAAATAATGACCTCCTTATATAACCAAATAAGTGGTCTTCTAGGTCAAGCATAAGTGGCCCAATAAGTACCATAATTGGGCCTCCAACCAACAAAGCCGTCCAAGGTGTTTGGGCTGGACCATGAGCAACTCTAATTAATTAGGTTACTTCCAATGGCCCACTTATGGTGTCGGAGTGGTTCGTTCAATGTGGTGTCAATATTTTATTTCAATCATCGGCCGAGGCCTATGAAATCTAATCAACTAGAAAATCGGTTTAACATCATCGCTCGGATTTATTGGGTATCAAAAAACCCAATACTAACAAAATACACATAATCCATGAAAAAAAGATAAGTCTACTAATTATTTAGAAGTAACCATTTTTGCTAAATTTATGAAAAACAACACATGCTAATAAATAGAACAAATACTCAATTCTACTAAATAATTCCATGCCTTTTTCGTTTGTTTCTCTCCTTACCTATCTTCTCCCAAATTCTATCACTATACGGTTATAGACAGCTAGGAACAATTCCTTTTCACGCCTGAAAGACGTGAACTCTCAACATTTTCTCATGCTATGCTATCAAAGGGGCACCTTTTCTATACCACGCCAAAGCTCCCATCAACCAAATTTCTGACTTTTGACAGCAAATATTCACATTTCATGACTTCAAGTCGTCTTCGAATGGTGTTTTGTCCAGTTCTGTTCTTTTAGTATTTGGATAGTGTGAAGAATTTGGACATGACTCAACTGGTCTTCCATCACTGCCCAAGCATGCAGCCTCCAACACCCCATTTGGAGTTGTCCCATTAATGTTTGTCAAATTTTGGATCAATTTAAGGCATTTGATCACTTTTTCCTGCAAACCCCACAAAAGAGGAGATAAAAATGAAAAATTGTTACATAAATTGACTGAGTTTGAGCTTTAGTGCAGTGGGGTACTAATAGAAATTACCTTGTCTACTCCCAAGAAACTGGGCAGTGCCGCGTTCATGCCCGTTGCTTGTACTGAAACAGACATTGCTACTGCTGCGGCTATTTCAGAAGGACTGAATTCCAAAAAGTCAATACCTGCATACAATGTTAGCCAAGCAATGAGTCGAAAACTTCTAATTTTACGACCATAGTAGTACAATATATCCATCAAGAAAGGTGTTCAAGTCATGTCCCGACCACATGACTCAATCTCTCGAATCCTCTGAATCAGTATCTGATGATATGTACCTTTAATTGTGCTTAGGATGACTTCGATTGATCTAGGAATCAAACGCATCGGTGGGAATTCATCCTTCTTGATCTTGTGGAGGAAATAGTCGATGAAGCTACATGGAGTGTAAGCTTGCATTTTCCACTTTAAGGTGCTCAATACAAAAAGCTCCATCTTTTGAACAGTTTTACTTTCGAACATGAACTTTGGTTCGCCCACCTGTTAGATGTTTCCACATTATCAAAAAAAAACTTATCAAAAGGACACTAAGTGATAACTTATTGTTTTACCTCTAATTCACCTGTAAATCGACAGTGAGAGGAACTTCAATTTCTTCCATTTTGGCTGCTAGTGAGAAACATGAAACCGCTATCAAATGAACAACCCATGGTTTACCTTGCTATTCATGCAAAGGAAAAATTGATGAAGAATGTGAAAATATGATCATTAATCAGACTCAATAAAACAAAGTCACATTTCAAACAAACAAATCAATTGGATTGTACAATGAACTTACGGGCAGGTCGTAGACTGATAGAAATCGATCAAAGTAATTCATAGACAAACACAAACACAATGCTCCAAAACTGTGGTGAGCATGAGCCTGTAAAGAACAAAAATGCAATTGACTGAAATTAGGAATCAACATGGCTATTATGGATGTCAAAAAGTGCACAACGGCAAAAATGTGATAGAATCTCGAGAACCTGCTGCTTCGTGACTTAGGCTAGCAATAGACCTATAAAAGCACAACTCTATTGCTCCATTGGGATTGCCCAACAGAGGCCATAAGGCTGAATCCTCCGACTTTGGCTGGGGGACAGACTTAAAAAATACTGCAAGTCTAAGGCAGAACTGTGATTGAACCCTTCAATTTTGTAGGTGTGTCGTAATGAAGCAGCAGGATTTGAAGATTATCTCACAGCTATAAAGAACTCTAATGCATTTGCAACTAAGAGACAGAGTAGTACAGTTTGCTTAATCCCCAGAACAATAAACTTTAAAAGCATATAAGATAATTACAGTTCAGTGTCAATGTCAATGTCAATGTCAATACCCAAGAAACTATTACATGAATGGTTCATAAATGCCATTAATCCAAGAGTATCCAATTATTCAATCCATTATTAATGAAAACTCATTAATGAGAGAAAAATCCCATTTCTTGAAACTCTATGGGAATGAATGAGGAAATCCAGAAAATGCAATCTAGCCGAAAATTTATAAAAAGTAGATAAACTAGTACCAGACAAATTATAATAATAGAAAAGTTTGTGAAATCAATTTATTAAATGGGAAAAAAATGTTGTAAATGAAAATAAAGCGAAAGCCCAACAAAATTGTAATTTATATCACCTTAGAAATCCAATCAAGAGCCTCTGTTCTCACAATCAAATTCAAGTCCCCATTTCTCAATCGCTTGAGATAATCATCTTTAGGCAAGAACCCTTTTTCTCTCTCTAGCATTAAACCAAAGTTCTCTTCGCTCAAACATGGAAAATTAATTAATGGCTCTGAATCTGATCCTCCATTTCTAAAACTCAAGCCTTCATCACTCTTGATTTCATAGCTTTGGCCATTGACAAGATCATCATCATCAAAGCACAAACTTTTGGTTCCTTCTGTACATAGCATATTTGATGCTGCATAATCAAAACTCTTAACATCAGACATTGGAAAATCGCATAAAGAGTAGATTTTTAATGGGATTTTCCTTGAGAAAAGATTTTAGCATGTCAAGTTGGTATAATGAGTTCTTCCTATATATGAACCTACAGCTAGAGAGAGAAAAGAGAATTTTAGAGAGAGAGAGAGAGAGAGTGGAGCAAACGAACATCTTTTTGTAGGGTAAAGGGGAGTTTTTGCTTTTGTTTTCCCCGTTAATGGGCTTCTTCATGATCCAAGGGAGATTGAGGATGGAGGACTCAAGAAGAAAATAAAAATATAAAAGGAAAAATAAAGGGGTTAATAATCCAATTGGTCATTGAACTTTGCAAAAAAAAAAAATTCACAAGGTTGTTGAACTTTAAAAATCATCAAAGTCATTATTGAACTTTGCAAAAGATTTGGCCACTGAATTTTGCAAAAAGTTTCCACGGGACATTTAACTTTAAAAATCATTTCATTCATCACTAAACTTTGCAAAATGTTTCCCTGAGAAACATTTTGCAAAGTTTAGTGATTTATAGAATTTTTTTGTAAAATTTAGTGATGAATGAAGTGATTTTTAAAGTTTAATGATCTCATATAAATCTTTTGCAAAGTTTAATAATAACTTAGTGATTTTTAAAGTTCAGTGATCCTGTAAAAACTTTTTGTAAAATTCAATGATCATTTTGGTTACTAAAGTTGATCTCTTAGGGTCCGTTTGATTGCACCATGGAAAATAGGGTGGAAAGAAAATGAATTTCAGGGAAAATATTTGCCTAGAACTTGTTTTACGGGGAATTGTAATTAAGTGTGTTTGATTGGTATAATTTTCCATGGAAAATGTTGAAAGTTTGAAATTCGTTTGACTTCTTTTTTTATGGAAATTGTCAATTAAAGTGATAATATTTTCTACTATTGGGTTAAGAATTTGTTCCAATTACCAAAAAGTAAAAAAAAAAATTAAAACAATTAGAAAAAAAATTACCATATTCGTTTGACTTTGTTTTGCATAGAAATTGTCAACAAAAATGAAAATTTTTTTTACAATAGTTGATAGAATTGGTTGCCATTGCTAAAAAAAAAAAAAAATTGGAAAATGTTTTCCCACCTAAAAGGTGGGAAAATATTTTCCACCATTCGTGCATCAAAGGGTTGTACCTAGAAAAAGCGAGGAAAACATTTTCCGTGAAAAATTTAGCATATCAAACAGTCAAAAAGTGGAAGTAGGAAAATATTTTCCTACTTCCAGGGAAAATATCGTCAATCAAACAGAGCCTTAGAGATGTTTGATCACAACAAGCATTGGACGGGACATGGAGAGGAATGCACTTAGTGCACTGGTGCAATGTGGTTCTTATTGGCCGTGCACATGAAGACTTGTCTACTTTTTTTGACACGATAAGATCAACCATTTGGATAAAATGATGGTTTGCTAAAATCAATTCAAAAGTCTTAAGAAAGTATCGATGGATAAATTAATAGACTTACATCTAAAGTAGCACAAATTGAATCGTAACATTTCATTATAGTCGCAAGATTAATTTTTGAAAATTCAATCAAATCATTATTTAGTTGTCAATTGATCTATTGGTTCAGTAGCAAGTTGGTCTCTAAGAGATCATTGATGCATTGGACGTGACAACATGGAGAGGAATGCACTTTGTCTCTCCAGGGGGTGCATGTATCGCCTCTTATTGGCTGGGCGTCTGTGCTTGCTAGTTTATTTACTTACAGATATAATGAAGGGTATATTCTTTTTCATTTCACTTTGCTCATTATAGAATTATTCTTTGAAGTTTGTTAGGCCTCAAAAGGTCCCTTATTTTGTTATAGTTTGTTCTTGAATCATGTTAAATTCGTAAAAATGAAATAATTTTATACGATTTTGTGTGAGAACTAAATTACTGACGACACAAATTGTTTCATTAAATTGGAAGTATGTTGCAAAGCAACGCAACATTAAAGTGATAATGATCATACTGTGAATGTTCGTGATATCATTTCGTATTTTTATGAGTTTTTAAGAGATATATTTTAAAACAAGATATAAAATGTCATTCAAGTGATAATAAAGAGTGTTCCAACTTTAAAAATATATGTGAATAAAGATTGTAGATCGAATCTCAAAATATTAGAACTCCATTTGATAATAAGAAACTATATCAATAAGATAACCTTCACATTAATGAGGGATATGGATTAAAATGAGTATGCATTCACACTATTTTGGTATTATCTAACTTTTAGATGATTATAAAGTTTCAACCATCTTGTCATATTCTAATGTAATTTTAATAATAACTCAAACGCGAAATAGAATTGATCTAGTTCGATGCTACTTTCGAATTGAAGACTATACAAATACAAATTTATAAGTCGAATTTATCGAATCAATGCATCAAAAGAATTGAATTAATTTATAATCATTTCTAGAGCATACCCTTCTTTCAAGCAAAGAAGAGAACAAAAATATGCTTCAGCATTTTTTTTACAAGAAACAAAGAGTGTTTGCATTTATGATGTAGTTAGCCCCTCTTTGACAATCGTTATTTCAAAATTATTTAATTCACATATTCATTTACATCCACATTTATACAATAAAATATTTTACACTTAATTCAAAAAAATATTCTTACTTTTTAATAATACATTTTCCAAAAAAAACTACTATTTAAAACTTCATTTTCTGAGTTTTCTCAAAATAATGTCCATCAAACATGGCTTAATTTAACTATCATTATGTTTTTACTTTGTGTTATTAATTTATTGCATGTACTATTTTCCAAGAACACTTCCTTTCATGGTGGGTGAATGATATTTTGTATCAAATTTTATTTTGGGGTTTGTTATAATAAAGTACTACTTTAACCCTTCTTTGATTTGTTTCCTCCTAGTTCTACTTGTAATGGCTAGGAATTTTCTAGTACTTATATATATACTAGTTTTGGCTCGTGCAATGCATGAACTATATTATTTTTAAGGTAGTGTTAGCGTTGAATCTGAAGGATTATAGAGTTAGCAAAATGAACTTAATTCAACAAAGTAAATTTACATTTGATTTCATTTCACACATACAATACGATTTTGAAACATGTATGAACAAATAAAGAAAACTTCAACAAGATCTTATATATTGTCTTATGATGCCTCTGGTGATCCATACTGAATTATTTTGATAGGCTAAAGTAAATTAATATTATGGATTGTGCTAACATTACAATCGATGTTGAACACAGTCCAAGTCTAATGGGAAGGTCAAATGTATTCGATTTCTACTAAAATCGCACACTTTTTTTTTTTGTTTTTTATCGCACCAGGAATCAATTCTTGAAACCCATAAAAATCTCATCTTTACCCTCTTCACCCACAACTTTTTGTCACCCCATCTTCTTGTCCCCCTTCAGTTTCTGTCCAGCCCATTGAAAAGTTGCCTCCAAAACTTCAAGATATCATCAAATTGTTCTAGGCAGTTTAAGAACCAAAGGTCAAGTGTGAACAGTTGTTGTTCTATGGAAGAAATTTGAAGCCTTTGGAATCTCAATATAAAACAAGTGAAAATAAAGTGCAGGGTTGTGTTTCGCAAGTGTGGGTCAGAGCATATCTTGACAATGATAAAATGCAGTGTTCTAAAAAGCACGCTTAAGCGCGAAGCGTTATAAAAAAGCTTCGCTTTGAGCCTTGGTGAGAATTAAGTGGTCAAAAACAATGTTGACCGCTTAATGCGCGCCTAGACGTCCCTATGTGTGCCTAACTACTAAGGACGCCTATGCACGCCCCTTCGCTTCAAGCCCATTTCAGGAGGCCCAATCTTTTCCCTTCCCTTTTTTTTTTTTTTAAACATAATCCCTAGCCCAAACCTGGTGCCCAGACCCACAGGCCATAGCCCAAACATGAAGAAAGCCTTATAACCCACATCCCAACAATAATTCAGCCTTTAACAGTTTCTTCAAAGTTCAAAAATGAAAAAACTCCTCTAGAAGAAGAACTGAGAAGACGGAGGCAAGATTGAGAAGACAGACAGGGAGAAAAAAAATCCCATCTACAGTGCAGTTTCTCCACAAACACCGAACGAATTTGGGTTTCTGCCACCAGGTTTGTATAACTTATATAATTATTTTCGAATCAACAGCTCAGTCTCACACACAGCACGGACAAGCTGCATTGTTTCTTTTTTATACTGAGTTTAAATTATCTGAAAGGGTTCCTGGAGGCTGCAAGAAAAGGATTATTGTCAAGGAGTCAGAAGAAAAGTGTTACATTTCTCCAAAAAAGTGGGGGAGGAACACATAAGAACTCTCATTTACAGTTATTCTTCACGTATTGAAGTTTTAATTTGTGTTTCTCTCTTACTTTGGACTTTGTTATTTGATCATGTTTTTGCTGGGCTTCACCTACCTTTTGGCTGTTTGGGTATCGTATTGAATAATTTTTGCTTGGCTTCTCCAACCCTGTTTGTATGTGATTCTATAGAATGATTCTTCGGTTTGAGACTTTGAGCATTTCTGTATGCACTATGTAGTATGCACTGCAACTCTGCAAGCAATAGAAATAAATTTTCAATAATCAATATGGTTGTTCAATTGATTTGGGTTGTTGTTTACCAAAAGCAAAAGTAACTATAGCCTATGGTTGTTCCTGTAAAGTAATTGCTGACCAAACTTTAATTGATTTGGGTTGCTGTTCCTTTTTAACTATGGGTTTTAAAAAGGTTTGAATGGAGCTTACAATTGTATTGAAAATTTATTTCTTCCAAAAAAATGAAATTGGTTGCAATTTGGTTGTTTCTTCTCATGGATGAGTATTTTTTTTGTAGGATCCAATGGAAGAAGATGATTCCTCAACAACATCTAAATTTCATGCTAGTCAACTAAAAAGAGATTCTGGAGATGTTGGTTGGGAAACTGCGATTTTGGTCGATCCTAAAAATCTTAATAATGTAAAATGCATATTATGTGATAATGTTACTAAGGGAGGAATTTATAGACATAAACTTCACGTAGCAGAAATCAAGGGAAAACGTGTAGCATCGTGTCCTAGAGCAAGTGAAGAACATAAAGTCAAGTGTGCACAGACGATTCAAGGGAACAAGTCTTAAAAAATAGAGAAGCTAGTGAACGATGCTAGGTTAAGGGAAGATGTGGGTATATCTTTGCCTACAATGGATGAGGGGCTAGAGGAGGAGGAAGATAATGAAATTTCTATTATTGAAAGAAGGAATAGGAAAAGGTCTATTAATGTGGGACCCATAGATCAATTTGCAAGGTCTATTAATGTCAATGATACATCTATGAGTGCAAGTATTGAGACAACAAAATATGAATGATGCAATTTCAAAGAAAAGTTTATTAGATGTTCATCGATATTTGGCAGGACGGGTTTATGAAGTCGGAATTCCTTTCAATGCCATTAACAATGATAGTTTTAAATTATTTGTGGAAGCTCTTGGTCAATATGGCCTTGGTTACAATCCTCCTTCCAAATACCAACTAAGGGAGCCACTTTTGAAGGGAGAGGTGGAGATGACAAAGGAAACTTTAAAGAAGCAAGAAGAAGAGTGAAAAAATAATGGGTGTTCAATCATAATTGATGCTTGGAGTGACAGAAAAAGAAGAAGCATCATGAATTTGTGTGTGAATTGTAAATTGGGGACCACATTTATTTCATCAAAGGAAGCTTCACTTGATTCTCATACTGGTCAATACATATTTAAGTATGTCAATGAATGCATTAAAGATATTGGGGTTGAAAATGTGGTTCAAATTGTAACCGACAATGCTTCCAATAATATGGCCACCACAAAATTGTTGGAATTAGAAAGGCCTAACATGTTTTGGACATCATGTGTCACTCACACTTCAAACCTTAAGCTTGAAGGAATTTCTAAACTTCCTAGCTTCAAGGGAGTGATTGACAAGGCAAATTTCTTCACTATTTTCATTTATGCACATCACAAAACTTTGACTTTAATGAGAAAGTTCACAAAAAAGAGATAATTAGGCCAGGGGTTACTAGATTTGCAACATCTTTCTTGACATTGCAAAGTTTGCTTGATAAAAAACAAAAGTTGAGAAGTATGATGACTAACAATGAATGGGATAACACAAAATGAACTAGGAGTAAAAAAGGAAAAGAGGCATTTGATATTGTTGTTCCAAATGATTTTTGGAACGTGATAGAGTTGTGTTTGAGAGTGTTCACTCCACTAGTGAAAGTGCTTAGACTTGTTGACGGGTAAGAAAAGCCTTCAATGGGCTTTGTTTATGGAGAGCTACTAAAGGCAAAGGATGACATTAAAAGGACATTGAAGAGGGAAAGTGATTACAAGTTAATCTTAGACATTATTGATGCTAAAAGCAAGGGTCATTTTGATAGTCCACTTCATACAACATGTTATTTTTTGAATCCGTTCTAATTTTTCAAGAATCCATATATCAAAGATGATCAATTGATTATAAATAATTTGATTGCTTGTGTTGAGAAATTTTTTCCTGATGATCAAATGCAACATCATGAGATAAATATTGAGTTGCAAAAATATGTTCAAAAAGAACGTTCATTTGGAAAAAAGCTAGCAATAAGTGGATGTGAGAACAATGATGCAAACTACAATCTTGGTAAACTCTATATCTAACATTGTCTCTTCATTGCTTTTCTGCATCTTGGAGTATAACTTGTTCAATTTGAATTATACCATGTAACATGTTTCTCTTTCATTTATATTTATTAGTGAGTTGGTGGGATTTCTATGACAATGAAACACCATATTTAAAGACAATAGCAAAAAAGATAGTTGGTTTGACTACTAGTTCATCAGGTTGTGAAAGAAATTGGAGTGTTTTTGAAGGGGTAAGTACTAATTAAGTAATTATGATGTACCTTTCTTTTTATTTCTTTTTCTTTATCTTTTATTTTTTATTTTTTTGTAGATACACACCAAGAAAATGAATAGACTTGACACTACAAGGATGAACAATCTTGTTTATGTCCAATTTAATGCAAGGTTGATGAACAAGAAGAAGAGGAATGCCAAAATAGAGACTTTACTAGCAAGTGATGCTAGTAATGCATAATCTTGAATTGTAGAGAGTTGTGATGATAATAGTGAGTATGAGAATGATAGGGTGGATAATGATATCTTACAACCTACAAGATGTACAAAAAATAATCAAAATGAGATAAGGGAGCCAGATAATGATGAGCTTGTATCGGACTATACGGAGAACGAATTAGATGAAGAAGAAGATATTGAATTGAAGTCCGATAAAGAGTTAGATTAGATAAGATTTAAGCAACAAATTATCTACGTTATGTAATTATAATTTTGAAACTTATCTTTATATAGGAATTGTTAAGTAAATACAATATTTTATAATTTTAAATATTTGGTATGTATTATTTGAATTGTTGAATTTTTTTACAATGGTTAAAAATTTTAAATAAAAAAACATTTTGTTACGCCTAACCATGATTTACGCTTTTTATAACACTGATAAAATGTGATCTTTGAGGTAGATTCTGGTTCAGTGCTAACTAAAGGGCTGGCTGCTTTGCTAGTCCAAGGTCTTTCTAGCCGGCCCGTGGAAGAGATTCTGAGGGTTTCACTTGATTTTGTGGTGCTTCTTGGGTTGTAGCAGAGTTTGACTCCATCTAGGAATAATGGGTTCTTGAATATGTTGAAAAAAACCAGGCTCACAATTCGGATTTGAGGTTGAAGAATGATGGTGAAAATGGTAAATCAAATGTCAAAGAAAGTCCCAGTGCTTTGGAGTCTGGTGTGGGGTAATGCTGTAATGGTAGTGTATTAGGGAATATAGGGATGCGGATAAAGGAGAGGTTGGAGAAAGAGCTGAGAGCTATTGAATTGGAAGTTGAGGATATATCATACCAGCATACGGGTCATAGGGTTAAGAGAAGCAACGGGGAGACGCATTTTAATGTGAAAGTGGTTTCTGAAGAATTTGAAGGCAAGTGCTTGGTTAAGAGGCGTAGATTAATTTACAACTTGTTGCAAGACGAATTGCATAATGGTCCACCTGCATTGTCGATTGTAGCAAAGACACCTTCTGAAGTTGATCCTCAGGGAGATGGGAGGAAAAAGAAGAAGACTTTTATTTTTTATTTAATTTATTTAAGATTTATTTGTACTTCATTTAAAAGAAATATGGGAGTATGATTACAATTTGTTTTTTTTTTTTTTTTTACTGTAATATTTTACCCGCAACTAAAATTGAGAAAACCATTGTATGATAGCATATTATAATAATTTCGTTGTGTGCAGATGAAATGCTCGTCCTTCCCACCTTTTCTTGATTCCCCCACCCATTATCCTAAAGTCTTGTAATGTCTAAAATGACACAGTACCTTTCAAAGTAAAAATACATTTAATTCTGCAGCGATTGCATTCCTGAACCAACATTTCACGAGCAGAATATTTGATAATACTTAACCCTACAATGGGCCATTAGTTCTTTCCAGTATGTTATTAGAATTCTACTAAAACTTACGATGTTCACTAACTATAGCAATTTGTAACAGTAGTTTTTTTTTTCAATGACCCAGTTTAAAATTTTAGAAAGGCGATGAATTTGGGATTCCTGTCTTTTTCCTTTTTCCTGAGAATCCGTTTGTTCAATTTCTTTCATTCAGCCATACTATTATAGTATTAACTTGTGTTACTCTATTCTCAAATGTTTGGAAAGATTCTCTCTTACTGCTTTGGCTTCGAATTGTATTAATTAAAAAACTATTTGTTCCTATTAATTTGCAGATTTTCAACAAAAAAAAAGGAAAAACGGTTCTGTTAAAGGATTAACAAAACAATTAGATGTGATTGAAAACCCCGAACTAATATACTGTTAAAGCAAAAACAACATAAAAAGGAAAGTTAAAATGTTGAAAAATCATGGGTATAAACTCAAAAAACTTATTCGAAATTCTTCTTTTTGTTCAGCAAATAACCAAAAAGAATAAGATTTCAAGACGAAAACAAACGAACACCTTACCTAACAGAGTACACGATGACAGAGCTTGCAATGCTACTTCACCTGACCACTTTGTAAGTCCTTCGAACCTTATGTTTGAAGTTCACGATGCTCGTACACAAATTCAGAAGAAAGAAATTAAACAATAAACTTTGAATTAGAGTTTGAGAAAAATAAAAGAACGTGATAAATTCAAACTTTATGAATTGATAAAATAACATATCTAAGAGCATGCATTTAGTTGTAACACATACTGACTTCAAACAACACTATCAAGATAAACTTCAAATCAACATACTATTTTCCTAGTTAACCAATGTCACAATTAGTAATCTATGCGAATACAGTGATCCAAGATTAAGAGATTGCATTTAGAGATGATGATAGCAAGAAATCAAGATGCCACGTGAAAATATTAAAAGATCTTGATAGACTACAAAATATTGCACGGATACACTAACCGTGGATGCCTTCGAGAAGATGGGATTTCCTTCCATACTTTTATGCATATAATCTAAAAAAATGTATGAGGGGTTTAAGTGTAGTCAATAATTCAAAAAGAATGATAATTGATTTCATATGTTACTTTCTGTTTGTAAGTGTAGGAGTTTCTTCAACTCTGTTGATAACTACGAAGTCAATGAGTTGTAACGTATGTTTCGAGCAATTTTTTAACGGAATAATGCTTCTTGGACAGGCTCAAGGATAGGGATTGAGGTGATATGATGGTGTAGCTGACAATGATTGGGTGTTTTGTGTTTTTTTAAATTTATGGAAACTGAGGCCAATGTCAACGTATTTTAAATTTCTCATGTTCCAAAAATCAGAATATTAAGTAAAAATATGAAATTACGTCGCCTGATAGATACGAACTCTCGAGAGGAAACCCCACGTACTCAGTCAAAGCAACGCTTGTTGCTACATCTTTCAATGAATCATTAATATACTAAATATTATTCAACATTTCAAAAAGTAGTCAAAACGCTTAGAACATCTTTAAGAAAATTTCTATTTTTAAAGAGTATATTTTACAATTTAGATAGTAAATTTTTTTAGATACTCCAACGGTTTCTTTATCTTTAATACTTAACTTTACTATTCTCAATATGTATCTATTATTTTTTCATATCTTTTATTTTTATTATCTTCCTTTCAAATTATTATATCTTGTTTTATAGTAACGATAGTGCTCTGGTTGCGTAATATTGGTAACAAACGGTGAATATAGGGGCGACAATATGTGTGACCTTTGAAAGTTATCGTTTCAAAAACTAACACACTATAACATGATTAACATAGTGTAAGTAATAATCATTGTACCTTTTCAAAATATAGAGTTTTCTAAATTTCAAGAATGAAATATAGTCCGTGTTTGGTTCGGATTAACCACATTTTCACGAGTCTCACAATTTTTCAACCACATTTTTCAGAATTTTTTATCACAATCTATTTTAAAACTAATTTTAATCTCTACCAAATACTCTCGTAACATTCACATCAAAAAATTACAGAACAATTATATACGTTGTAACTTGTCAAAAATAATATATTTTAAGAGACATTTGATTTTTAAAAGAATAATGTTATATGTACAAATTGATGATCATCCCTATTTGATGTGCGGTGAAATGAAAATGTCAATAAAATGTGTAGATATAAGATTCATTTTATCGGCCTTATTATTTAACATCAATGTGATCATACCGAATTTTTACGTATAGCTTTATTCTTTTTGAAATTCTTGTGTAATTACCTGATTTTTTAATATGATCCTCTATTATGTCTTAGTTGCTTAATTTTCGCATCTGTTTAATGTTATTGTACAGTATATTAAAATGTAGAACTTTAGCCCCAACCATTATTTCGAAACTCTTATTCTATATATTAATTTTCAACTGCATTCATCCAATAAAATATTCTGCACGTAAATTCAAAATTCTTTTCTATTTTTTAACCATAAATTCTCCTAAAATTCATTGTTCAAAACTTTATTTTTGTCAAATTATGACCATCAAACGGCGGATATCGACCAGCTCAACATGTGAAAAGTCCATGTGCATTTAGGGCCCCTCAGTTTTAGGTCGATCCAAACAAAAGATTTCAATTTTCAAGGAAAAAAAATATAAATTCTAAAGAGTGAAAAATTCTCCCCCATCTATTTTTGACAATATTTTAAGAAAGAAAAATGGGTCGAGGAGATACATCGGAACATCGTCAAAATTTGGTTAAACTTAGGGTTCGTTTGATTGCAAATGAGAAAAATGGGTGGAAATAAAATATTTTACAGGGAATTAATTTGCCTATAAATTATTTTACTGAAAATTGTAATTAATTATGTTTAATTGGTATAATTTTTCATGGAAAATGTTAACAATTTGATATCCGTTTGACTTCATTTTTTATGAAAAAATGATCATTAAAGTGATAATATTTTCTACCATTATGTCTAGAATTTGTTCTAATTGCCAAAAAAGAATTGAAAAAAAAAATCATATCGAATATCATTCGTTTGACTATGTTTTGCACGGAAATTGTCAATAGAAGTGATTTATTTTTTTACTATTGTGTCTAGGGTTTTTTCCAATTGCCAAAAAAAACATGAAAAATATTTACCCACCAAAACATCAAGAATTTATTTTCCTCAAAAGGTGAAAATTTTGGAAAGTTGGAAAACATTTTCCCTGAAAAATTTTGCTTATCAAAACACTACAAAAGTTGAAAAATGAAAAATTTCTCATGAAAAATGTGTGATAACAAACAGAGCCTTAAAGAAAGCAAGTTTGAATGGAGATTAGGAACTTCAGCAAATTTAAACTTTTGTTTGATCTTCGTTTTTTAAAATTTATTTTCCTTCAAACTTAACCCTTGTTTGACCATCATTAAAATGGATTTTTTTTTTTTTTTTTGGGGAAAAATATATTTTGGAATGGTGATTTCTTTTAAAGAATTTGTGGTTAAAAATTTTGAATTTATGTACAAAATATTTTATTGTGAGAATGTATGGTTGAAAATGAATTTGAGAAAAAAATAATTTTGTTTTAATGGTTGTAAAGCAATGGCTTATTTTCAACCACACATTTCATGAAATATAAATTTATCAACTTTTCAACTACACTTCTTTTATTAAAACCTACAAAAAACCAAAAAAAAAAAAAAAAAATCCTTATTTTACCTGAACCAAACAATAGCTAAATATCGGATGATATTTTACTTGTACATGTTACCGGTATTGGGATTGGTGGCCAGTAGTGTTAGGACATAATTGTAATTTAAAACATTCTTTATTTATTTTTTATTAAGAAATAAGTATTTTTGTTTATGTTAATTATTCATTGAGTATTTGAGTAAGCGGTTAAGACCATAGATTGTTTTGTGATAATATAAGTTATGTACGTGCTTAGAAAAGTACGAAGTATATAAATTATGTCCATGTTTGAGCCACATTAAATTTTTTATTCTCAATCTTCTATTCATTTTCAACTACACATTTTTCAATAAAATAATATTTTCCATCGCATCAATAACTGTTCTTTCTTTTTCAATCACATATTCTCCATCAATTTAATATTCCAAAATAGATTCTTTAAAAATAATGTGGCTCAAACACACCCATATATTCAGATTGAGAAAAATGTGTCCTAAGGCCATCTCCAATGTGAGCACCAAATTTTGCACCATATTGGTGTTTTGGTGCAAAAATGAATAGTGTTGCACCAAATGGTGCAAAGTCCAATTTGTCTCTCTTTTTATTTGTGAAAAGAATGATTGGAGGGTATTTGTGTCATTTGTATTATATAATTTTAATACAATTATTATTATTATTAAGGATATTATTAGAATTATTATTATTTGCATTTAAAATAAATTTTAAATGTTAAAAATAATAATTACTCAATTAATTAAAATAAGAATAAAAAGATTTAAAATATAACTAATTGTAATGATATTTCGACTTCATATTTAGTAATTTAATATGTTTTAATTGTATTATGTTTTAATAATATATTTATTAATGAATTTAATATTTTCCTTGATTGAACGTAATTATTTATTTAGTAATTTATATATTTCTAAAATAAATAAATAAATAGTATTTTGAATAAATAAATTACTAAGAATAAAAAAAAATGATTAAGCACTGCTCATTTGGTGTAATGGTTGAAGATGAATTTTTGTTTGGTGCAAGATTTGGTGCAGCGCTGGAGATGGCCTAAACCAGCTTACAGAGATGACGATTGACGCTCAATTGGAATACGTAATTCGTCCTGATCGTGGCAATTGGCTATTGCAGAGTAATAACATTAATATACCTTGAAGTGTATTTGACTGGGCTAAGTAAAGTGTTGATAAAGTTATAGCGAATCATGCTAAAAAAATTTAATCAAACGTAATTATCTTATGGATACCTAAATCCATCACAGGATAATTGTTGTTATTAATGAACTTGATGTTCTTTTAAAGTTCCAAATAATGAGATCATTCGATTACGATCATCATATTGGAAGGTTGGGAACTCATATGAATCAAAGTAGTGAACATGCATTCGTGTTCAAAATTCATCACCTGTTCGATAAGTAAATAAAGAGCTATGGACAGCCAATGGATAATTACGACATTGGTTGTGACTACCCATATAGAAAGAGAGACAGGTAGCCTTTTTTTGTTTTTCTTGATGTGTTTCATAATCTTGGGGTCCTTAATTGCAATTTATACTTTTGAAAAATATGACAAGTTTCAATATTCAAGATTCGGAGGATCTCCAAAATACTATCTAAATACAAAATGCTATTTATTTCAAACAGTCAATACTTAAAAATAATATTCTTTAAGAGACTCTATATTTTAACTTTTTTAAATAGAGAGTGCGCTTGCCTTTCCAAATTTAAAGTCAACCCGCTCTTTATTCTTGATTAACAACAATTGCATTTAATAAATTACAAATTTCAATACAATATTATACCATTTAAATTATTTAAATCACATTTGAATTTATTATCCATTATCATAAAAAAAAACTATCATGTTAAACAAGAGACAAGGAAAAATCAATCAATGGTTATTGAAAAAAATAAAATAAATATTCAAAATAGAAAAATTGTTGGAATACATAACAAAAATCACTCTTTAAATTTAAAAATACTCCTTATAAATAGAAAGTCTCTCGAAACTACTCTCAATAATGTTTTTGGAGCAATTGTTGTCCTGATTATAATTTGAGATTCAAGTTTGATAACGCTTAAGGGGTAACTGAACAATCATTTGCGTGATTAATTTTGTTATAACATGAATCAATTATTTAGTAGAGATCCAAGGTCAAGTTTTTTGAAAAAATAATTTTTTATTATTATCTAATTATATTAGTATTCTCTAGAGCAGAAAAAATATATCTACCTAGAATGTCATTATTTTTTTAAAATGAACCAAGCCCAGCCGGGCTATTTGACACCTTTATTCCACCTCAACCCGATTGAGGTGAATCCACCTCATCCCCTGTTTATTTCCCCGTCAATAGCCCATGTTTGAGTAGCATATATCTAAGGATCGTACCCCCTAATGTACATCTATCCTTATCATATATCTAACTAGCCATTGTCTAACCTAATTAGCAATTAGGTTGTTTTTTCTGTAAATTGGATTTGATTTTCGTGCCATGTGCTTTTAGACTTTGACCTTTGTTTTTTTTCTCCGTCCAATATTTGTTCTCAAAAGTTTTCGATTTCACGTGTTAACATAAATCATTAGACCAAATAATTGACTTTACATGGTGATAACCTTCATGCCATATTTCATTATCCACCACGTAGTATACAATAATCAAAATGATTTTTTCCTCGTGTACATAAAAAATTCTTACAGATTCGTACTTACATGGGGTGTGCCCCATGTGTCATGTGAGTAAGCATTTTCTGTACATATAGGCTGTGTTTGGGAGAGATTATCCCAGCTTCAAAATCATTTTTTGGGTCACATCGACGGCCACTTTCTTTCACCATTGACTTATTGTAGGCAATTTGAAGAGAAAAATATCATCTCATCCTCATCACATGTGCACTTTATGAAGATTCTCTACTGCAAAGGGGTAAAATAAAAAAAGTCATGTAAATGGACAATATGAGTACTGCAAAGATGTCAAATTTTGTCTCAAAAAAAAAATGCTACAACGGTCCATTTTCTGATTACCAATGGTTCGAATTAAAATTTGTAGTCTGCCCAGACACACCCATAATTTAGTTGAATCAAAATATTTCAAATAACCTATTTATAGTTGATTAGACATTTCCTTCAAGAGCATAAAATGTACAACTCGTTAGTAGTTGTGCAGTGGACGACGATAAGTGTAATATTGAAAATGTCATCTTGACATAATAAACAGTCACAAATATATATATATATTTTTTAACATTTTTCTATTTATTATTAATATCATTAAATATAAATATAATTTTTTTCAATCTTCTAAGTTACAAAAATGACTTTTATTTTGTTTAAAAGGGTTGTATGTAGATTAAAAATGAATTTTCAGAATGTAATATTCCCATCTTACACCATATTCCTTGATCAGTTAATCAATGGTAGAAGTAATCCTTTGCTTGTTACATCAGCTTAACAAACCCTCTCCCAACCCACCTACAAAAAAGGGGGAAAATAATTGGAACAATTTTAATATGATATCATATTTATTACTTAAAGTCCTAAACTCTAGCTATGAAAGTCGAAAATTGTTCTTAATTCGAATGGAATCACATAATGTAATTTATGATTCAATGTGATAAATACTTATTTAAAGTTCGAAGTATTTATTTTTGAACTCGTGATATATGAGGATTGACGTACCAATTGACCTTGTCTTAATTGAATTCAAGAATTATCAACCTTTCAATCATTCACTCTACCTAAAAAAAAAAAAAAAATTGACTGTTTGAGTCAATTTAAAACAAGACTTCATAATTTCATATATATATATATATATATACTAGGTTTAAGCAACGTGCAATGCACGTTTGCTTAGTTATATATAATTTTTTTGGTTCATTAAATAATTAATGATGTAATGTTTATGTAATTAATAAATAATTACACATTGTGATATATTAATTTTAATTTGAATAGTGTTAAATTCTAAATTAAAATGTTTAAGTTTGTGTTTCATACTATTATATTATATTAAATTTTGTATTTAATCATGAACTTTTTATACATAATAAAATAATAGATAATATTATAATACAAAACTAAATAAATAAATATTTTTTCTTCATTGAGTTCAATGTACCTTACCAAATAAATTATTGCATTTTTAAATTAATAATATTCACATCCATTTTGTTTTTTTAGTTTCATTTTTTCTTAGTGACTAAAATGTAGTAGTACAAAGTTTTTTGCATTTTCCATTCATTTATTAATAATGTTCTGAAAGGCGTAATGCATTGCGAGACGTCGATATTGAGAATCAAGAATCACAAGTTTAGGCGTGTCAATACGAAGAATAAGCGTCATAATACGTTTCGTATTTTTAATATTATTTTAATTATTTTTAAGACATTAAATATATTTTTATTTTAAAAAATAATTTTTTCTATATTATAAAAAAAATAGATTTTTTACTATATCATAAAATCATCTAATATTTAAAAATAATACTTACTAAACATTTAATATAATACTATAATATTGCCAAATAGTGTTAGGAGAATTTTAATTTTTTTTATTAATTAAGGAACTAAACATGAGCATTAATCATAGGATTTATACGAAAAGTTTGCGGATTTGATAATTCCGATATCTAAAAATGGAGATGAAGGATTTTGATTCATAATCGAGAATGATTTCGACGTGAAGTTTGTGGGAATTCAACTGGGGTCGAACCGAATGCAATAAATACATAAAAATAATTTAAAGTAAATCTATCTTTACTAATTAGATTCATTATATATCCTACAATTAGTCCCAACACTAAAAATTAAAAATAAATATGTTAAAATAGTTTACTTTGTTAAATTAAAATATTCTAAACTTGTAGAAAATAATATCTAACATTAATATATTAATAATCAAGTGCAATTTAAATTAAATTTGAAAATTAAATAAATGAAAGAATGAAAGTGAATATTACAATTTAATTAGTTGTAATTCAAAATCAAATTAGTCAATTAGACATACATTTTAAAATGATTTTGATGAGCATTTTAACATTTTTTTTTGTCACTATCCCACATTGGAAATTTATAAAACTATTGGAGTTAAGAGCATATATAAAATGTGACGTTCTATCTGTGTCGAAGGGTCAGTTACTCTACCAATTGGAGTATGTGATTCGTCTTGACCGTGGCGATTGTCCGTTGGAGAGTAATAACATTAATATAATTGGAACTATATTAGACTCGACTAAATAAATTGTTGATTAATTTTATAGTTAATCATGTTAAAGAAATCAATCGCACATAATTATCTTATGGATACCTAATTCATTATGGGATAATTGTTGTTAGGATAATTCTAAATGTACATAATTTTTGTACCCCACGTGAGTGTTACGTATCTCTTTATGTACAAAAATTATGTACCTCTAGCAAAACTCTTGTTTTCATTCATGAACTTGATGTTTTTTTGATATATCAAAGAATGAGATCATTCGGTCACGATCATCATATCGGTATGTTGGGAACTCATATGGATCAGCGTAGTGAGCACACATTTGACTTCGTAATTCGTCATCTTGTTCGATAGGTAAATAAAGGGCTAGGGACGGCCAATGGATGATTACAACATCTGTTGTGGCAGCCCATATAGAATGAGAGCCAATCAATCTCTAGTTTTTCTTGATGTGCTCTATAACTTTGGAGTTCTTGATTTGTTCTTCAGGTGTCTACTCTTCAATTGCACTTTCAACTTTTGAAGGATACGAAAGAAGATCTAACGGTTAAGATCAATATCCAAGATTCATTAACATGTTTGGAGTGATCGTTGTGCTGACTAGGATTCACGATTCAAGTTTGATAAAGCTCAAGGGGTAATTCAGCAATCATTCGTGCGATTAATTTTGTTATAATGTGAATCAATTATTTGGTAGAGATCTTGGATCAATTTTTTGCAAAAATATTTTTTTATTATTATTATTATTATTATTGTTGGGAGGAGTTCACAATGATTTCCTTACAGATCAACAAAAATTATATAAGTAAAAGTTATACAAACTGTACTAAAATATAGATCTCAAAGAATCGAAATTAAACTTTGTGAATCTGTAGTGTAAACTCAAGTAATAACTGGAAGTGAACTTATCTTTGTTCACCACACGATAGAAACCACAAGTCTCACTTTGCAGTCAGTGCTTCAATCTCAGAAGTACACCACTATAATGCTCGAATCAAAGCCCCAAAACAGAAATACAAAGTTGGACACTCAGACAACCCTATTATCACACAAGATGAAGTCTCCTTTCGAATACAACTCAAGGTTCACTCAAGAACCACACTCGAACAAAGTTAATCACCCAAGATTACACGTTAATGAGATGTATTTCAGGAATCAAAAGCAGAACTTTTGATTTCTACAGGAGACCGAAGAAAACTCAAGGAGAAACCGCAGCAATGAGAAAAGAGAAAGTCAAGAAGAATCTCGAAGCCACCGACTAAAAGTCTCAAACCCTAGAAGCCCCTTTTAAATGAGTTGCTCAAGGTTACCAATCCAACGGTTATGGAGGCAGCACGAGGCAACATCACGAGCGTCCAAAAAACAGGCAATAAGAGACACGGTTTTCAGCTTTTTTCCAAAATGCGATTTCACCAAGAGTAATTAAAGAACCAGATTTTGGGCTGGGTTTCAATTCCAGCTGGACCATCAAAGAAATGCCCAAAGGGTGTTGCATCATTGTGCCACAATTTCCCTTCATACTCCACCTTGGGACAATGATTCAAATTCATCAGTGGTTTACCAACAATCATAGATATCATCAGCCATACATGTAGCATCCACAGATCAGCAGGGAGCAATACTCAGCAAGGTCAAGCAGTCCAGGAATTTATTTAAAGGTAGAACTTTAGTACCTACATCAGCAGGGTTGTAATTAGTAGATATCTTTTCAAGTTTCACAACACCTTGTGAAATAACATCTCTAATAAAATGAAATCTAACATCAACATGCTTTGATCTATTATGAAAAACAGGATTTCTACTTAAATGAATTGCAGATTGGCTATCAGAATAAAGAACAACTTCTTTAATAAAACCAAATTCATTAAGTAACCCTTTTAACCAAATTCCTTCTTTGATGGCATCGGTGGCTGCAATGTATTCAGCCTCAGTTGAAGACAAAGCCACAATCTTTTGAAGCTGGGATTTCCAGCTTATGCAAGAATTACACAAAGTATACATGTATGAAGAAGTAGATTTTCTATTATCTCTATCACCTGCATAATCAGAATCAGTAAATCCCTTTAAAATAACACCTTCAGCTTGTTTTCTAAACTGAATCCCTAAGTTTGAAGTCCCCTTAATGTATCTAAGAAGCCACTTCATGGCTTCCCAATGTACTTCACCTGGATTTGACATATATCTACTTAAAACACTTATAGAATATGCCAAATCAGGTCTAGAACACACCATGAGATACATTACAGATCCAGTTGCATTTGGGTAAGGCACATTAGCCATTCTTTCCAACTCTTCTTTAGTTTTAGGACAAAAATCATTTGATAGTTTAAAATGATTAGCCAAGGGGACACTAACACTCTTGGATTCAGCCATAGAAAACTTGCTAAGTAATTTTAAAATATAGGATTTTTTACTAAGACTTAGTGTGCCTTCTCTTCTATCTCTCTTAACTTCCATACCTAAAATCTTTCTAACCGGACCTAAGTCCTTCATTTCAAATTCAGATTTTAGTTTGTCTTTAATTTCCTCAATCTCCTTTATGTCATGACTTGCTAATATCATGTCATCCACATAGAGGAGTAGGTAAAGGGAATTAGCTCCACCTTGACCCTTACAATAAAGACAAGTATCGAAGTTACTCCTCTTAAATCCAAGTCCAAGAACAAAGTTATCAAATTTTTTATACCATTGTCTTGGAGCTTGTTTTAAGCCATATAGGGATTTCTTAAGAAGGCATACTAAGTCAGCTTTCTTGTTCACTTCAAAACCTCTAGG
The DNA here is from genome assembly GCA_019097785.1 of Fraxinus excelsior. Lineage (NCBI taxonomy): Eukaryota > Viridiplantae > Streptophyta > Magnoliopsida > Lamiales > Oleaceae > Fraxinus > Fraxinus excelsior. Next base: position 9,512,711 of record CM032634.1, on the reverse strand, counting down.
TTGTTTCATGTAAATGGTTTCATCTAGTTATTTTTGTGTTTGTGTTGTGGTTCGTGGTGTTTAATTTGTTTGGTTTGTGTATTTTATTTGTAATTGTGAGTTTATTTGTGGTTTAAAAAAAAAATTGTTTTTTTGTTTGTTTTGGGGTGTGATTATTGGGTTGGTGTTGTTTGTGTTTTTTGAGGTTGGGTTTGTTAGTTTGTTTTGTTTTTGGGTTTTATTTTGGGGGTGACTTAATATGTGATGAGTTGTGGGGTGTTTTTCAATTTTTTTTTTATTTTTTTTTGTGGGATTTTGTGTGTTGGGTATGGTGGGGTGGGTTGAGTAGTGTTTGATTTTTTTTTTTTTTTTGTATTTGGTTGTTGGTTTGTTTTGTTTTTTTGTTGTATTTTTTCTGGTTTTTTTTTGTGTTTTTTTTGGTGTTTATTAATTTTGTAGTTGGTTAGTTTTTTATTTTAGTTAGGTTTGTTGTTTTTGTTGGGGTTTTTTTGGTGGTTTTTAATTGTTTGGTGTTGGGGTTTTAGGAGTAGGTGTTTGTTTTTGTTTTTTTGTTTGTGGGATCTTTTGATTTTTTTGGCAAATTGAAAAAAAAATTATTTTAATTTTTTAGTTAGTGTAAAAATTTTTTTATTTGGAGAATATTATTAAAAATGATAAAAAAAATATTATTTTTATGTTTGTTTTGTTTGTTGGGGTTTTTTTTTTTTTTTTTTTTTTTTTTTTTTTTTTTTTTTTTTTTTTTTTTTTTTTTTTATTAATGTGTGTTTTATGAATGTTTGTAGTGGGAGATTTTTTGTTTTTGTTTTTGAGTTGTGTTTTTGTTTTGTTTTGTTTTTGGGATGTGGTGTTTGTTTGTTGGTGTTTTAAAAAAAAATTTGGTTTAATTTTGTTTTTATAAAAAAAAATTTTTGTTTATTTGTTTTGGTTATGTTGTGTTTTTTGATTAGTTTGGGTTTATTAGGTTTTTTTTATGGGTGGTTTTTTTTTTAAATTGGGGATTGGTTTTTTGTGTTATTATTTTTTTTTTTTTTTTTTTTTTTTTTTTTTTTTTGTTATTTTTTTGTTATTTTATTTTTTTAATATTTATTTTTTTAATAATTTTTTTTTTTTTTTTTTTTTTTTTTTTTTGTTTTTTTTTTTGTTGTGTTTGCTATTTGTTTTTTTTTGTTGTCGTTGTTTAGTTTTTTTGGGTTTGTTAGTTTTTGCTTTTTTTTTTTTTGTTTATTTTTTTTAACTGTTTTTTTTTGTTTTTTTTTGGTATTGTTTTTATTTTTTTTTTGGTAGATGTTGTTTTGTTTTGTATGTTTTTTAATTGTTTTTTAAAAAAAATTTTTTTTATTGCATGTTTTTTTTTTTTTGTTTTTTGTGTTTTTTTTTAGTAATTTTTTTTTGTTTTTTTTGAGTTTTTTTTTTTATTTTTAATTTTTTTTTTTTTATTGTTTGTTTTGTTTTTTTTTTTTTTGTTTTTTGTTTCTTGAATTTTTTTATGTTTTTTTGATAAATGTTATTTTTAAGGATAATGATTTTTTGTTTTTGGATTTTTTTTGTTTTTTATTTTTTTTCTTTTTTTGTTTTTTTGTTTTGTTTGTGTTTTTTTGGTTTTGGTTTTTTTTTTGTCTTTGTTTTATTTGGTTTTTATTTAATTTTTTTTTTTTTTATGTTTTTAATTTTTTTTATTAATTTGTTGTTTTTTTGCTTGGTTTTTTGTTTTTGTTGTTTTTTTAATTTTTATTTTTTTATGTTTTTTTTCTTTTATATTTTATTTTTTTTTTTTTTTTTTTTTATTGTTTTTGTTTTTTTGTGAGTTTTTATTTTTTATTTTGTTTTTATTTTGTTTTTTTTTTTTGTTTTGTTATGTTATGTTCATATTTTTTTTATTAGTGTTTTTTTTGTGTGTTTTTTTTGTATTTTGTGTAATTGTGGTTTTTGTAGTTGGGTTTTTCTATTTTTGTTTTTTTTTTTGTTTGGTTGTTTGTTAGTGATTTTTTTTTTTTTACTATTTTTGTATTGTTTTTTTTTTTTTTTATGGTTTGTGTTTTTTGTTTGTTGTTTTTTATGTCTTTGTTATTTTTTTAAAAAATTTTTTTTGTTTTTTTGTTGTTTATTTTGTTTTTTTTTTTTGTTTTTAAGTTTTATTTCATTTTTTTTTTTGTTTTTGTTTTCTTTTGAAAAAAAAATTTTGTTGGTGTTTTTTTTTTGGTGAAGTTTTTTTTTTTGGTTTGTATTGTTTTTTTTTTTTTTTGTTTTTTTTTTGTTTTTATTTAGAAAACATAAAAAATATTTTTTATGCGTTTTCATGTTTTTTTTTTGTTTTTTATTTTTTTTTTGTTATGTTGTTATTGTTTTCTGTTTTTTTTTTTGGTGTTGGTGTTATTTTATTTCTCAAACAAAAAAAAAATTGTTTTGTTTGTTTGTTTTATTTGTTTTTTTGTTGTTTTGTTGGGTTTTTTTATATTTAAGTTTTTATTATTATTTTATGTTTATTTTTTTTTTTATTTTGTGTTTTTTTTTTTGTATTGTTTTTTTTTTAGTTGTAATTTTTTGTTTTTTGTTTGTATTTTGTTTTTTTTTTTTTTTTTTTGATGTTTTTTTAATTTATTTTTTTTTTTTTTTTTTTGTTTTTTTTGGGTTAAAAAATTTTTTTTGGTAATTTTGTTTTTTTAAAAAAAAAAAATTGTTTATTTTGTTTTTTTTTTTGTTTTTTTTTTGATTTTTGTTTTTTTATGTTGTGTTTTTATTTTTTGATTTTTTTTTGTTTATTTTTTTTTTTTTTATTTTTTGTTTTTTTTTTTTATTTTTTGTATTTTTGTTATTTTTATTTTTATTTTTTTTTTTGTTTTTTTGTTTATTGTTGTTTGTTTTAAAAAAAAATTGTGTATTTTTGTTTTTGTTTGTGAGGTGTTCTTTTTTTTGTTTTTTGTTGTTTGTTTTTGTTTTTTTGTTTTGTTGTTTTTTTTTTTTTTTTTTGGTTTGTTTTTCGGTTGTTTATTTTTTTTTTTTTGTTTTGTTATTAGTTTAATTTTCTTTTTTTTGGTTTTTTATTGTTATTTTTTTTGTTTTTTTGATATGTTGGTTTTTTTTTTTTGTTTTAGATGTTTTGGTTTTGGTTTTTTTTTTGTTTTTTTTTTTTTTGTTTTATGTGATGTAATTTTAGTTTATTTTTTTGTTTTTTATGTTTAAAAAAAATTGTTTATTTTTGTTTTTTTGTTTTCGTTTGTTTTAATTTTAGTTGTTTTGTTTTTATGGTGTAGTTTTTTTTTCTTTGTTTATTTTTATATTTTTGTTGGTATGGGTTTTTTTTTTTGTTTTTTTGAATTTTTTTTGTTTTTATTTAATGTTTATTGGAGGTTTTTTTTTTTTGTTTTATTTTTTTTTTTTTTTTTTTTTTTTTAATTTTTATTGTGTTGTTTATTGTTTTTTGATTTTATTGTTTTGGGATTGTTTGGTTTTGTTTTAATTTGTATTGTCTTTTTTTTTTTTTAATGTTTTATTTTTTTTTTTTTTTGTTTATGTTTAATTGGGTTATTTTCGTTTAGTTTTTATGTTATATTTTGGTTTATTTTTTTTTATTATAATTAATTGTTTGTTGTTTTTTTGTTTTGTTTTTTTTTTATTGTTTTTTTTGTTTGTTTTTTTTTGTTCCTGTTTTTTTTGTTTTTTTCTTTTAATGTTATTGTTTTAAGTTAATTTTTTTTGTGTTTGTGTTTATTTTTTATTTTGGTTTTTTTATGTTTTCTTTTTTTATTTTTTTGTTTTATTTTTTGGTGTGTTGTTATTTTTTATGATTTTTTTATTATTATTTTATTTTCTTATTTTTTTGATTTTTTATGTGTTTTTGTTTTTTTTGTTTTTATGTGTTTTTGGTATTTTGGTTTTGGTTTGGTTTTTATTGGTTTTTTTTATTTGTTTTTTTTGTTTTTTATTTTGTTTTTTTTTTTTATTTTTTTTATTTTTTTTTTTTAATTTTTTTTTTTTTTGTTGTTTTGTTTTTTTTTTTTAAAATGTTTTTTTTTTTTATGATGTGAATTTTGTGTTTTTTTTTTTTTGTTTTTTATTTTTTTTTGTTTAATATATTTTTTTTTTTTTTATTTTGAGGTTGTTTTTTTATTTTTTGGTTTGTTTTTTTTTTTTGTATTTTTTTTTGTAATTTATTTTGTTTTTGTTTTTTTTTTAATTTTTTTTTATTTATTTGTATGTTTTTGTTTGTTTTTTTTTTTTTTTGTTAATATTTTTGTTTTTTTTGTGTATTTTATTTATTTTTTTGTTTAGTATTTTATTTTTTTTTTGTTTTAGTTTGTGTTTTAATGATTTATTGGTTTGATAGTATTGGTTGTTTTTTTGTAATTTTTTTGTTTGTTTTTTAATGTATTTTAAATTTTTTGTTATTAAAATTTTTTGTTATAATTTTTATTTTTTTAATATTTTTTTTTTTGTTTCGTGTTTTTTTGGTTTTTGTTTTGTTTTGTTTTATTTGTTTTGTTTTGTGTTGTTTTTTTTTGTTGTTTGTGTTTTTTTTTTTTTTTTTTTTGGTTTTTTTTTTTTTATTTTTATTATTTTTTGTTTGTGTTATTTTTTTTGTTTTTTAATTTTTGTTGTTTTTTAATGGTTTTTTTTTTTTTTTTTTTTTTTTTTTTTTTTTTTTTTAATAAGTTTAATTTGTTTTTTTTTGATTTTTTTTGTTTTTTTTTGTGTTGTTTTTTTTTTTGTGGTTTGTTTTTTTTTTTTTTAGTGGTTTTTTTTTTATTTTTGATTTTGTTTTTTAGTTTTTTTTTTTGTAATATTTTTTGTTTTGTTTTTTTGTGTGGATTTTTGTTGATGATTTTTTTGTTTTTAGTTTTTATATTTTTTTTTTATTTTTTGTTTCATTTTTTATTTTTTTTTTGTTTTTTTTTGTATTTTTTTGGTGGTTGTTATTTTTTGTTTTGTGTTACTTTTTTTTTTTGGTTTTTTTTTTTTTTGTATTTTGTTTTTTTTTTTTTGTTTTTTATTTTTATTTTTGTTGGTTTTTTTTTTTTATTGTATTTTTATTTGGGTGTTTTTGTGTGTGTTTTTTTTTGGTTATAAAAAAAAAATTCTTTTTTTGTTTTTTATTTTTTTTTATATTTTTTGATTATTTATTTGATTTTATGTTTTATTTTTGACAATTAAAAAAATATTTTATTTGGTTAATTTTTGTAATTAAAAAAAAAGTTTTTTTTTTTTTTTTTTTTTTTATTTGATTTTGTTATTTATTATTTTTTTTATTTTTTATTTTTTTTTTTTTTATTTTTTTTATTTGTATTTTTTAATTTTTTTATTTAATGATTCTTATTTTTTTTTTTTTAATTTTTATTTTTTATGTTTTTACTTTGTTTTAAATATTTATTTTTATTTTTTTGTATTATAATTTTTTTTAATTTTATTTTTTATTGATTTTGAAGATTATTTATAAATTTTTAATTTATTTAAAAATTATTTAATTTTTATTTTTATTTTTAGATTTTTATATTTTTATTTTTTAAAATTTTTTTTATTTTAATTATTTTTTGTTTTTTTAATTTTTTGTTTTTATTTTTGTCCTTGTTTATTTTAATTTTTTGTATTTTTATTTTATTATATATTTAATTTTTTTTTTTAAAATTATAATTTTTTTTAAATATTTTTATGTTTTTTTTTTTTTTTTTGTGTTATTTATTAATTTATTTATTTTAATTTTATTTATTTATATTTTTTTGCATTTTATTTTTTTAAATTTTTTTTTTTTTTATTTTTTTTTTATTTTGTAATTTTTTTATTATTATTGTTTTTTTTAATTTATTTAGTTTTTTGTTTTTATTATCGTGTAATCTTTTTTAATTTATTAATAAATTATATGAATTTTTTATTTTTTTTTAATTTTTTATTAAAATTTAATTATATTTTATTTTTTTTTTGTTTGTTTTTGTTATTTTAAGTTTTTTTATTATTGTTTATTAAAAAAAAATTTTTTTTTTTTATATTATTTTTATAAATTTTTTTTCTATTTTTTTTTTGATTTATTATTCTTTTTTATTAATGTTATATTTTTTATGTGTATTATTTTTAATGTTTTTCAATAAGTTTTAATGAAGTTTTTAATTATTTTTGTTTTTATTTTTAAATTATTTTTTTTTTTTATTTTTAATAAATTTTTATTTTTATTTTTTTATTTTTTTTTATTTTTATTTTTAGTTAATGGATTTTTATTGTTTGTATGGTTTATTTTTTTTATTTTTTGTTTTGTATTATTTATTATTTTATTTTTTATTTTTTAATTTTTTTTTTTTTTTTTTACTTATTTTACATTTTTTTTATTAAATTTTGTTATTTTTTTATTTTTTTTTTTTTTTTATGTTTTTTTTTTATATTAGTTTTTTTTTTTTTTTTTTATTTTATTTTTTTATTTTTTTACTTAATTTATTTTTTTTTGATTTTTATTTTTTTTTTATGAGAAAAAAAAAAATTTGTTTTATTATTTTTTTTCTTTTTAATTATTTTATTTAATAATCTTGTTTTCTTTATTTTAATTTTAATGATTTTAATTCTTTTATTTTTTTTTTATGTTTATTTTTTTGTTTTTTTTTTTTTATTATTTTTTTATTTTTTAATAATATTCTATATTACTTTTATGTTTTTTTAGATTTTTTATTTAATTTTATTATTTTAATTTTAATTATATTATTTTTTATTATTTATTTTTATTTTTTTTAAAATATATTATTTAATTTTTTTTGATATTATTTATCTTTTTTATTTTTATTTTTGTTTTTATTTTAAATAATTATTTTTAAATTTTTTTTTAATTATATTTTTATTTAATTATTTTGATTTTAATTTTTTTTTTTTTTTATATTTTAAAATTTTTAAAATTATTTATTTATTATTTTATTTTTTTTTTTATATTTATTTTAAATTTTTTTTTTTTATTTTTTAATTAGATTTTTATTTGTTTTTTTTTTTTTTTTTTTTTTATATTATTTTTTTTTTTTTTTATGTATTTTTTATAATTTATATTTTTTTTATTAAATTTTTTTTTTTTTTTTATTTATTGTTTATTTTTTTTTAGTAATTTTTAAATAAATTTTTTTTTTATTTAAATTTTTTATTTATTTTGTTTTGTTTTATTTTATATTTATATTTTATTTTTTTTATATTATTTTTTTATTATTTTATTCTGTTATCTTTTGTTTTTTTTTTTTATTTTTTTTTATTTTATTATTAATTATGTTTTTTATATTATTTTTTTTAAATTATTTTTTTAAATTAATTTGTAGTTTTATTTTTTGTATGTTTTATTTATCTTTTATTTTTATTTTAATTCTTATTTTTTTATTTTTATTTTTTTTATTAAATTTTTTATTTGTTTTTTTGAATTTTTTTTTTATTTATTTTTTTTTTTCGTATTTTTTTTTTTTATATAATAAATTTTTTATTTTTATTTTTTTAATTTTATTAATTTAATTGTTATTTTTAATTATTTTGTTTTTTATTGTTTTTATTATGACGTTTTTTTTTATTTTTTTTATTTTTTTTTAATTATATATTTATTGATTTATTTTTATATTTTTTATTTTTTTTATATTTTTTTTTACATTATTATTGTTTGTTTTATTTTTGAGTTTTTTTATTTATATTGTATTTTTTTTATTTTTTTTATTTTATTTTTTTTATTTTTTTTTTATATTATTTTTGATTTGCAATATTTTTTTATTTTTT